>BSAI01000125.1:14685856-14748328 GCA_036245035.1 Adrianichthys oophorus | reverse complement strand
GTGTGTGTGTGTGTGTGTGTGTGTGTGTGTGTGTGTGTGTGTGTGTGGCTAGTGCTCTGTGTGTGACACTCCTCTGAGAATAAATACTTCTTTGGGGAAGAAGTTTTATCATGGGCAGGGAGGTGTTACGGCTGTGGCCGTGTTCAGTTTTGTTTCTTCTTTTGTGTTTTGTGTAATTTATTTCTGTGTCAGAGTGGGACCTCTTTTTTTTGTGGATTCTTGTGTGTCTGTCTGTTCGTTTCTTTCAGGTGTGGTGATGAAAAGCTTGAACCCAAGCTGATGGGGGCAGCCTTTAAAAGCACCTTGTGGACCTCCAGCCTGTGAGAAGGGAGCTTTGCTGCAACCTGTCTCCACTGCAGCTTGGCGCTCTTCTCCACTTTGTGTAGTCTGTGTTGCACCTTGTGGTTCTTTGTAGTGTTTTTGTGTTCAGGTCCACTCTGTCTTTTATTTAGTTAATTTTAAGATGAAGCTGTAAGGGTGACCTGCTATTTTCCTTAGTACATTTTCTCCTGTTCGTGTTAGTCAAGGGAGGTTAGTGTTTTGTCATTGTTTTCCTTTTTCTTTTACAGGTAAGATTTGTATTTCGACAGGTGTTTTTTTTTTTGGCCTTGGTTCACCCTGAAAGCTTTGGCTTCACCTTTAAGTTATTGTTGTTTGTTGTTTATTACTTTCTAGTAAATAAATTAATCTATTTTATGGAGACAATCTGTTTTTGTTGTTGTTTTTTAGGGCAACAAAAATTACACTTTTACGTTACGCTCCTCCACATCCCTAGACCCAAAAAGGGCGTAACATAAAGTATGAGGGTAAATTCCTAAGTATTTTAATTGACCACAGACTAAATTGGAGTATAGGTATTCTAATGCCACACTCACAAATACAACTACCACCATGTGATGGGGAGGCATCAGCTGAATCTTCAAAGTTTTGTGCCCCTAAAATAAAAAATCAGATATATATTTCAAATCGTTGGTGCGTCAGTCAGGCGGGGATGATGTCATTACGTAATCGGGTGACAGCTGGGCAGCTCTGGTTGGGCGTTATGCAAATTCAATTTTTTTTTTTTTTTTTTTAATATAGTCCAAAATCCCAACCATAGCCGTCTCAATGGACTTCACACCGGTATTTATGCAAACTACATAAAGTCAGTCATAAAAATATAAACAGTAGCTGGTTGCTGAACTAACTAAACAGACTAAGCTGAACTGGCATCCCTGCCTTTAGACCCTCCTTCCCAATGAGGAAAAACTCTATCTTGGCGGGAAAAAAAAAGAGAAACTTCAGGGATGCCCACATGAAGGAGGGATCCTCTCCCAGGACGGACAGGCGATGTCCTAGAACTGTTAAAGAAGAATCAAATTATCTAACGAGCCAGAGGCGATTTCCACAGCCAATAACAAGAGCACAGATGATCCACCTGGAATCTCTCAGGGACAACATATGAACAACAAATGAATTGCACTGCACCAAACAGAGGCTTGATAAACTAAATAAAATAAAGTACTGAGTAAATGATAAAGACTGAAGGAGAGAAGTAATAGAGGACAGAACCCCAGTGTAACATACTTTCCTTCTAACTTGTAGTAGCCTGCTAGCAACTAATTGGTATTGAAATTTGATTCAAACACGTTAATGGCAAGTTGCATGTAAGATGGCACAAATAGCAGATGGTAACAAAAATAAAAGAAAAATCTGTAGTTTTAGAATGTCAATATAAATAAATTACTAATCTAATCTAAGGCTGCGAAAGACCACTAAGAAGAGGGAATGGGCCGCCATGGCTCGGTTTATCAAACAATCTTCCCTTTGATAAGCGGAGCTAAGCAAAGACATTTCTTAAATTTCTCTGGACATCGGACGTCCATATCAAGTGCTTCTGGCCACCAGCTGTTTGGTAACCCAGGGGTTTATAAAATATGGGCCATTCTGCACCACTGGCCATTCTCAACTCAGATTTTGAGCACACAATATAATCTTGTCAATATAGACATTTTTAGACAATATGTCCCCCAATAAACCAAGCAAAGGCAAAGCCCCAGCACCCAAGAAAGCTAAGGACAAGCGTTCAAACCACACCAGGAGTCTTCATTGGATGAAGAGTCTGAGATTTATGCAGCAACGATGCCGTCTCGTGGCCGGGATTGACATCTGGTCATCACCGGACCTGCAGCCCATGTCAACAGTCCTCATCGAGTGCCCACGCTGGTACTGTACGATTTCTAACAATCGCAGTAGGACGGCAGCACAAGGGTGGGGGTGGCTGGAGGATGGCAGTCTGAAATCGGCAGATCATCAGACTATTTTAGACCTTGAAAACCATCATATCAGTCAATTATTGCGCTGCTGCCTTCCTGCCACCCGCCTGCCACCGTCGACCTTTAAATGTGCGACCAATGTCAAAAAATTTGTCAGTTCGCTGTTTAGTTTGAACTTTTTCTTAAAACCTCTGTGACCGCTGCACAGCGTGTAAAAATGCGACCACGCGGCCACCTTCCAAATTTGCTGAAAAGATTGTGTCATGGTTGCAAAACAGTGGAATTCTGGGATATGTGACCATAGTCTAAGTAAGGTCAGATATTTTTTTTTCAATTACAATACTATGTATAAAATTTACTAGTACTGCCCTACCTCAACTATGGTGTTGAGGTATAGGACCCCCCACCACCACCACCACCACCACCATCACATAGCCATTAGGCTTTTATAAAAATGAGCCATAAGAATAATCCATAATTATTATGAGCATGCCAGCATTATTCTATAAATCGAAATTATTAAAGGTTAAACATATAGTACATTCATTCAATCATCTTCTATACCGTTTTGTTCCTTTTGGGGTCACGGCGCCGCCGGAGACTCAACCGGCCACTCATTTATAAAGCTAAAAGAAAAACTTCTTGCACAGAAGTAACAAAAATTGCTTCAGAAAAGAGGAGATTATTTACTAAGGACAAGGACAACAACAGCAAAAATCTGTGCATTTATGTTTGTGGGGTGAGGTTGTAGAGGAAAGTATCAAAATGAGTAAAAATGTTTCACAATTTAGAAAAAAATACTAAATAAAAATTATAGAAAAGTATAAATTAAAAAATGAGAAAACTAGTGTGACAATAATGATGTTTAATGTGTACAGGCATTAAATATAGTAAGCGAAAAAAAATTACTTCTGCCCACTCCTTTTTCCAGCACTTTATCACTTTCTGTTTATTTTTTTTTTTTTGTGTTTGAAAATAAAAGGATATCAATCAATCAGTCAGTCTTTCACTCTCCCACTCTCAGTTTTCTTGGTGCAACAACGCAGAGAATGTTTTTAGATGCAGATTTATTATTTTTATCCTCAGGGATCATGATGATGACGTATCTGTCGCAGAGGCCTGCAAAAAACTCAATGAAGTCAGCGGACTTCGAGGGATGGGCAGGTAAAAGGAAACACTGCTTCTGATTTTCATTAATGTACCAAATGTTCATCAGTTTCATGAGCTCAAAAAATCTTGATTTAATAATAAATAATTACTGTATAATCTTAAAGACCAGCTTGAAAAACCTTTGAAAAATCCTGGATTTAAAAAAGCGTTTTGCATGTTAGAAAAGCTGGCCTTGAAATGACATAAAAAGACAGCACTGAGTGTTCAGCTTGTAGAAACTTTGTTTGAACAGCAGGTAGACGTGGCAGAAAGACAATCCTTTTAGTGCTAACAGGTTCTCGAGGAGTCAGAAACCTTTGAGTGACTTCTAAGGACTTCCATCAATGAGGAAGAGTTTAGCTTCTTGTGAAAATGTTCACCCTGGAATCACTGCTGTGGCTCTGAAGTTGCTGCTTTCTCCCAGTGAAAACCAACTTAAATGTTTAAAAATGCCAAAATAAAATCTTGAAAATTCCTCTTCATCCTGAAGGAGCTTCTTTGGACTTTTTCTACACTTTTTTAAGAAAAAAGTTCTTAGAATCAAAAGAAGTTTAAAAGCAAAACCCAAGCTGGACTTCCTCAACCGCATGCAATGTATGTTTACAATTACAAAATTACAATATAAAGACATTTTATTGTTATTAAAAAGAAACACTTTCAGTAAAAAAAAAAAAATCTTTATGAATTTCAACTGTTTGCATGTCTCGACGCATAGGCTAACAGGTTGCAGCTTTCCGCGCAACTGTAATAGTTTTTTTTAAGTAGCTCCTTCATCCAGATGGGTTTGCGTCATTACGGAGGTGAGTTGTTAAACCCGTCAATTAAAGGGTCATTTCCATGAAAATAAAGTAGCAGAAGTAGCAATTAATGACAGAACAGTTGAAAGGAGATGAGAGTAACAGTTTTATCCAAGATGATCATCCCATTTTTCAGCTCTGGAAGATGCTAAAATCATAAAGTGTAAAAGTAACAACAAGCTCTTGTGTTTCATACAACTTTCTTCCACTCAGGTATTTTAAACAAATTGCCAAGTCAGTTCGAGCTAATGGATCTGCATCATCAAGCTCTGAGGAGAACGTCGATGATTTTCTGGGATGCATCAACATCCCTCTGAACGTGAGGCCTCACTGCAGAACCTCCACAAGACATCAAAGAATACATTTAATGAAAAATTGAACCACTTCTCAGATTTTTTTTTATTTTCATTGATCAACGGTTTTTTTAAAAAAAAAGTGTCCTTTCATAGGAGATCCCTGTTGCTGGTTCAGACACCTGGTTCAAACTGGAGCCTCGATCGAGCGCGTCTAAAGTTCAAGGAGAATGTCATCTGATTCTAAAAGTTTTTACCAGTCAGGTATTTACAGCAAATTCAAGTTTCCCTTTCCTTTTCTTGCCAAAACACGTTTACTTTGTTTTCTTCCTCGACATCAGAGAGACACAACTTTGTCAAAGAGGGATACAAACGTGTCGATTCATAAGAAACTACTCAGTAGGATTGTAGAGTTTGAACATGGCAACGTGAAGGTGAGATTCTTCTTTTTTGTGTGTCATGTGTGCCAAATGTGTAACTGTTTAAAGCCCAGAGTCAAAAATGCATTTAGTCATATAAACCTAAAGCATTTTAAACAAAATGTAATATAAAAATAATAATAATAATGGCAGTATTTGTTTCTTTCATAATTAAAAAGTGGGCATTTCAGGGACTATAGGCAAAAACATTTACTGCAGTAAAAGAATCAAATATTTTACAAATGGCAGAATAAAATAAGATTAATAATTGATTAGTTTTTCTTTGCCAACCTCCAAAAAATTGGAACCAACCAAGTCATTTTGTCCTATTTTCTAAACGGAAAAAAAACTAAAAAAACTTTATAATTTATTAGTAAAAAACAAGCAAACATTGAATATATATTAAATGTAGTCCACAGTATCCTCATTTTTTCAACAGTTAAGTTATCACAACAGCAATCAAAGTAAACAAACAAACCTCCAATTTTTGATCAAATTATTGCGTATACTGCTACGTAGTAAAGCACAGAATTAACAAATTATTATATTGGACTTCTTTAAATGATCTTGGTCGCAAACTGTTATATGTCTATAACACGTTTTGAATGTGCCTGATCTTTGAATCCACAGAAAGAGCCCTATAACTGGAACGGGCAGGTTTCTCCTGCAGCTTGGACTGTGCTAATTCACCATGCTGTGCAAACTGATCTCTCACCTCTCCAGCAGGCTATTATGTAAGTAATAATGCTGCATCAAATCGATGGAGCCAAATGTGAAAGCTGAAGATGCATTTGCTCGGTGTGCAGCCGCTGGCAGTGCTACAGCAGCCACCATCGAAGCCAGAGGTTGTGCTACTCCCTGCTGCTGCGCCTCCTGAGGAACATCGATGCCGAGTGGGATCCGCAAGCTGTGCGGGGAGACCTGGTAGGTCAGACATTATAGCTTCGAGATAAGAAAAAGACAGAAAGCCTCTCATCTCAGGGAAACAGTCACCTCATTAGCTCAGCTCCTCACTGGCATTCATCAAGGTTTTTGGTTCAGCCAAAAATGTCTCACAGCCTGCAAACTGGAAGCTATAACTGGGGGCCCTTCCTGTGTCCAGGAGAGGCAGCTGTCAGACAGCTTCAGGCTGTACATAGAGCACTGCCTGTGCCTGATGAAGAACATGCGTCAGGTTTTCCCGTGCACCAGCGCAGCTGCCATCACACGCTACGAGCTCATGTTGAGGTAAAGTCACACCACCATCACATCACGCACCTCGCTCCTGCTCCCATACCGGAAACATTGACCCTTCACCCCCAACAAACACAGAGAGACTACAACCGGTCAGTCACGCTCTGTGGAAGTGGCACTGTTGGGATCCTCGCCACAGGAATATTACAACAGTAATATCTTGATCATTCCTCATTGCTCAACTGAAAATAGAATCATAACATTTGTTCCTCGCTGCACATGCTGTTGCATAGATGCAAAGACTTTGTGCCCCTGACTTGTTTGAATATTCCAATTTTTTATGTTTTTCTTGAACTGTGAATATACACTCATATGTATTTGTTTATGCAGCATAATTACTGGGCAAATGTGTGGATATAAATGTCATAATTACCTTTTTTATGTTGGAATCAAGCCAAAATTGTCATAATTACAGTCATTCCTACAGAAACAAAAGGTTGCTCAACATAGTCTCTTTTCAAGATTGAATCCTTTAATGTATTTCCAGAGTTGACTTTAAAAAAAGCTCCATGAACTCAAAGTTGACTTTAAATTTGCAGGAGGCTAGCCGTGGGTCGGTAAACCATAGTAATATGAAAACAATCAAAAGTACACAGGGTGACTCAGCCGACAGTCTGAGCTGTATCTTTTCTTTCACGTACAAATAATCCAGCATCCGGGATACAATTAGACTGAAACACATTTACCGAGATGGACCCTTTTATCCTCGCTAAATTCTATGAACCACATGTTCCTGCGTGATGAGTTGAAGGGCAATTTTTGGATCGTAATTGCTTTTTTCCTGTCTGTGCATGCCAGGGGGATTGGCTACATGCAAAACATGAGGGCATTTAAGACTGTTTGTCCTCTGCGAAATGAGCTGCATTTGGACATCACCACCGCTGTCAAGGTAACAATGAGCGTGCAATTTCAAATTTGTTTGGGAGTTGGGTGGAGAGGATTCGAACTGTCTTTTGTACAGTTTGTTGCTTTTGTGCTGTGAAAAACAGGGCTGACGTGGTGCACAGTGCTGCCTAATTCACTGTGGGGTCTTATGTGTTCATTTTCAGCTGAACCAAACGTTTGTTTGCTGAAAAATTCATATGTTAGGGAAAATGTTTCCCTAACATAATCGCACAAAGAAGGACTTGTTTGAATTAATTTAAAAAGAAAAATACTGGAAAAAACAATTTAAAAACGGCAATGAAATCAAATGATTTGTACTTCAAACTTGGTAAAATATCTTGAAGGTCTTAAAACAAGATTTTAAATCTGTAGTCTCAAATGTCATTTCATGCAATTTTTTTGTGTTTAATCAACAGAAAGGAGCGTCTGAGTGGTATGAAAGCCTAATTGCTCGCTATAAACCAGAAGAAGGGGTATGTTTGGGATGTTTTATGACTTGAAGCCTTTGGCTGTGAGGGTTAATATCTTAGATGCAACTCTTTTGTTTTACTGTCGCAGACTCTGGAGGAGCAGCTGAAAAAGCTGGTTCAGATCATCGATGCCGTGTGCGCAGATGTGCAGAGAGCCCAGAACATCTACAACAAACTCTTTTACAGGTGTGCATCATCTTTTAAAATCTTTTCCCTGTGTGGAAACACTTTAGCATCCTTTAAAGATGTAATTTTTTTTTTTTTTTTCTCCCAGCGCGGTCAAAGTAGATTTCTTTAGCGTGTCATACCGGCAACTGGAGAAACAGGTGCGCCTTTGAGAAATCTTCTTTGTGAGCTTCATCTACGTTGCTTAAATTATGTCAGGCACACTGAAGGTTTGTCTTCTGGCAGGTAGCCGATGATGTCAACGTAGCCATGGAGCGGGTGTGTGGGACTCTGGAACAGGAAAGCACCAGACTCACCCAAGCCATGGGAGAAACCATCTTTGAGCTCTTTATGTCCCTGAAAATCCTCAAAGGCTTTCGGGAATTTCTTCCTCTAAAGTTCGTTTAACTCTTAATATAATCACACACCAACAGGATGGAGCAATCTCATACGTTTTCTTCTTTTATGAAAATTATACGTTTTTTTTTTCTTCTTCAGAGATGCTAAAATGTTAGCCCTGACCGGCTACAATAACTGGTTCAAGTCCTCGATTCACAAGTGGCTGCAGATTGTTCATGACAGCTCCTGTGACAGAATCTGCAAAGCAGTGGAGACGGACAAGGTTAGGAGAAAACACTTCACTTCCAAGGTCACATGACATGATTAATAAAGCAACGTGAGTTGGGACTCCATTTATAAAACTTTTCCAGGATTTTAGTGTAGAGCATAGCAAATCTGAAAAATAAGCAGAATTTAAAGATATTTTATTGCTGGCTTCTCTAAAAAATAGTGTGCACAACGGCAGGTGTGATGTTCTCCTCTCACATCCTGCCCTCATTCATTCATACAAGTGTGATGCATATGCATTGTGAGGTTCAAGCTCTGGTAGAACCAAGAAAAGGTTTTCTTGGGCACCTCTGTTCAGGTCTTTACTTTATTGAATCCTAATTCATGGACAAATCGATCACATTTTCTTTATTTAGCGCTGTTCAGTGCTGTGGCAATGGCTGCTAACAACAAAGGCGATAGAGAGCAGAGCAATCAGTTTCTTTTAGGTTAGTGACGCAGTTTCAGTTACAGACGCACTCAAATGTCTTTTAAAAAGTTATTGCTATATATATTTGCAGTGTGGTGAATTAATGAAAAAAAAAGATTAAAAGATGTAATGATGTAATTGTTGATGCTCTATATGGCACATCACACAGTCACTCCTTCGAATGAAAAGCTCTTTGGAGGTAGATTTTGAAATACACCTTTTCTGTCAAATAGCTCTTTTAGTGATATAACATTAATCTATCATTTCTGCTAGAACGTAAAACAATATGGAAGAAATTCTACATTTTTACCTTTCATGTTTTTTTCCTTCAAACACTGATTAATTCAGTTTGAATAAAGTAGGTAGTCATTTCAAATAACAAATCAAATCAAATCCAGCTTTTTTTTAACAAAGCATTTTTTTCAGGATTTCTGTAGCTCAAAGCACCGTAATTATAAAAGAAACAACCATGATTATTAATAAATGATTAAAAACATGTTTTAAGACAATATATTAGTTTCCATTAGGATATAATTTAAATGGATATCAAAATCAACTTCTTACTTGGATGTTTGATTATTTTTATTATTACTATTATTACTATTATTTGTTGACCCATTTTATTTCATTTATTGCCTTTTAATCAAACTATTTGACAATCATAATATTCAATCTCGTCCACCACAGCATCTGTTTCAAATTCCAAAAAAATAAAATCTTTTTCTAAATTATCCATCTTATCAAAATACTTCAATACATTCGTCCCGTGTTTTTTTTTTTTTTTTTTGCCACTATACGTTTAGCTGGCTCACGTACAGATGCAGTAACAAACCCTCGGCAAAACGTAGAAAACCTACTCGACAATCTTACTCGCTGATTCAACTTTATTATGATGGAATAATGGTGGTTTGTATTTGTTTAAAATCCTTGATTTCTATTGGCTTATTTTTGACAACTTCAGCACAGCAAACAAGGTCTTTTAAAAAATGTTTTGCATTTAAATTTGAAGGAACTTGTTAATTATGTTTGTTTGAAACCGACTTTGATTAACTTTTTAGAAACCTTCTTGTTGTATTATGAATGAAAACTGTAAAGAGGCGGTGGCGTGATTGCTACATCAATTGAAACAGCCGCTGTGGTTGGTGCCACTACTTTAAGCATTCAATCAATAAATCAGTCAACAGATGCTTTTTATTATTATTATTATTATTATGACAATGGAAATAAATTACTCTTTTGGAGCAAGCGATACAAGCTGACCCCAGCTAAGATTATGAAGGGATCATTTTTGCTTTAAAATATCTGTTTATTAAGAAAATGTTTGCACCAAACCTTCCAAAAGCTGATCTTACTAGGTTTTTGATCCTCATGGGTCATTCCAATTTTTTTTGGTTTTGTTTTGGGTTTTTTTTGCAGCTCCAGCCTCTTCAACATGCCCAGCACAGTTCCTCCGCAGTGGAAGTGACAGCCTGCTTCAGCCAGGTACGGGAGATGTGGCTCCAGCTGGCCTGGCCAGACTCTGCGGGGGCGTTCATCTTTGTCACGCGTTTGACAGACGTGAGTGCCACTTCTAGTGTTGCCACACATACATACTCATATCCTGCTGTAATACGAGCATGACTCGGAGTTTGCAGGTTGCAGCAGTCAATACTTGAGCTTAAAAAAACACAAGTGACTTTATTCCCCGCAGAATTTCTGCAGCGAAGCTGTTAGCTACTCTGAGATGATCACACGCAAGATTGAGAGGAACCAGCTGGGCAGAGACCACAAGGCTTTCATTGTGCAGGTAATGCTTGTCTCTAAACTGAAGCATAGAGGGTGCAGGATGACAATATTTACACCGCTTCCCTCTTCTTCTTGGTAGCTTTGCTTCTTTTTCTCCTTTATATCTCCTTCTCCACCACCCTGTGTTTCCTTTCTTTTGCTTCTCCTGGCTTTCTGCTAGCTCTGCATTGCGCTGAACAACACAGAGCACGTGCGTGTGTTCCTGAGTCACCTGCCCCGTGACCTGAACTGGCTGGGTGTGGAGCGAGCCATGGAGGAGTCCTGCGGGGTGGAGGGCAAAGAGCAGGTGTACAAAGCTCTGAATGGACAGCTTTTCAACATGGACCTGGACCTGCAGAGAGAAGCCAAACGCCTCATCACTCTGCTGAGTGACAAGGTGAAAATATGCTGCTATTAAATGTGACATGTGCGCTTTGATAATGTAAATTTAGATTTCAGCGAGTGGTTTTAGAAACGGGCATTTCCTTTACAGATGCTGCCTGAGCTGCGGAGATACATCCAGCACATCAGCCTGTCTCCAGACTCCATCAACAATGATGATGTATGAAAAGAGCTTTAGTCCATCTCTATCTTTTATTTGTGGATCAGCTGAGCGACAGTCTGCATGCGTGACATGTGGTTCTCCTTCAGGCTGTTGCACCTCTAATGAAGTATCTTCAAGACACTGTGGGCATCCTGACTGAACACCTTGTCAAGGAAAACCTAACCAAGTAAAATATTATTTAATATTTTTATGGAGTAGTGCAAAATATTATTTAAAATTACACGCACAACCACTATAGAAACAGCTGGTTTGAGGCGTACCCGCTGACTATGTGAGAACTGGACTAAGTGAAAATGACATCAGCCAAATAAATCGACTTATTTCTGGCTCTAAGCGAATTAAGTCAGTTCAGTTATCTTTTTTTTTTTTTTTGGAACTAGAAATCATAGTCATTAGAGTCATCGTTTCTATGACAACCACTCACCAGTCAGGAGTGAGTTTTTACGAAGGCCACACCCCTACCACTTTAACGTGGGCTCAGGAGAATCTGTCTACAGAAAAAATATCACCCAAAAAATTAGGATTAGCAAGAACATGTTAAAAAAAAAAGGGTTGCAGAGCAAGAATGGTAATTCTGACAAATATAATGACTGAGTTTATTTGGGATTTTGGCTTCTTGGAGCCAGTTGGAACTTCCTTGTTAAGGGTCACTCAGTCCTGTTCTCATATACAGTCATTGGGCCTACCAAAAAGCAAAAACACATTTGCTTCTTTCCAGAGTTCTGCAGAGCCTGTGGGAGCTGCTGCTGCGAATGATCCTGGATGCTGTCGCAGAAAACAGGGGCGTCCAGGTGGAGTTCTACAACCGATTCCAGTACACAGTGGAGGTCAGTGATCCCTGCAACAAGAAAACTTGATGATAAACGTGGACGTGTCTTTCTTCTCTGTAGTTAGCAAATGCGCCAGCATTTTGGCAGTGGCGCTGTGGGCCGAGTTTGGAGAAATACTTCACTGCTTAAAAACCCACTTCACAATCTTGTGGCATTTTTCTGATGATGGAGAACACAAAGCAAAATTGTTGTGAATCAGGAGCAGACAAAAAATGTATCTTAAAAAAAAGAGCTTTTTTGTGCTATTTCTCTCCATTGTTGTGACACAGCTTATGTTGTTTTGGGTGTGAGGGCTAGTGGGAGGGCATGTAAACAGAGAGCTCTCAGCAACTAGGAGGGGAAAGAGGAACAGGGTCGCTCCATTCCAACAGTCCCACCTACAACTCAGGAGCAAATTTCTAATGAACTACTGCCACTCTGCAGAAACCATGTCCTTGAAAACGACAGCTTGTTTTTTTTTTTTTGCTTTTGGCTAAAAACAGCACAATCACAATTGATAGACCATTAGGACCCATTTTTAAAGTAGCTAAAAGATGATCAGAGTGAGTCTTTAAAATTAAATACTTTTTTTCTGTAGTTAACAAATGTTCTTGACACTTTGACAGTGGAGCTATGGCCTGAATTTGGACCTTGTCAGACAAATACGCTCCACTAATTAAGATTTATACTGTCTCTGTGAAAATGTCTGTTTTCAGTCCATTTTGTATCTTCACTGTTTTAGATGCTGCTGCAGTTCTTTCATGTTAAGGGAGAAGGCCTGTGCTTGGAAGACATGAAGAGCGGAGACTACAAGGTGTGTCGCGTCCTGGCAGCCCAGTCTTTTAAGGACTGCCTCTTAGATTTATGTCCTCTCATCCACCACGCCATTTATCTCCTTCTATGTCTGCACATCTTGTTTAGGTGTTGGATGAAGAGCTCAAGCTGAATAAATGTCCCTCCTTTGAGCTGATTGAACAGTACTATATGGAGAAGATTTCCCACCAGGTGCGTTTCATCCTGCAAGGCAGACAATCTCATTTAAGCGGACAGAGGAAATCGATTGGACAGCACATCCCTCTGTCTTCTGCTGTTTTACCTCCAGCGGATTGAAATTATGCCTTTCTTGAACTCCTCAAGCAATCAGATAATATGAATGAAGAAAGATAGATGAAAAGTTCTGCAATTTCTCAGCACTTGAGCATGTTTCTGCAGGTTAAAGTGTTTTTGCGATGTTTCAGAAAACACTCAAGCACACACGTTTTGGCCGGATCAGTGTGAAGTGCTACTATGACGCTCAAGAGCAGAGACTGACCGTGGAGATCCTGCATGCTGCAGACATTATTGCATTGGATGCCAATGGTAAAACAATAGAAATGTTTTAACAAATGTTTCTAAACACAAAAATCAAAATTATTTGATGTTTTCTGGTCTTTTTAGGTCTGAGTGACCCCTTCGTCATAGTGGAGCTCTGTCCACACCACCTCTTCCCAGCAGCTAAGAGCCAGCGCACGCAAGTGAAACTGAAGACGCTACACCCGGTGTTCGATGAACTTTTTCACTTGTCAGTGCAGACTTCCCTCTTTGCGTTTCGCTGTTTGTGTTACTGTCTGACTGGCTCCTTTGTCTTGCAGCCATGTGAGTCCTGAACAGTACAGACACAGATATGCCTGTTTGACCTTCACTGTGATGGACTACGACTGGCTGTCCACCAACGACTTCGCCGGCGAAGCCGTCGCCCCTTTGAGTGACTTCTGCTGGCCAGGGAGGCCAAACGCATCTGCGGCGGGCAAAAGTGTCCAGCCCGTCATTCTGCACCTGTCTCGCAGTAAACCCAGCGGTACATACGACAGTGTCTGTTTCTCACACAAAAATCTCCTGTATTTCTGAAGATCGGGAAGCTTAATCTGGATTCCCAGTACAACATTAAAGGTCTTTCCATCGAGAGAAACCCCTCTCATGTGTTTCCTCTCTCCTTCCAGAGAAGCCAATCATGAGGATGCTGGAAGCTCGCACCGGCGACAGAGAGGCTCAGGAGTTTGTCCGCAGGCTGAAGGAGATTGAGAAGTCAATGGAGGAGGAGTAGAAGCTGTCAGTGTCTGCGGTGTCTGTGTTTTCTGATCACGTCGTGTGCTTTTGTACTGGTAAAATGTTTACAATATCTACAAATTTTTCCAATGTATCGTCTGTTCAGTAATGACACCAAAATGAAAAGAGAATAAGGAGGACAGTGAAGTGTCTCTCTGTTTTTTGGACTGTCTAAGTATATTTCAGAATTTATTGAATAGTTGATCTTAAATGTCACTAGTCTATTTTTTTTAACTAATTGTTATGTTTGTTGTATAACATTTAAAATGTTAGATTTAACAGTAGAAAACTATTTTGTGAACGTAGCCAACACAAATTTATGGATATCAGTCTAAAGTCTTAAAATCTATACCTCAGTTGTGTTCATTTGTTGCAGAGGAGTTTAACAGATGTTGAGACATTTCACTTTCTTGGAGATACACTGCATGAAAGCTTGTCTAGGATGTGACTGCACAATTATTTCTCGATTTATACGGCCACTTTACCAGCCAGCGGTTATGAAAAGGAGCAAACGCATCTTGAAAGAGAATCAGGAAGGCATAAATCACGGAGACAGCACAGCTTTTGGGAGGTAGAGACATGGAGGTTTAAGGGCAGTTGGAGAGATCTCCAACGGGGAGGCCTCACTCCCTTGAGACGGACAGCACTGCTCAGGTTCATTCAACTTTTCTGATTGCTCTTCGCAGAGCTTGCCACAGGTCACCGAAAAGACAAAACACCGCTACTTTCCTGCCAGCTAGATTCATTGGTTTTTTTTTTGTTTATAGTTCTTTGTGGCAGTAAGTCACTTCGCTGTGAATTGGAAAAAAAAACATTTTTGCCTTTTTTTCACCTAAATATATTATGTGTTTGTGAGAAAAAAAAATATTTTATTGTGTTTTTGGAACCTCATAATCCTCTCGTTTCTCTCCATGATTTTAACCTGTTTCAGGCAATTGACAACAAATGGTATCTTCTGATTGGTTGATTTCATTTTTTTTTGTCTTCCTGTTTAAGAAGACATTACTATGGGGTCAATGGGTCATCTAAAAGTAAATGAAAAAAAAACGAAATAAAAAAAAAAAAGTAAAATTTAAAAACAGATTTAAACTCAAAAGTTCACACTGTAAGCTTAAAAGAAATGATGTCACCATAACCTTTATTATCCGATGTCAATGATGTCTCCGTAGCCAATGAGCAGAAAGCCCCACCCCCACAAAAAATTTGGCTCAGCAGGAAAAACGAAAATTCAGAATTGAATCTTAATTTTTTCATTTGTTGATATTTTTCAGTTTATACTTTGTTTTTTTAAATCAAAGATCAAATTTACATGTTTTTGGTAAATGGTCAACATTTATTTAGGGTTAATATTTTATTTTTTTAATTTTCCATATTTCCTTCAAGTTTACAATGTTTACTTTAAATTTGAAAAAAAAAATCAGTTTTTTTTTTCTTCTTTTTTTGTTTATAATTTCTATTTTTCAAATGTACTAATGTGCTTTTTTAATTCACTTTCTGATTCTGATTTGGCCCCATCCATTATGCCTATACTGTGCACAGAAAGAAGGGAGAAGGTCTGCAGAAATATATTTTCAACAACTTTCCCTACTCAAAAATACTTTTTCATTGTTTGTCACAAACACCAATCTGACCCTCCAGTTTTTTTTGTTGAAGTACTACCTAATCGAAGAAGCAGCTTTGCGGCAGATCTAGCTTTAAGCTTCATTCTGTGATTTGAAAAATCCAGACAAGTAAAACCTCCCCAGCCACGACCTTCTCCCCAAAACCAAACTACATGCACTGCTACTTTGAATGATATACTGTTTTAAACTTTCATCTTTATCCTTCACTGCAAAAAAGAAAGGAAAAAAAAAAGTTTTTTAAAACTTTATTTCCTGTTAAGCAGTACTACAGACACACTTATGAATCCAGACTCATGGCCAAGACATGAGCCCTACTGCCCACTGCTGTACTAACTGAAGGCATTTCAGAGATGTGAAGACAACAAAAGAAATGTTCACCTTAAAAACCACCTCTAAAGATTTTTGCATTCAGTTTAGCTGGAATCAGTTATGTTGTTTTTTTAATCCATTTATCTCCTATTGATCTTTAATGTTGTCTGATTATATGTGCACTATTAAATGTTTTGCTCCAGAAAGTAAAGAGAAAAAATGCAGAAATTGTTACAAGTAGACAATTTCAAAATTATATTTCCTAATGGAACGTCTGATTAGGGTAATTTCCTCTCACATCTTCTGAAATAATTAAATGCACTCAGTCTCGGTGGGTAGCCTCGTGCTCAGACTGTGAACTAAGCTTTTTTGTAAACAAATGACAAGTATTGTTGAACCAAAAATAACCTGTATAGCTTTTGGAAAACTGATTTAAGAAAAACTTCTGCTGACTTTTAGTGAAAAAAAACTGACTCATCATCAGGCTTTTCTGGAAATCAAAGGTGTGTTGTGAAGCGAGAAAAGAGGAGAATGAACCTGAGCAGGTGTGGGATTGTTCCTCAGCATTTGCAGCAGCTCTCATTGATCTGACAGGCAGGATTCAGCCTCACCTGTTCTCCGTATGCCAAATCTGACGGAAAAGACCAGAAAAATAAACAAAAGTAACAAAACACATATGCAATTTCAAGATTTTTAAACAGTTTTAGGAGCGCCGTCTAACAGTAATTGCACAGTTTGTTCATCACTGACTCTTAAGGCTGGAACGAGTTTGTCCGAGGCTCCATTCTGAGCAGAAACCTTCGACAAACACGTTTTGAATAGTTTGTCAGGAAGCATTGGTGAAGCAGTTAAGGATTGTGGCAGACGGCATGAATGCAGCGTACCGTAGTAACAGGTTGTGAAAACACTGTAGCATGTACTGAGAATCTAGCACCAAAACACTCACACCGACAGCATTTTGATAGTGATGTAACTTTACAGTAGCTGCTCGTGTTGTGCTTTGTCGTTACCCCGTAGAGTTGTGAGGGTGAAGCACGCGAAACAGAGGAAAAAAAAAAAAAGAAAAAGGATATATCGATGCCTGGAGAAAGTGCTGCATTACAGAGACTGTTTACACATCAGGGAATCCATCTAAATAACATTTTTGGGGTTTGTTTTTCAGATATTTCAGGTCAATTTAGATCAACACCGGTGAAATGTTTACATGAATCATTCTCTAGCATTATAGGGAACTGCTTCAGATATTTTGAGGCAACACGACCTCATTTTAGGTATAAGCCTAATGATACAAGAATGAGTTTACTTTTTCCAAAGACAATTTCTAACAAAATCTTAATTTTAGAAAAATCAAAAGTACATCAAACGTTCTCTGGTGGCATTTTATTAGGATTTATTAGATGTTCAGAGGCATCTGTCTTAAAAAAAAAGAAGTTTAAAAGAATTTTTGTTTAGCTTCATAGTCTGACCCCCCCGGAATTTTATTTATTTATTTTTCTCAGTTTTTTGAAAGTGACCATGTTTCAAGTTGCTGGTTGAGTTCAGATCTAAAGGCAACAGTTTGGTGAAAAGTAGCTTAAGATGTAAAACACTTTAAATTTGTTATCGTAAAAGTGAATTCTTTGTCCTGGAATTATAAATGCCTGTGCTGCTGTTTATGGAATTTTGCGTTTGGGAGACGTCCATTAACCCCCTCCAATAAAGCTTCTATTGAAATTTCAGCTGTGCGTTCCATAGTGATCATTGACTATTGCATTTGCAGGAACGTTGCATAACTTTTTGGCCTGAACACATTTACCTTTTTACCTATTCATTTTGCTGTCAATCTCTCGCCTTCCTGTCCTGGCTCTCAGCGTTGAGTCTATGGCTCTCCATAACCTTTTCAGAAATTTTACCTCCATCCACAGAAGCATGCTAGAGAATAAACATCCAGTGGTTCAACAGCAACTCTGCAGAAACGCCACGTCTAAACTCTAAGAAACAGCAGCGTTTGGGGTATGTTCGTGAAATTACAGAGCTGCATGACTTCTGTCATGGCTGGAGGATATGAGCATCTGTGCTCCACTGAATGGAAGTTGATAGATCTTAAATTGACAAATGGGCAGAAAGGTTGTGAAAAGCTGAGGTGGGGATTGTCATTTAATGGAGCCTTCATGGCCCCTGGCCTGATCTCACTATATCTGCTGGCCTGATCTTGTTGGTTCTGCCGCTAGTAATAACATTTTACAAACAGTATCCAGTTCCTACATTTGTGTTTGTGTGTTTTGGAAAAATCTTTTTAGACGTTACATCCATATGTGGAAGTTCCTGCTCTCACCAGTAGATGTCCTCGTAAATTCACAAATTCCCACCTAACCCTGGATGACAAAGATTATTTAAACACTTTCATCATTAAGGGTAACATAAACCTATCAATGTAGTATTTTCTGATCAATTTACTGTAATCAGTAAATGGGTGAAAGCAGCCAACAACTATATATACTTCACTAGCTTATTAGATTTCTTCTAATTATGCGATAATTCAAGTAAAAATCTTGGTTCTGGACCTTATTTTTAAGAGCATTTTACATATGATACAGTTTAAAGAGTTGATTTTGCTCCAAAAGGAAATAATGAGCTGAAATCCAAAAACACCAGAGCCTCAGAACTTGCCGTAAACAAAAGTCAGCTGTGCTCAACAACTTTCCAAAACTGCCACTGCAACACATGTCTTCCTTTTGTATAATTTTCATCCAGATAAACAATTTCAAACAAAGCAAAAATAACTAAAGGATTTATTGGATTCAGAAGCTGCTCTGAGCTTCTATCAGAAGTTTTTTGAGTTTGTGAGGAGAAGTTGGAGTTTTGTTTTTTTTTTTTCTTTTTGATCCAAAGGAATGTTGGCCGAGTCGGTGCGCTGCTGGTGCTTCTCCGGCGGCTCTGGCAGATACATTTAGCAGCACACTGATCCTGCACTGTCTTATCTTTCCTCAAACAACCTTAATCCTCTACTCAGACTTGTTCCACTGCATAGAGCGTGTCATCCCACAGCAGCAGCTCAGCCTGGACCCCCCACACACACTTACAGTTTTACCATTTCCCACCTGCCACACCTGCTGGGGGAGGAGTACATCAGACTTTCATTTCAAACTAAGTTAGGATGAGATTGTGAGCACCGATTCACCTCTATGATAAATGATAAAGAATTGGAAAGCTCACACAATGGAGCTTTAAAAATCTACGACGTCCCACTTTGCACTGGTTGCTTCCGTTAGTGCTGAATTTAGGGAATTCACTGCAGCAGACACTGAACATTAATCCCATAAAAATGTGAAAACAACTTAAGAATTTGGTTGCAGCAACTACATTTGCTAGATAAAATCTGTCTTCTAGTGGTTGACATTGATTTACTTCAACTCAGGGGAGTAACAAATGAGCCCTAAAACACACTACTCATGGAACATTTTGAGAAAAAACGTCCTTAAATCTCAAAAAGCAAAGGAGTTCTAAAAGGTTAGATGCTTTTGAGAGAACAAAATTCTCACCAAAGCATTTGTGAGATTTTCCATGTTTTATTTGATGCAGGACCTTGAGTGCGAGCTTTCTCCTTGACTCATGCACACCCTAATGCCTTCACTTTCAGATGGGTTGCTTGTAAAAGCACAAGCCACCGGGCATTGTTGCACATCAAAGATACTTTTTTTTTCTTCCACTGTCAAGCCCAGTTCCATTTTTGTTTTTTCATTTAACGTTTCGTTCTCCGTCCACAAGTGCATCACATTAAATGCCTCCTAGCGGTTTCCTCTGTACTCCCTAAAAGGAGTGTCAGTTGTGCAAAGAACAAACTAATCAAGCATACACTCCCTCCTCCTCCTAGGCTCCTTCCCTGCTGGTTCACTCTCAAAGTTTGGCTCCCAGCTTCTCTCTGTTCACTCTTTTGTTCGACTGTCTCCTGTGTGCTCACACAATTAATGCACTGGAAACTGTGAAGGGCCCTATGTAATTAAATCTGACAGCTGTATCAAGAAGTTTATGTACTGACAAAATCGAATGTCTATGAAGGGAACTGAATGGGTGTTTTTAGATTTACGGCGGCCAGAGAAGTCATCACATGAACACCATCTGACTTTGTTGTAGTCATTGTTGTTAGCAGCAACAGCCCAGGGGAAGTTCCTTTAAGATCGATGATGCTTACCTCATTGGAAAACAATGGATGGCTAAGTCATTGCATGAAAACTGGCTAACTCTGAAAATTCAAAACAGAAACAGCTGATGCTGAAAGAAGGAATCAGATGTAGACATTCCTGGGGTTCTTTGTTTTCAGTTCTTGTTGAGGTGGAACATTCAATTCCTGAGCTGCACATACATTTGGCAGCCGCTTCATTGAGTACACCTTGCCAGTACTGGGTTGGACCCACTTTTGCCTTCAGAACTGCCTTAACCCTTGGTGGCATGGATTCAACAAGGTACTGGAAACATTCCACAGAGAGTTTGGTCCATATTGACATGATAGCAGATTTTTTGATTGATGCCAATCTCCCGTTCCATTACATCCCAAAGGTGCTCCACTGGGTTGAGATCTGGTGACTGTGGAAACCATTTAAGTCCAGTGAACTCATTGTCGTGTCCAAGAAAGCAACCTGGGATGATTCCAGCTTTATGACATGCCTTATCCTGATGGAAGTAGCATCAGAAGATGGTACACTGTGGTCATAAAGGGATGGACACGGTCAGCAACAATATACTGCGACATATGCTCAATAGGTACTAAGGAACCCAAAGTGTGGATTCATGCTCTCACGTTGTTGATGCCAAATTCTAACCCTACCATCCGAATATGGCAGCAGAAATCCAGAATCATCAGACCAGGCAACGTTTTTCCAATCTGTCATTGGGATTCTGGTGAACCATGTGGTGAATTGTCGTCTCGGTCGTGTATGTGCAGTTTCAGAAATTGGCATAGAAAAACATCAGCCAAAAGTTTGACCTATTCTATCATAATCCATACTTTCAGTGTGGTCGCGTGCTCTAGCATTACATTCGATTTTTACTAAAATGTTGATTTAGCAGCAGAGGTGTTGGATTTTCCACTTAAGCATGGTGAAGTGCTGGAGCAAACTGTAGCACTTTGTGTTTTTATTTGAAAACCAATATTTGAATAGTATATTTAGAAAATATGCAAAGTTGCTACTTGAGGAAATTATTTTGGCTGGAAATAAAAAATCTGAAATCCCATAATCCAATTTCAGGTGTTAAATCAGTCCAGAGGTCAGAATTCTGGAGGTAAGAGTTCAGAGACTTACCTGTCGGAAGGATTAGGCTTATTGGTAATCCAGAGAACCGATGATCGGGTCAGGAACACCACAGGAAATTAGTCACGCAGAATAACAGAGGGCAGAGCCCCATGCAGGAAGCTATCAGGTAATAGGGACACATTGGGCATTGAAGATTAAGGATTTCTGGAAAAATGTTAGATTCTTTGGGTCTTGTGAAACTGCACTACAGCACAAACATACTTGATATATTAAGCAATTTTAAGATATTCATAATGGGCATTTAAAAAAGGAGTGAGAGCACATTGTAACTGTTTTTGTTGTGGCTCAAAGGTGGAGCGTCTCCAATTTTTGGAAGGTCTCTTCACCCCAATCCATTAAAAGGCCACTATTGGTTTCTTTTTGCTTTGTTTTGACAAATTCACTTAACATACTAGCATCATTTGTTGAATACTTAGAGCTCTTAACTCCTGGGGTGGAAATAATCATCTAAACGACGTCTCACAACCAACCCTTTACTGTGTGCTTCAGCTGCATTTTGGAAAGCCTTTTCACTCCTTAGGGAAATTGAATTTTAGTGTCCTTAAGCTCACAAACAAATCCACAATAGTGCAAAAAAAATCTGTCTTGAGTCAATGTTTGCTTGATTTAGTGCTAATAATGGCAGGGTTTCTGCACTGGAATGTTTCTTTGTACACATGCTTTCACAGTAATTACAGGACTGCCAGTGAACGTTACCTGTTATTCATCACCTCTGTGGGTATTCTCCTTAAGTTATGGGGATTATAGTTAGCACATTGGGATTTTTTTTCTTCTTTTTTTTTTGTTGGCAGTTTATTGTTGTTTTTTTTATAGGTAGTCTAAGTGTCCCTGACTAGTCTGGTAGTATTTAAAGAGCACTTAGAATGACGCCAACGCAATTTGCTGCTTTCTACATGGCAACACCCAACAGAGAAGGCAGAATTCAGAAGCTGCACTGCAGTCCTTTAGCTGTACACAAATGCTCGAAGCCTCTCTGGGAGGATAAAAAAATCCAAATACTTTTGGGCTGGACTACAATGTAAAAAGAGGTGGCCTAAAAATAGGAAGAAAACACTAATCTTGGGAAGAAAATGACAAGAAAGTAATGAAATTATCTGTCAATGCAGCAAGTAATTTTATTTAGCAAGAAATCTTAGAATAAGACTTCAAAATCTAGAAGCAAGGAGTTCCAGAAAATAATTTAAAAAAGGGAAAAATAAACAAAAAATCAAACTGAATGTTATACAGCCCAATAATAAGTATTTTTTGCTAGTTGTAAGAAATGCTTGTATTTTTGGAGTTTGTATGTACCAAATTTTAGTTCAGTTTGATTCCAGCGACTAACTGGTGTACTAAGTGGAAATAACTCAGAACAAAAATATGCACAAAATGAGAAAACAATCTTTTTAAAAGTTGGTCTATCTTTATAAATCCTCATGTAATCTCAAGGTAGCACTGTATGTTCAAAATGTTTTGAACTTTAACATGACATTCTTAAAATTCAATAAAAATGACTGAGCAATTAGAGTTTTTTTAGGTCTTAAATCCAGTTTTTCTATTGTCAAGAGTATGGAGCAAAAGGATTTTGACTCATCTTAATAATTTCCTTATTTCTAGATCCTCTAATGAGACAAAACCCTCTTGAGAGTGCTGATCTTGAGAAAAGCCTGGAAAGATGTAAAGATAAGTTCAAACGATTTAAAACCTGGTAAATATATTGAATGTCTTAAAAGAAGGTTTATAGTTCTTTGCAAGTATCAAATAGTTTGCAGTGGTATGGATCTGTTTAAGGAGGCAACAACTGGAATGACATTAAAGATGACATTTTGACTACAGCTGTTTAGTCCACTTGTTAACTTGTTATTCATTTCTTGTCCCTGCTGCCCTTTTTAAAAGCTAAAAAAAAAAAAACTAGCAGTGTCAAAAATCCTCACAAAAGGCCGCCATGCCACCCAAAGTCAGTATTAATTGAATCCCCAGGACCACTACCCTGGTTCTTACTTTTGATTGAGCGGTGCATTCTTCTCTTTTCTTGCTACACTGACTAATATCCTCGGATACGAAGGCCGAATGTGAACTTATTGTGGAATAAGTTTCAGTTAATTTCCTGCCTAAGCCCTCCATGAACGGGGCAACCAAGGGTCAAGTGCTCACTCTTGTAGACGTGTTTCCACAGCTTTTTCTCTGAAGGCTTTGATGGCCACTAACTAACAAAGACGACTGTATCCCGGGTCACTAGCGGTGAAACACAGAGAATGTGAGTCATCGCTGCAGCTAAAAAATCTTAGTTCAATCCAAGGTCAACAAAAGCTTCACACCTCTCAAACCTCGTTGGAGCAGATTTATGTATCTCACTTAAGTCCCTGTGGATTCCTAAAAATGAATGCTATGTCTCATCATGGTTGCATGATTTCCTAGCAGAGTACCTCCTCTCTTTTCACGAATTATCTTTGGTATTACATCAATGCTTCAAATCAGGGTTCTCCAGGTTTGAAGTCCCTCTTCTTGGAGGGTTTCCTGTTTCCTCACGTGGCAGATCTCATGCCCCCATCCATATTTTGACTTAATTAGACGGTTGAGAAGCTGAAGCGATGAAGCAGAAGAAAGGGATGCGAGAAACTGCAAATTATTCGCATGAGACTATGTGTCCTGCTTGTTTTCGTGAATCTTTGTGAAAACGGAGAACATTCCTGCGGTGTGTTACTGTTGGAGTGCCATAAAAGTCACCCAGCATCGCAGGGTGGGAGGTGCAGCAAGTCCTCTCCGAACCGGACCCTCACATGCAGACTGTGGGAATGAACTAAAGACGTCGTCCCACAGGAGAGAAAGGGTGAGACAAAAATCTAAAGACAGGCTTTGTGGTTTCTCAGCCTGTGGGTACACTGTGTGAGCATGAAGAAAAGCGTGCAGTGTCAGCGACTCTCTCATGCCCCCGGGCCTCTAAATAAGTCACATCAGGAGGTAGACGTTGGAGGCTGGGTGACGGGGCTGTTGGCATTTTCAAGTTGTGTGTGTGTTTTTGAACAGCTGTTAAAATGTTATCTTATCATTCTCTCCGGCCACTCTGTGCTCAACAACTAACTCAGCTGTCACTTGTTTTGTTTCATTGCTTTCGACAGTCTTGACCTGAACAGAAATCACAAGAGGCCAGGAGCCCTGCTTGCAACAACGTATTTTGATTGTGGGTGGGTCGCCCAAATACGGAAACAGAACATGTGACCCCACAGCTGTTTGTTCCTTTGGAACAATAGAGGAGACTGAAGGAAACTGAGCGCCAGCAAAGAATAATAGCTTTGTTTTTTTAGAAAGTTTGTCTTGATTGGCAGCTGCGAAAGCTCACCTGATGTGGGCCAAACCACCTCGTGCATGTAAAGAGCCAGTGTGCACACTCGCAGCGCGCGATCAAGTCAACCCTGTATGGGTGCGTGTGACTGAAGCGTAAAATCAATGAGGGGCCAGGGTTTGCCAAGTCGGAGCCAGACGCAATGCACCATCACGAGGAAAATGTACCCGGCGGTCTTCACTTACCACTACTGAGGGAATCCTGGTTAGTTTCTCTTCCTCCACTTAGTAATAAGCTTCAATTCAGGGGGTCATCCTATAAAAAAACAACAACAAAAAAACAAAGATTGGTGGTCCTGCCGGAAAACGTGGAAATAATAAAGTCTAATGCTACAATTGACTTTGAAAAGACTAAGAGACACTCAGATCCTACTAAAATGTATCTGAGAAGTTTTCCTTTATTAGCTAATAGTAGAAATTGACATGTAAAAAGTCACACCCTCATTTTTCCAGCTTTATGCAATTGTAGCACAGCATTGGGCAGACATCAGGCCCTTTCCTTCTTATGGTGCCCAACTTTGCATACGCAACAAGCTCGCATAGCGACTCTTGCCTATAACGCATTGCTTAAAATTGCAAGTGAATGTTGGTGTAACTACAGTGTAAATTCCCCAAAATGTAAATGTCTAAAGTAAACAGTGTGGTAAAAGGCCGTATCAGTATCATAGATTGGAAGATGCAGGGAATAGTTCATCTTCGTGCTTTTTTACTTTCTTGTCATTGCTGGGTTATGGCAGAACTGTCCTAAAATGAGTAGTTTTTGCAGCTGCATGCCATTTTAGGGCAGATTCTGGTGTAGTGTGAAAGCAAACCCATTCCAATGAATGTGTAAATAGTTTTTCTGCATTTTACCACCCAGCAGAGCAGTCTACTGGACTATTCTAGTATTTTCATGACCCACAGAGCCAACGTACACAATAGGCGTCAAATCAGACATTTGAGAGCAAATGAGAACAAATGAGTCATGTGAAATCTTCCATGCATTATTATTATTTTTTGTTACTGACAGCCCAACACTTGGAGCATTGGACTTGTTTCCAGGGTCACACATCATTCCCTAAATTTCCCCCGCTGTCACCGCGTCAGTGGAATGGTGACGTCAGCGCAGAGCAATTGCTCCCAAATCGAAGGTAACAGTCTGCTGCGGATTCAACCACACATGCAATTGCTCCACACCATCAAAATCCCACATTCAACCACTTAAGTCAGCTTAAAACCTTGTGGATGTCGTCACTGATTCTCTGGGACCACCAGGGAAGATGCCAACACTCTCATCAGCTCCCACACAGACAGTAAGCTGTGGCCAAGGTGGGCCAGCTTTATAGTATGTTTTTGCATCATGTGGGCTGATTATACAAGAAAAAAAGCTGTATTTCAGCAGAATAACAGCAGAGTGCTCCCACCTTCCTCTGAAAAGCATCTTGACTCTATAAGTCAAGGGCAAGTTAAGTCTGGACAGGTCTGCGTGCCAGCTCACAGCAAGGCAACATCTCACTTGTTTATTCTTGCTGGCAAGCTTGATGGAAGACGTTTCTGAGATTCAGCTGTGATGTTTACACAATGCCATCTGCTTACATTTTTTTTTTCCTTCTAAACCAGAACAAACTAATTGGTTGCCTCCGTTTTGACCCATAATAAAAAAAAAAATCGTGACCTGCTGAAAATGTTTAAATTTAAAAGAAACGGAAGGTCCGGACATGTCATCGTTGGCTATTACAGCCAAAACTCATTTCCTTTGGATATGTTTTGCAGAAACTGGCCACCTGATGAGCATGTATAAAGAAGTAAATGAGGGACCTGTCTTTCTGGTTCTAATCAGACCTGCTTGTTTTGCAAGTACCATCTGCTGAGAACCGTGCCCCTCTGGGCTAAAACTCAATCCAGATGCTTCTTATTTGGGAATACCAGCGCTGTTTTATCCTATACCCTTGTATGGATTTCACAAGGCACACGGCTGATTCCTTTTAGACTGAAGAGCCCCTAGTGATCTTGGCTTTGACTGCGTTTCTCTAACAATTTTTAGGGAGAACAGTATTTCTGACTAAACTGCTTGGTATTTTAAGCATGACGACAGTCATAAGACACTGAAATCCGACAGAATGAGTTAGATTCATTCATTTCCTGTTATAATATTTTTAGAAAAAAAAAAATCCTGTCCTTCTGTTGCACCACTTTGTTCCTGTGTCAGAACACAACCTAATGTTCAGGGAGGATCGGGGTCGACCAACTGTTTGTTTGCATTCCAAAAGCCTTAATGGAAAATACCACACAGATAATCAGAGCGTGAGCAGACTGACTGTACTTTATCAGATCAAGTGCATTCACCCACCCACACAAAGGCTTGCACATACCAGTTCAGCCAGGCAAAAACATATGCACAGCCTCTATTTCACTCAGATGGAAGCAACCCCTCAGCTGTTACACAACACTATACCATCATGCAGTTTACACCACAACATGCAGCTCTGGCAGAGTAGATTTGTGTCTTTCTGGAACTTCTGCATTGAAACCACGCATATTTAGACCAGATCACAAATACTTTATCAAAAAGTGACGTACCCACAATCCAGATGTTTTACAAAACTTTAATAAAAGCAGATGTTCATGAAAACGTTGCGTCAAAGTCACACACTTTTGAAATAATCCGGGTCATAAATTGCTTGCTAAAAAATCTGACACCTTTTAATCAAAACTGTTGTCCAAGCGCCATTTGGTGGAACTAATGCAGGGGAAAAAATTGATAGAATGACAGAATGAGATGGGAGAATATAATGATAACTTAAATTTGTCCTTTTATCTCGGTTATGTTCAAATGAACACATTTTACCAGCAAGCAACAAAGTTGGTTTGAGTTTTGGAATGAGATAGACACAAAAAATTCAGAATTTTGACAGAAATAATTCAGTTTGACACACCTGTGCTTACCTTAAGATGCAGTTATTTCATTTAAGCTTTTTAAAGTACCTTTTAAATCAAGAAATGCTGGGTAGAATAAGGCTTCGTTTGTCTAAGACCTTCATTTAGCCCTGTTAAAATTTTAAAAACGAGAGCTATTACTAATTTTTGCATACGTTTTGTTTAATTTTATCCATCCATCCATTATCTTAACCTGCTATATCCCTTTCAGGGTTGGCAGAGCCTGTACCGGCCACTGTTGGGAGAAGGCAGGGAACACCCTGGACAGGTCACCAGTCAGTGTTTTGTTCATTTGATTTATATATTGAATAAAGCCTGCAACACGTACAATCTGAGCAACAACAGAAGTCCTGGAGAGCAGAAGACACGTGCAACACTTCAACCAAAAATATTAAACATTAACCCTGGGAAATCTATCAAATACAACTGCAAATACAAATTGGATTTATCTAAAATGTAATTATAAAACGTCATGCTTCGTTCACTTCTGGGGCACCAAAAAAAACAAAAAGAAATCACAAAGGATGAATAATCTGCTTTCACCACTTTGCAATTCTTGACTTTCTACTTATCATGGTGAAATAAATCAGGGGTCTGTGTGTTTTTTTCTTGTGCAGCACATTTTCTTTGGCTTTAATACAGTAAGGTAGAGGAATCTAAAATGCCCCAGAGGGCTCTGAAAAAAAATGATTCAATTTCTTTGTGGTTCTGGAAAACATTGACCCACATACTGTGAGCTCATGTTGTTTTGGAAAGCGTTAGCATTTCCAGGTTTATTTGAACTCTCCTAACTCATAGTCAAAATCTGCAGTGGCTGAAGACTGCAACAAATGTATAGCACGGCAAAGACAAACAAAAACGGCTCCTTTAGGTGGACGGGGTTGCAGGTTCTGTTCTCCGTGTCGTTTTTCTGATGCAACGTTCTGCAGTTAGCTCATTGGGAAAAGAATATGGTAGTTTTATTGTAACACCTTTTGGTGCAAATCTGTTACTCATGCCTTTCAACAAATATGGTGTATCATAGCCTGGTCAAGAGACATCGAAGGCAAACAAGCAGAGTCAGCAGAGGAATGCTCAGAGAGAGATGGCCTTGACCTGTTCTTATCTGGTTTAAGGAGAACAGGCAGCCCTTTGCATTTACTAGGGCTTTCTTATACATACAAGCAATGATTCAGGACCTTAATCCCATCTGATGTGCAGTTATTTTTGATTAAAGTGTCACCTGATGAAGAAAAAAAATGGTACCAGGGGGAATATGGTGTGTTGTCACTTGTCATTTTTGAAACACTTGCTGAGAACATGTATGTGTGAAGATTTAGAGCTAAACTTCATAAAACTATAAGCCTGTTGTTTGCTTGTTTGTTTTTTTTAATTATAAGCACATGTACTTGTTTCTCATTTGAAATAAACTTCTATTGCAACAAAGTTAGAAACAAAAAAAGTAGGTTAAAAAAATAGTTTTCTAAAAGAAAAAAACCTTCCATAATTCAAAAAAAAAAAAAGTAGTTTCTCTTGTTGCTTGAATGGGGATTATGATTTGAAAGTTCCTTAGGTATGTCAACAGAATGTTTCATTTTGAAAAAGTAGTATACTTGAACTTTATTTTATTAAGCATACTTGAATAATAAGTATATCACGTAGATAATTTACATGTAGTGTATTAATTATATTATTTACTTCTTCATACTAAATTGGAACATTTTAAGTTTGCAATACGTTGTAGTTTAAGTTTGTAGTTTTAAGTTGTAGTATATAAAAAGTAAAACTGCAAGTACTGTATTTTTCTGAGTATAAGTTGCAGTATTTTGCATAGTTTGGTCGGGGGTGCGACTTATTTGTGATTTGATATATATATACTCTTGGTGTGTATATCAGTAATTGCGACTAACAGCAATGCCGAAGAAGAAGCACTGTGCATGGTGGAGTCGTTCCAATAGAAGAGCAGGAATTCACAGATTTAGTGATTTAAAGGGATACAAAGAGTTTAGTTGTCTTGTTAGCATGTTCTTTATGGTTATCGTAATATTTGTTCATATAACTGTTGTGCTAATAAATTATATTTGTCCTATTTTTTATAAAGATCTATAGGCATCAATGAGTTATGGTAGTGAAGCGTACATACATTCAGTCTATTCTTGTTATCCTATCCTTTATTAAGATTTGTCTTTAAAGAAGAAATGTCCATTCTTGTTCCCGTACATTTGTTAAATAAACTTCTCTCAAAAAAATGTTCTCCCGATTTACACTCCTGTATGACTTTTATGTAATTTTGTTCTTTTTTATTATGCATTTTTTGGCTGATGCGACTTATAGTCCAAAAATACAGTATACTGCCCTCCCTTTGGTGTCATATGGTAGTACTGGTAGTATATAGTTATTACAGACTAAGTATACTTGCAGTCCATTTAAACAGACTACTTTTTGCTCAGGGCTTCTACAGAGGTGAAGATAAAAACTGTTTAAATTTGTTTCTAAAAATGCACAAAGCATATAGATATATGATAGATGCCACACAGACAAATGTCAGACAATTTGTATTATGTTCATCTACTAGACTTTTTCAAATATTTTAATAATTCACGTCTGTTATTCCGGATGCCTTTTTTTTTGTAGATAATGTTGTGTGAATGATGTGAGCATTTTGACACTGTGAGGACGTAGCTCTTGTTTGCTTTGTTTTCTTGTTCATGTTCTGTTCTGGTTTTTGGTTTTTGTGTTCCTCTGTCACAGTCATGCCAAGTTCAACCTGCTAATTATCCACAGCTGTCTTCATTTAAGTTAATCATCGTCATTGTGTTTAAGTGTTTGGTTTTCAGTTCAACTTTGGCAGGTCAACAGCTTTATTTTCCCCTTTTTTCTGTCTTTGGTTCATACATTTGTTGTGTTTGAGTTGAAATGTTTCTAGTTTTTTTTATTAAACTTCTCGTTTCTGCCACAAGCCTCGTCTCCAATGTTTCGGGTCCTATGACACCCAGTCTGTGTGGGATGTAACAGATGGTCCATCTTTGCTTCCCAGAACAGAGTCACTCTGTTTTTGCTTGACAGTTTTTTTTTTCTTGTGTGTGTGTGTGTGTAAGGAAAATTTGGTAGATGTTTAACTGTACTTTTTGCTCCACTAATCCTATTTACAATAAGCATGAAATTCCACCTAAATTTATCCCATCTCCTTCAAGTCATCCTTTCACAACAACCTCAATTACATAAATAATGTACACGTGTCCGAAAAACAGATAAATCTCAAGCACTTCCAAAGAAAGGTGTGTGTGAGACAGAAATGTTTATTTCCTTTTGTTTAACACTGTATTTCTTGAGAAAATCCTGTGTGGTAAATGCAGACTTCCTATAAAAACAAGCCTCCCAGACAGGGCGACAGCTCAGCTCTACCTCCTCACACAAACCACCTAAAATACTTCTCAAACGACAATAAATATGGATTCTGGCAAGAAAAGCCTGTACAACTGCTTAGTAGTAAAAAAAAAAAAGAAAGAAAGGAAAATGGAGATGATGTGATGGCAGAAGACAAACCCACTTGTCTTCCTGTCAATTTCTGACAAAAATTGTTTCACAACGTTGTGGTAAAATGCAATTTCCGAGAGCAGACACTACGTTTTTTGTGAGATTGTACAGTAAATAGGATAGTTGGAACCTGATGAAGAGAAGGCCTCAGACAAAGCACCAAACGCAGGAACAATGGAGAGTAGAAGGCTTTGGAGGAAAAGGGGGCCCAGAGAGGGGTAGCTGAAAGACCCACAGTGTAGTAATAAAAGGGAGTGAGGCACTCAGCACCACGCTGGCAGCACCGCTCAAAATGCACTGTTCATGTATTTTGCAACGTTGTCTCTGGAGTGAATGGTTCAGCTCAGGAATACATCGTAAAGCCTATCAAATGTTGGGCTGTATCTTCAACCATACAAACAACACAATGCTGAAAGCATAGTTTGCACGATTTTTATTAATGTTTCTTTAGTATGATTTGGCAAAATTTGTGGAATTTTTTTGCTTTTATTACAGATATTTATCAGGCTTCCAGCATATTATATGTATAATTAAAGCCAAGAGGTGTATTTATTCTGCACTGCCACATGTCTATCTTTCCCTTCTGCAGATGACACAGATGAAAGTTTCATGTCATAACTTTACAGAGCATGATTCACATTTAACAGCTCCAAATGTTGTATTGAGAACTAGTTTATGTGCATTGAGTAAAAGTCAGAGATCTATCTTCAGATATGTTATAGAAAAGTTTGATATTTATGAATTGTTTTTAACCAAAACTTAGTTTTGCTTATGATCAAGATGAAATCAATCGCCACTTTTTCCTGTGCAACTTCACCAAACAGTGCTCTGAATCAAAGCACATTTTCTTTCACAAATGAATCACTTTGAACTTCTAAGTAAACACAGCTGAAATGGTCAGGATTTGCCAACAATAGCACAGTTAATTTTAGTTATTAACCTTTCATTATTAATCAAATTCAAAACAAAAATTCCCAATATAAAAAGGGTAATTTATGTGTTCACTATATGTAGAAGTTAAAGGATTTTTTTTCCATATCAGTGCAAACATGAAAAGGAAGAGTTTAATGCTTAACAAACTAGGATGCAAATGCACACATCATGAGGACTGGACATTATTATTTGTTTTGCGCAACAGCTCAGACCCCTCACATCAAAATGAGTCACTAAACTAATAAGGTTTTTGCTGTGGCGTCAACTGTCTGTCAAAAAAAATATGAGCGCCTGCAAGCAAGAACACACACACAAGCCCATAAAAATTCATTTAAAAAACTCATTACTTTACTTTAAAATGATAACAGAGCTCACTCTGCCTCTATCAATAACAGGCAATCACGAGTGATGCTTTTAAACGAGAATAGGTCATGAACAGGAAAGAGCACAACTGGTTATGTGTTTGCACCTTGGAGTAAATATGGGTATATTTACACACAGAGGGGAAACGTTTGAAAAATGACACTTGTGTTCTTTGAATTTACACAGACTTTCATCTCAGAGTCTGGAGTCATAGAGACTCAAGATTTGCCCACAGCTGAGTTTATGACCTTTCTGGGTCAAAGAATCAGATATTTTGTTTCCTTTGATTTTCTTTTTCTTTCTCATGTAAGTCAGAGCACATTATGCTCGTACTTGGGAGATTACAAATCTCATGGACACTTTTCATAACTAAAGCATTCTACGATCTAGGAAAAACCAACAGTTCTGAACACATGTAACTAAATTTTTCTGCTTAAATTAATTTTTTAAAAGTAACATTCAGTTAAGAATGTATTAATAGAGAAACTCAAATCATTAGACTGATGGATCAACCTCTGATTTTACACTCCATAGTGGATGCTACTGGGTGTTTTAGACCTTTTATATGTTGAGCTCCATACAGTTGCACACTGGATAGTACTTTCGCCTCACAGCGACATGGTCCTGGTTTGCAGCTGAAAAGAGTGGACTTTTCATGTTCTCCTTGTGCATGCGTGGGTTTTCTCTGGGCATTCCAGCTTACTCTGACAGTCCAAAAACGTGCTTCATATACGCTATGTTCACATCATCCTCGACAGCGCGCATTCAAGCAACCACTTTCAATGAAAAGTCTATGTTAACGCGCATTTTCGGCTCCTGCATTCAAAATTCTCGCATTCGCGTGTAGCTATGCAAGTTTCTATAAGCATTTTTGGGCTCTACAAACAAAATGTGCAGCCACTGAATGCATGTTGCCAGTTAAACCAGGTCGAACATTAACCATTCAGAGACTGGGATTTGGTTGTGACGAATGGATGATGTCCCCCTTTAATCAACCAAAGTGCCAACTGCTTGAAAATTGATCATGGAGAACAAATTAATAATTGCAATTTGTGTGACACTATTTATATGACACCAAGTCTTTCATATCAAATTAAAGCTTGGAAAGAAAAAGCCTGGAGCAAGATTTGCAAAATTTGCACCACTTTGACATTTCACACCAAGCCTCTTTCAACTGTAGGTGACAGACATGTGCTAGTAAACAGTAGAAAAAGAAAAAGAAGAAGTAGCCCCTCCCTACTTGTCCAGTGTGAGCACCAAGGGATATACACGCAGTCAAGAACGTGTATTAGTGCATTCTCAAATGCACGTCACATGCTGGCTATATAAGTTGTTTTAGACATGTGCTAACGTGTGAGCACGGTATAACAGTTGGGGGGTTATTTTTTTTTACTACTTTCATACATGTCAGAACAATTTGCCATGTCAAAATCATTATTTTTAAAGTAACTTGCACTTCATGTGACTGTAAAACATGCCCACTTACTCTGACTCTTTTTTTTTACAACAAATGTTTGAGTCAGGTTCGATTCCGTGACTGCTTTTTGGTACACCACAACAGTCTGGTAAGATAAATTCCTTGGAAACTGTGATACTTTTGCCCGTGAGCTTTAACCACATCAAAAAGCCCCAAAGACTTTTTTGATTAGAACACACATGGATCTAATATGTTGTTAAGCAACACAGGCCGTTCAGAAAATCTTTTTATATCAGCAATGCTGATAAAATATTCATTTATTTCAGGAGTTAAATGAGAAGACTGGTGAGACTTGATTATTGATTAGAAAGTAGTAATTTTCTTGCAAGCTCAAAACCAAAAAAATGTGTTTTTTTTTATTTTTGCATGCAGTGTTTTACAATGAAAGTATACAATGACTGTGCATTGTAATCACATACAATAAAGGAGTTTCACATCTGAGGAGGCCCCAAAGCTATGCAGAATCGAACGCTGGTAAAGAAATGAAAGGAGGGAAGAAAAAAAAAAAGGTTTATGTGAGTTGAGGGAGAAAAACACAAATGATTGGGTGTTTTCTGCTCCATTAAAACCTGCAGCACGAGTTGTACAGATCCTCCTTTAGAAGCTTTCACCAAAGCTTCCTTTTCTTTAAGAAAAAAAATCCTTACGCCAACAAGCTGGCCAGAAGAATGATCAATAATCCTTTGGAGGAGAGCCCAGCCACCTGGAGCTACTTTGAATATTTGACGCCAAAGTCAGTAAATTCTTGATTGAATCTGGAAAAATGAAATCATTTTCAGTAACGCAAAAACATTGTGGCCTTTAAAAAAAAAAAAATTCCTCAATGCTGCTTCATTTTTAGAGACCATTTGACGTCAGTTCTCCCCAGATGCTCATCCAGCATAACTAAATCTTTCAAAAGGTCATGTGCATCAATCAACCTGAAAACAAATGTCCCGTTTTTTTTACCTATAAGGATGATTTGCATCTCCTTCCGTACCTGCTTCTCTTTACAAACACTAAAATCAATTCAATCCTCCATGCTCGGAGAGGCAGGTCTAATTCACCACCGGAGGCTCACAAAGCAGCAAAGAACAAACTCCATGTGCTGATCAAAGGTCATAGACACTGAGCTCCATGGAGCCTTTGTTCTGTTTTAAAAGAGAGCACTTCTTCTCCGTTCCAACTAGCTCCTATAAGATCCCTGTATCTCTGTACACATCAGCATGTCATTTCATGTTATGCCTTCACAATCTCAATGGAAAACTGCAGAAAGTCCATGCTCGTAAAATTATAAAAGCAGCCCTGTAATCTGAAAGAACACATCATTACATTGAACTCAATGTATGTCGTGAAATTTGTGATCAGAGCTCAAGAGCTGTGTCTGCTAAATCTTCTACGATAGTTTGCTGCATCAAAAAGTTACCCAGAACGATCTTAAATCCGCTACTGATGGAATTTTTTTGTTTTGCAGAAAATACACGTTATTTTCATTTCAACTTGATGAGTTTCGATCCACAAAAGATGTTTTTAACTGAGTTTTCGAAGTCAATAAAAGCAGATTCAGTTCAAATCAAGTCGAACAATTAAATCTTGTCTGCTTGTGCTTTTTTTGCTTTTCTGTCAAAATGTGAAATTGGGAAATTATTGTTTCAATCGGTACAGGGATTAATGCAACAGGCAATAAAAGAAGAAAAACCCTGTTTGAGTGATCCTTACATAAGGGTTTCAAGCTCCTCTAATGCAGACTCTGACCTTGTTCCCTCAATTGATTACCATCTAGTTTGACCCCCAACAGAAGCTTTTATCAAAATGGTTCACAGTTTGACATGTTTGCTTAAAGCTAGCTACAAGGAAAATCATGTTTTTGTGTTTTTAACATGTTTTTCTAGCATTTTTCCCATCGTTGAGGAAATATATATAGAAAATTAAATTTTAAATTGCATTTCTGAGTATTCCTTCATTCAAATCGTTATGACTCAGGAGCATACAAAAAAAACCCAGATTGAAAAAAAATTATTTCTGACGTAGAATTTGCGCTGGTCACGCCACAAGCTCCCTCCTCCGAGCAACGGGAAGGAGAAAGGGGGCGGGGTTGCTCCAACAGTCTCGCCTACAACTCAGAGATGAATTTCTAATAAACTACTGCTGCCCTACAAAAACAATGTGCTAAAAAATGAAACAGGTTTTTTTTATTTTGACTAAAAAGGGCATAATCCAAATTAAAAGACCACTGTGAATGCTTATAGATCAAAAGATCTAAATACGAAGATAAATAAAAAGATCTAATAAATTGTGGGTCTCCAAGGAAATCAGACTAAGGGTCGTGGTAGAGGTTCATTTTGTCATGTCAAAGGTTGAGCTTTTAAGATTTATGAAGAAGTTATCTGGTTCAATTTTGTTTAAAATTGATTATTTTTTCCTTTGACAGGACCTCCAAATTTAAAAAATGACAAAGAAACCATCACATTTTTCTCTCTACATTTAAGTGAATATTTGTGGTTATTAAACGTTGCTGAATTGATCCAAATGCAGGAAATGTGGGGAAAGTTGATTTTATGAAGTCATTGTAGTATAGAAATGTTAGGGACAGATTTGCTACTGTGAGTTGAACTTAAAGGTGTTTTTGTGTCATAAATGTTGTGGTCATTATTTTGTTAAATATTTGACCATAATCAATCAGACGTGCAAGCTGAATTTGGGTGTGTTTATAAGGTTTAAGTAAATCTCTTGCTACTATAGCAGAGCTGGAAATCTCATTATATAAGAAGCTGCATTGATCATCTACATGAAAGCCCCACTCCGATCCTCTTTTAAGCTATTTCAAAAGCGTTCCCAGTCATCTTTTTAATTACAATTATGCCATTTTAGCCAAAATCCCCAAAAAACTTTGTTGTTTTCAAGGACATAGTTCCTACAGAGCAGCAGTGGTTCATTAGAAATTCATCTCTGAGTTGTGGGCAGGGCCGCTGACATGGACAAACCCCACCCCCTCTTCCCTTCCCCATTGTTAAGAGCGCTCTGTTTACATGCTCTCCCACTAACTTACAGCCCCTTACACCCAATTACCAGTGCAACAAAAAAACAGCAAAATTGGAGATAGCCAGCTGTACAGTTTTGAGCCAGATACCAGCTCAGACGAGGAAAACAAAAGACATACATGGATCTATATGTCTACAAGTGGCCCAACCATTGTAGCTACAATATCACTGCTACAAGGTTCTTCAAACAGCCTTTTTTCATCTACTTCTAATTCATAACAATTTGAAAAAACAAATACTAAAAAATGATATTTTAAGGTTATCATAATTTTTCTTTTAGATGTCCTCCTATCAGAACAATACCACAAGAACATGTAAAATACAGAAAGCATGATTTTCATCGAAGATTGAAGCCTGAGGATAATAAACTGAGATTTGGGTGTTTTTTTAGCCATAATTCAAAAAACTTCAGGGTGACTTTTTGACAAACATTTTCAGAAGATAGACAGACGTATATAAAAAGAATGAATTTACTGTGGAATTTACAGTACCTGCACGTATACATAAGTAATGCCATTACACTCACGCACACACACATGCACACACAGTTGCTATAGTGGATGGCAGACCACAGGGTGTAGGCAGACAGCCAGTAAGTCAAGCTGAGGCCCAAAGTAACCACTTTGAAATGAACACTTTAGAGGACAGCCAAACCACGACATCAAACACAGACACACACAGAGAGTGAGAGTTCAGGGAGATTCGAGCCAGACAGTTGTTAGCAGTGTTTTTGTGCAGACTAAGGCCTTCTAGAAAAGTTTACAAAGCTAGCAATTTCTACCAACACTCCACTTTTGAATTTAAGCGGAACGTCTTTGAGGAAAATCGTTCGAAGGAAAACAATGCTGACAGCGTTTCTGAAATTGATGGGAGTTTTTTTGCCTCCATTCAGATTAGTTTTTTTCTTTTAAAAAAAAAAAAGCTTGAAGATCATTTGACATTTTTCAAAGCATTTGTAATGAAATAGAAAGCAATTTCTTTTTCACAAGCTGACGTGACGTGTCTCCAAAACTGACTCCAAGGTTTCATAACTTCTACACAATATTGTGACTCAGTGGAAATTTCCTGAAACTTGCAAAGTGGACCTGTGCTAGACTGATGTTTTTTCCACAAAGCGCTTCTCATCTGACGTTGCTCCACGAGGAATTGTTTTCTGTAAATAGACAGTCTCTACAGTGAAATATGACCTCAAATCACTTAAAGGGCAAAAACATTCTGACTTGACCAGCAGACGCCTTCTGTTTTTACCAGGAAAGGCAGCAACAGCAGATCTAATAGTAAAGAGTAGCTTTAGAATCCAAGCAGGAACTACTGTGTCTTGTTGCTCTGATAAACCAGTCATTTTCCATTCCAAATGTGTTGCACATTTAAGAATGTTTGGAAAGCTGAGTAAATTTCAAGCATTTGTGGTGACAGAAAAAAAAAAACAAGGCAACGCTCTCAGATGATGGTGTGTGTCTGAGCACTTCTCTCCCACAAATCTTCTGGGAGAGTCATATTTCTTTAAAAGCTTTCATGTCATTCCAAAAATTTGGGAGTTACTGCTGTCCACAATCCAAAAGCTCCTTGAGCTGTAGGGTCAGAGGGAGGGAAAGGTGGTTCAGGGTGGGAGCAGAGCCAGAGGCGGAGCAGAGGCCAGAGCATTATGAAACACACAAACACACAGCTGTGTGTGGACCGCCGCCTGCTGTCCAACACAACAGCCCACTAATCCCTCTTAGATCTGCTCATCAGTGCCGGGCAGCAGGACAGCACACATACACTGCTGCATCTGGTGGAAGCAAACAGCAGAATAATCCTGGCTCACAACCACAGGAGAATGCACCAGGGGGCCCATGAAGCAGGAGTCCCAGGAGCCCTTACTCCATGCCTTTCTGGCGTCAGGCCACACCCTGCTGTCCTGCAGAGAGACCTCAAAAAAGGAAAGTATCAAAAGCTGCGTTCACACCGGGCATGCGATGCACGTTCAAGAAGGCACTGGCTTTTGAATGTGCTTTTAGCATATGGTGTTCACACTGGACTGTTGCTACCAGATATTGGTGCATGTACACACAGTTGGGAGAGGCTTGGTGTGAAATGTGGAAACACAGAAAATTTCACAAATATGCGACGCGGTCGCTAAAAGGCACATTTCCGAACCCGATGTGAAAATACCATCAAGCTACATTTTCATTGGGCATGTATTGCATGTTCAAGAATGAACTATATGCTGTTTTTCTTTCACAACTCTATTCCGATAAATAAAAAGCTTGATGTCATAGAATTCCGGCTGGTCAGAAAAATGCAAATATGAATTTGTCCTTGGTGATTATGTTTACAACGGTCGGTACTTCCATGTTATGAAAAAGATGTAACCCGCACGTGACTAACAAATCCGAGTCCTTGATTGGTGAAAGTTCAGCATTTTTGCAATTTGGTAGCAAAAAGTTCAACAGGTTGAACTTCCAGCGCACCATCAGTAAATGCTAGATTTGAAAGTAGGCCCCAAGACTGGACTTAAAAACGTACGTAGCGACGCATGTGAACGTGAGAGTTCTGGTCGCGAAAGCCTGAAACAAGGGTTTACGTGAGTTTACATAGACGTTTTATTGAAAGTGGCCGCTTAAACGCGAGTTGACACGGTCGGTGTGAATGCATCTTCAGGAGGAGGATTGCTACAGGGATTTTATTTAACAATCTAATGCATTCTTAGAACTATTGCAGTTAAAAGCAAATACATTCTTCAGTAGATCAACAATATCTCATAAAAATAAACATCGGAACAGGAGTGCAGCTAACCGAAGCAAGGCGCTGCAAACATTAGCGTTTTTTTCTCAACACTTTCATAGGGGTATGTTTCTTTTTCTCAGCTTTTAAATGTGTTATCTCCTAATGGACTTCCTGTGAGATAAGCTTCAGTCTTTTGAAACCGTTCCTTCAGACAACAGAACACACCATTACAGAGATGCTTTGATAAAGCAACCCAAAACAGAGCTTTCTGTTGCCCGTCCCTCCAAACGACAACTGTGACAAAGTGAGTGGCAAAAAAACACCCAGGCGATAATCGATTTGCGAGAGGGCGGAGGCGCGCCTGATCTTTGGAGCTCCTTTATCACTCCTCTGAGGTCAGCCGCAGTCTTCTGGATTTCATTTACTAAAAAAACTTTATTCAGGCTGACCTGATGTGGACTCCTGCGACATAAGACAACAGTCGGATTTCCCATGACAGACAAAGAAAATCTTAGGAACGTGCCATAAAACTACTGCTAAAGCATGTGGCTGAGGTGGATATTATTAAAAAGTATACATTACAAAACTGATCCAAGGTCAGTGCTTAGTCTGTCACAAGGGACAAGGTAAGCAGCTGTCCGAATGCTTTTTCTGCATGCATCATCTTTCTAAATACACGCTGTTCTGAAACATAAGTTCACTTTACTTACACCGGGAATGTGAAAGATATGTGCGGCTCTTTGGAGACATGTAAGACACTCGTATGTCATCTGCATGCTCGCCATGTGTGAAGACAGAGTGCGGATGACCAGAACAAGGAAGGCTCCCTGTTGATAAACAACCAAAGCAGATATTAGAAAAAATAATATCAATAATCCAAGTCATATGAGATCAAGTTGGGAGTGAGGAAATTAAATTAATTCATCTTATTTATGGAGTACAAGTGTCTTTTTAGGACACTAGGCAGGGAAAGCAAACCGCATAAACAGTAAAGTATAAAACAATACCATTTGGCAAATTTATGTACAATGAGGTGGCATATAAGTGCAAAAATAGAACAGAGGACAAAAGGATAAAAATCCCCGGTTCTCAGCCAGAAATTTAGACTTAATCTGTATAAAATCTATAAATGCTTTGATTTTCATGGCGCAGCAATTTTTAGAGCTCTGTGCAGATGTTGAGTAAAGCACAAAAGTGCAAAAATAGAGAAGCATTTCCTCCTTTTTTTTTTTTTTGCTGCAGATGCTTGTTTATTTCAAATGCACTCACATAAACATAGAACTCCAGCTGATGGTTTTGTGGAAATTCTGAAGAAGTTTTTACAAATGAGCTTCTAGCAGATGCACGCTCACGGTGCATCAGTGTGTGTGAGGTTTGGCTGTCTCTTGGTGTTGGAAATTTCCAACTCATTGCCTGTCCTTTTGAATTACAGAGAGTGAAAAAGTTTGTTTATGTTTGGTAGATGTGCTCTTTGCCATATTCTGCCAAGAGGAGCTTCTGCTTTCAACATAAACATGGTGGGCCACCAGGGCAAACAAAGAACTTAATACCGACGTTTTTTGGCTTACAGGACCAAACAGTTGATACGGTAGATGTTTGAAGGAAAACAGTAAAGCACAGACAGATGGAAGACACTACCACAAAAGTGTTTGATTGTTTAGCTGGAAAACACGTCAACGCCATCTGAAGGGATTCCATTCTGTCAAGTTTTTTTTTTTCCCCCAACATCTTCTCACTCCGTTCATGCTGGAAAATGGAAGCCATTGCCACTGTTTCCAGCATGTTCCTCACCACTCACAAGCTACTACCTGGGGAGGTGTTTTCCCAGAAGCAATCTGACAGCATGGCAGAGCTCAGCAGGGGAGCAGAGTCAGACGTGATGGCAAACTTAAAACAAGCTGCTGGCTTCATGCTGATCCTCATATTGTGAACGTGTTCTGAACTGTCATGGAAACTCAGCTCATCCAGGTTCTGCCCTCTTGCTCCAAGTCCACATTATGTAAAGTGTTTAGATGTGTTGATTGCATGTTTGAATGCTTTTTCCTCATTAAAAGACATTTTAAACTGGATAAGTTAGTTTATTTTTTCCACATTTCAGCATCAAGCATTCATCAAACAGAATGGATAAAAGGAGCTCTCCCATCCTTCTATCCACTTCCTCCCTGCCCCGAAAATGATAAGACACCCAGGCTACTGGATGCTGGTGCCCGGACTGCAGCACACTATAATCTGCACAACAGACTTAATGAGCTTAATGCGCACTCTCAGGCCACTGAGCTTAAAGGCATGAACACAGTGTTCTCCTGATGCAGCAATGTACAGTTTGCCTCCTAACCCAGATAGATCATTTTTAGTTAAACCAGTGAGACTAATGAGCGCTGATGTGTGTCTGGTGTTGTGTTTGTCACAATTATCAAACAATGTCACAACTGTGGTGCCAGCCCTTTGTTAAGCAAAGCAACATTTGAACATAACTATTTCAGAGCTTCAGTGTGCCTAAAGATGCTGAGATCCATTTAGTATGATTAGACTTGTGTTAAGTATCTGTGACCATCTGGTGCCACAGTGAAAGTGTAAAACTGCCCAGGCTGAGTTTGGAGTATCATTTGTAAACAAGCCGTATGTCGTAATGCAGGCGAAAATCCTTAAGAGAAAGTAAATGCAGACTGGGGCCTCGGTGCTGCTGGGATTCCAAGGATAAGGGCAGATTTCTCAGCTTGATTGGGGATAAACTGTGATTTTGTTCTAAAACCCAATACTCACGCTTTCCCCAGCTCCGACAAACACCCTCTTCCTCACAGCAGAAAATGTCCACATCACATGTACTTCAGCATCAACATATGTTACCAGTTTAAACATGACGTCAGCAATGAAAACAGTTAATATTTTCAGCATGATCAAACTCTAAGGCATTAAAATGCTAAACTATAATGAGTTCAAATTAGACTGTGGAACTCTGAATGGACAGTATGTCATCCTTTAAGTCCAAGTGGCTCTGATGAAGTGGCCCATGACTTCCTGTTTGAAGCCATTTCAAAAACAAAAATAACTAACTGACATACCACTTTTTTGTTTTTGTATTGCTTATCCCACAACTGAAGCTATTTCATTCAGTGTTCATGTGTCCAGCAGTTTATTTTCCAAACCCGTTTAATCTGTTTCAGGGTCACAGGGTTGCTGGAGCCTATACCAGCTACTGTTGGGCAAAGGCAGGGTACACTTTGGACCGGTCACCTGTCCGATGCAGTGTGCAAATGTCCAAATATACAAAAGAAATAGGCATAGATATTGCATCTGAAAGATTTATTTTGATATTTATGTCTAAATATTTAAAATGAGCAAACTGAATTTTGATTAGTTTGCTTTATTTTACTATCCGAATAGAACTTGGGTACAAGTTATTGTTTTTGATTAAACACTGAGATTTGCATTCTTAATTAAAATTTGCTTCAAATCAGCCTGACACAAACCAATTGAAATGCTTCAACCATCTATGTTTACAGATTTAAACTTTGATGGGGGCTGTAAACAACACAATGTTAGGGATACAGATCATCCTTTAGTTTTAAATTATAGAGCAATGATCAATGAAAAAATTCAACATGATTCAGAGTCAGCAGCGTTTGCAAGAATATTTTGCAGTAAAATCATATTTTTTTTCATTCCAGACTGTGCAGCCTTGCTTTTCTTTTTGTTTTTATCTTTTCAGGTACCTGGAGTGAGAGGTGGAACAGAACAGTCTGTACCTCTTGGAAAAGCGTTACCCAGCATATTAAAATGTTGTTCAGTTGACTGAGTCCATTTATCAGATGACACATTTTGAGCATCATACAGAAAGCCATTCCTTTTAAAAAAATGAATTTAGAGCTTAGACTGAATAGATGACATTTCTTTTCTGAAGATTGGTGCTACAAAATGGTAGCTTTGCTGTTTCTTTGAGTTATTGTCTGGAACTTTTTAGAGTTGCAAAAAAACTAATACAAATGCCCCCAACAATGAATATTTCTGATCAAATTCGATTTGACAAAAAACTGAATCTGATCAATTAAAGCAAAAAAAAAAAAAAAAGAGAAGTCAATCAGAAGAGACTGGAGGACTAATATTGTTTGCTTTTGACAAACACATGAAAAATGTGTCCTTAAAAGTGGCTCTTGCCCGCTGGCTTTATTTTGTTATTACTGCATCAAGAATGCAAACAAGACTTTTGGAAGATTAGGAACAGCTGTCAGCTGATCTGATATAATGCAGCAAGTCTGTGGCCTTTCATTCAGGCTTTAAACTGGAGTGACTAAGCTATTGTCAAAATTCAGATCACTCATTTAAGTTCAACAGCTGTTTTAGGTTCACAGCATTTTGTTACTAAACCTGGTGTAGTAACTGTGCTGGTAACAGTTTCCATCAATCAAACTACAAGACTCAAAGGCTTTTTAGATGTTCTATCTGCACACATTTACATACTAGACTCGTCTGTGCAAGAAAAGCAGATGGTACTCTTAAAAAAGGGATTTTTAACTTCATTTTGGTTCAAAATCCTGGGGATTCTGTTTTTTAATTAACTTAAAACATTTTAAAATGCCAATTCAGATGGGCCTCAACATCCATTCTTTTTTTTTGTGAAAATATACTGGGGGTTTTTTTGGCCTTCAAGAAGCCATCAATGGATGAGTCGAGGTTGAACGTTTTTCTCTTTTTAGCTGCTTTTGCAAAGTAAGTTCTTGTTTAGCAAGCCACTTGTGACATGTCATTTCTCTTCAACCCCAATACAATGGTACTTTGTGCAAAGATTGATCTTTTTGCAGGTGTTCTCCTATTTCTGATGTCTTCTTTGAACAGCAACAACCTCTCCACCTCACCATTAAAGGTTAATTTCCATTTTATGCAAAGCCTGTGGAATTAACAGACATATTCTGATGTCTCTGCGCAGATAAAACTATGTTGTTTTAAACAATGGGCCATTCATTAGTCGGGTGACATCTAACTACTTCCAAGCCAACAATCTGCCAGATTCTGTTAACATTTTATTCATCTGTGTGCTATAAAAGATTTAATAATGATTAGGGGCTTGATATTGCCAAGTACAAAAAGATAGATTGACACATTCTCAAAAACCAAGCAGATAACATGAACCAGCTGGCTCAGCTCAAATGTTTTCAAAAATATCTGTAGTCTCTGGGGGGAAAATGAGAGGCCCAAACACATAAAAAAGTCAGTGTCTGTTGGAGTCCAGCCTCGGGCTGTTGATGGAACCGGGAAAAGGAAAAGGATGGTTTAATCCAAGATGATAGGGCATAAATCAATATCAAAGTATGAAGAAAAACAGGTCCATCTTCATGGTTTATCATGTCATCGCAATGGAAACTTTGTTGTAATTTCCTTAGCGACACTAAACCAAAATGAGCCACAACAAGAAATATTTTATGACTCTGCTGTTGACTTTGACTTTATTGCAAGCACAACGAGTCTGTTTTCAGTTACAGGCAAACACACTGTCCTGCAGCCAGGTAAACCAAAGCATAAATGCAAAGAGCTTGCAAACAAATATCTGTTTTTCAAAAGAGATGAGTCATTGCAGCTTCTTGGAAAAACATATGCTTCCAACCGCTGGAGATGGAAATAAACCATAAATGCAGTTTTATGCATCTGTTATTGATCAAAAGTGGGTTAAATGTCATGAAAGTGAACTTTAACTGCAGCTCTTGCGTTAGTTTTTGTGTGCTAGGACAAAAAAATAACTGTACTTAAGGGATCAGTTATCCAAATGACAAACGGACAGAAAGCATAACTGGTCTTTTCTTCTGTAACAGATTACTCACACCAAAGCAAATGCTACTTTTTATGGTTTTCATTGATGTCATACATTGACGGTATAAGAGAACTAAATGAGTGACGTCACCCCAAGAAAATGACTTACTTCTGGCTCCAACGAAATGAAGTAATTTCAGACGCTGCCATGTTTGAACCAGCCGACGTCAGTAAGTGGGTCTGGGTCAGGCTGAGCAACCACTTTCACCAATCAGAGGTAAGGTTGTTGGAAGGCCACACCCCTAACACTTGAAATCGGGAGACTCTGTCAATCAAAAAATGTAATCAGAAAAAAACATTGTTAAAAAAAAACAGGTAGCAGTGCAGGAATTGTTATGTTCTCAATAGAAGTATATAGGATTTTAGCTAGTCCAATGGAAATCTCCATAAAAATAAACCATTATTCCAGCAGTTTTATTAAATTATTGTAAAATTGCAAGATCACAGGTATGTATTGGACTTTGTTTAAACTTTATCTTCCTTTTTATTGCAGTTTAGACAATCAAAATTATGTGTTTCAGAGTTATGTTTATTTGCTGCACACCTCACTATGATTGTTAACCTATTAACTAAATCAAGTTTTGAAAGGTTAACAATCAGAAAGTTCAAATGTAAAATGTTTAGTGTTTTTTTATTCACCCGCAGCCGAAATTCTACAATTCGCATTTGTTTTGTTTATGTAGGTATTTTATCAAAGTGACCTCCATTGTTTCACACATAAAGGGTAATTTATGGGCTAAAAATAAAAAGACTGTACACTGTATTAGTTATAGAAGACAAGCAGTTTTTTTCAAACTCTAAAAGCATTAACTTTTTTTAAACAAGTAAAAAATCCCTGACAGTATTTTCTTGATATATTACCCACAAGGCTATTATAGGTTTAAGCCTTTATACGAGATGCTTGTCAAATACTGAAGCTGTGCGCTCTGATTGTTCTTGAAACAGAAATTACTTTTCTGCTGACATATCTTTCACCTGCATCACAACTGCAAAATGTTAATTCTGTAGGCCGAAATCAATGTTTTTTTCTGAGCATACTCAAAATAGATTACATCTTGTTCTTCTCTATGCAAAAGCTTCAGCTTTGTCCTTTAAATCAAACAAGATGCCAAGCAAGTCACCTGTGGCAAGTAAATCCAAGGCCAACTGGGCCTCTATTCACCCCTGCATCCTTGCAAACAGGCGCCATGTCATCAACATCGACCTAATCTAAGCCTCATTACTGATTCAACTGTGACACAGTGTTATTATAAGTTAAACTTTTATTTTATTGTAGATTAATTGAAGATTTGCATTTAAAAGTGGTTTGAAAGATTGTTTTTAGGGGTTCAAATTTTCATTCGATTGTCTTTTATAATAAATGGCGGAGATTTTGGTTTTAATTCTGTTTTAAAATGACTAAATAAACATCTTTTTGAAATGCACACTACATGTGTGTAATGCTAAATCATTTCATAAACATAAAAATTCATTTTTAAAACGTTTTTCAAAGATAATATTGCAAGCTGATATGAGTACATACAAATTAAGTTTAACTAACACCATTTGCATGAATGCAAGGTAAGAAACGTCCTTTCTATTATTTTCCTCGTGTTTTATTCATTCCTAAAAAGACCCGTTTTGTCTTTTGTTTTCTTCTTCCCTCGAGCTCCCTTACGCTCCGCCCTTTTTGCGCCCCGTCCAATCAGAGCAGAGAACGGCTTTTCGGGTCCGTGACCTCAGCGCTGCAGGAGAAAGGGGACCGAGCAGACTTGTGGGGGGAGGGTCACGTGTGTACACACTGTAGGGCTCAGCAGCACTCCGGCAGTAGTAAAGTCAGTAACGGTCGGCCCCTTTTCAGTCCATGCCTCGCACGACGCGTTGACAGATGAAGAGCGACCCAAGGAAAACCCGCTAAAGCGATTCCGCTCGCGCTTCCCGCTCTCTGTAACGGTTTCAGAGATCGTGCACAACGAAGAGGACGTTTTTTAATTCTCTTTTTCACTTAGTTTCTCCCCGAAACGACTGAAACATGCCAATGGAAATGCTACATCCTAACCCTATGCCTCCGTAGATTTGACACGGATCCAAAGCCAGTCGTTTGTGGTGAGTTTTCAAACTATCTCTAACACGAAAGTAAGCTTTTTGTCCAGTCTTTTAGCCTAAACGAAAGTAGAAAAGCAGTTAACCGGGTAGCTAGGTGCTGGAGAAAGCATTATCTGAAATCAGTCTTCGTAGGGCAATGTGAATGAAAGCCATTGAAATCGTCTAAAGTCAGGTTTATAGTCTCTATGCGCAAAAAACATAAAGAAAGGTGGACATTTTCCGCACCTCTACGGTGCGAACGAGTTGTGGGCAGTTTGGAAAAAAAACACCTGGAGATGCGTCTCTCAGTAAAGGTCAAAAACAAAGAAATTTGATAGCCTCTTAGGGGGTATAACGCCCACATGTCACGCAAAGTGCAAGTTTAGTTTAAACGAGTTTTTAGGCAAAAAAAAACCAATGCATTTTGATTTTTATAGGTGATATCATAAAAAAGGATCTTCTCATACATTTACTGCCCTTATTGAAGTTATTATGATCATTTGTAATGGTACATGTTTATTTTTGTTGTGCTTTAGGGCTCACTTAATGAAATGTTCTTCAAAAAAATGTACTTTTGGAGAGCTTCAGCTTTGCTGTCAATGTCACCCCATGTGACCAAAGAGAGGTGGGCATGCATGGGCCTGGCTTAGAGTCAGTAAGCCTGCTTTGTGCTGACCATTGAACTGTGACTTTGTTGGTGCCGGTCACAGTCAAGCTTGTCGCCTGAGAGGAGCTGAAGAGGCCGCTGAGACTGACCGTGACCTGTGGTCGACCATCGTTTAATCAAAGTTTACGAGGACAACAAATGTCCGGCGTTGAGAAGCAGCTTTTTTCCTCCTCTTTCATCATGTAATGTTTAACAGGACATGCGTGTATGTACTTTAGCTTGTAACAAGATCTGTGTTTTGCAAGTCAAACACAGACTGTCCTGGTCCCTACCCCTGACACTGCTGCACAGCCACAGCGTTAAAGGGAATCACGTAATCTCATTCTCTTCCTGTAGTAATGTGTTGTCTCTGTGGAGTAGAAAATCATGTGACATCATCCAGGACCTTCTATGAAGGCTGTGTAAATTCCAGTTAGGACATAAGCGGGTGTGGGCCGAGTATGTCACACTATTCCCATCAGTCTGGGAGATCTGGCTTCAAAACATTGAGACGTCAAGCGTGTGGGCGTCACTGTCAGGAGGTAATAGTTGATGGGGGCTGAAGCTTGCTGAGGCAGGGCCTCCCCCTCTGGAAATATTTAACTTAACCGCTTTTGACATGGCTAAGTTCAGAGGAAGCTTTTCCAGAAACATTAATGTCCTACAAAGAACCAGACAAAGGCTTTTCCTCAGTTCTTCTGGCCTTTAAATCCTCGCCGTGCTCCATCAGAGATGTAGTCGGTGGAATAGTGACTGTTAGTACAATTAGTTAACCCACTTTTAAAAGCAATGAATCATTTCAAAAGTGGGTTAAGCTTCTGGAGAACATCACCTCAAGAGATGGCACTGAAACTCCAAAAAATGAAACTTTTATTTATAAAAATGCTGTTGTTAATTACATTCACTTAAAAAGGACAAAATTGGTTCAGCATAAAAAGTTTTGTTCTATGGTTTTCAAATATTTTTAAATGTTTCTTCTAGTTTGACAACATTTGTTTTTTAAATCCACATTTATACACTGTATGCCTTAAGTATGTAATGAAAGGGCAATTACATGGACATCCTGTGTTTATAAAAGGCTAGAAATGCATCAAATTTTGCAAACGTGTTTCTTAACTGAGAAAAGGAAGGTCTAAGAACAGTTTTTGGGGATCTAGAAGCTAACTGAAGTTGCTGTTTGAGCCAGTATGGTAATGAAAAGGTAACTAGCAGGTGCCATCTCACCACATTGGCCCTTTAATTATCCCTAACTTCCCTCCAAGTGATTCTGAGGCCCCGGGATCCTCGTAAAAGTCTTGATTTGGTTTATGTTCCCAAATTAAAAATCACGTTGATTCATGTTTCACTCCAGTTAAATTGAGTGAAACAGTTTGGTTGGTTGGAGTTAATGATCTAAAATAAACACGGTATAGACACATCAAAAAGATATGGATAATGAAGCTTAGCCTATATTCCTGTCAGTGAAATACAAGACAGTCATGTTCACTATAGATCTGCCCAGACTTCTTCCTGTTGTGATTTTTTTTCTTTCTGTCTTTTTTTTAAAGACTGTAACTCTATACTTTCTTCCTCCTGACTGACCTAAGCTCTGCGAGCCGGCCCGCTCTGTGGGCTCATTACAGTTGCAGTGTACTGTGATCAGGGACAGAGGCATTATGTGTATGTCTGTCTATGGCTGGAGGCCAAAACAGCCCCTCTCGGTAGTAGCATTACGTAAGTGAACAGAGGAATGTTCCCCTTTACTTGTATAATTACTCTTTCCTCTTAAAAACAAAACTCCTGCTTTCTCTGCCCTCATACTTTGAGGGAAAATCTCCTCCTGGAACTGATTGGCACACCTCCTAGATATTGTAATATTTATTTTAATGCCTTAGCTTGAGCTGATGTATGTTTAAATCATGACAAAGGAAGCGAAACTGAATTTGGGACATTTTTCACTCGAAACCCCCACCCCCATTCACTTCATTAACCTTTTCCTGGAACTTCACTTATTAATTTTTCTGTATGGCTGCATGCTCAGTCTTGCTAACGGGGCAGCAGCTCAGCAGAATGCATCTGCCTTTGAGGTGCTTCACTTTATTCTGCAGCCTGATAATAAAGATAAGCTCAGCGTTTCACAGGCGGCGGCGGTGGTGCGCTTGCATGTGACCATGATGGCTGCAGAAAGATGCAAAGGACCGAAGGACAAGCTTGCCAACATGTCAAACAAATACAGTCTTGTATTCTCCTGCGGAACAATAGCTGTATTTGCTCTTGCCAGGGGAAAAATTGGTGGAGTTTAGAGGCAGAGCGAGCAAATGAAGCTCATTGTTTGTTTCCAGGCAGTCAGATGCAGTGAAGTGAAATTAACAGTTTTACCCAAAGCATAATGGCTTGTGGCCTTTTTCTGCTCTTTTTGCAGACAGAAAAAAATAACCAAATGATTGTAAAACTTCTCTGAAGAACAATAAATTATTAGTTGGGGCTATCACTTTCTCATCGTTTTTCTGTCTTTTTGAGCTAATGCGCATCTCCTGTCTGTCCACCCACAGCTCATCGTTTGAAAGTGCTTGACTAGTTTCAGAGCCCAGCGATGTGGATCTGCATGCTTTACAATGAGACAGATACCAGCGTGGACATCCAGCTCTGCAGGGACTTCGGCCTCATCCTGTCAATCTTGTCCCTCATCTACCTCCTGGTGTGCTTCCCTTTGGGGCTGTGCTACAACGTGCTGCTGGTTGTGGTGAACCTCTCCAACAAGGTGTCCTTGACCATGCCGGACGTGTATTTTGTCAACATGGCCATCGCAGGGCTTGTGCTCAACCTGGTGGCGCCCATGGAGCTGCTAAGCTCCACCTTCACTCGATGGCATGTGTGGGATTACAACAACGAGGTCTACATCACGCTGCTTATACTTTTCAACATCTCGTCTTTGGTCATCATGTACTCCACCACCCTTCTCAGTCTGGACTACTACATCGAGCGAGCGCTGCCGCGCACGTACATGTCCAGCGTGTACAACACCAAACACGTGTGCGGTTTCATCTGGGGCGGGGCCGTGCTGACAAGCTTCTCGTCGCTGCTGTTCTACGTGTGCAATCACATCTCGGCGAAGATGGTGGAGTGCTCCAAAATGCAGAACAAGGAGGCGGCAGATGCCATCATAATGTTCATCGGCTACGTGGTCCCAGCTGTGGCCGTTCTCTATGCCTTCGTGCTCATCCTGCGCATCAGGAAGGAGTCCACGCCTCTGGATCAGGAGTCTGCTCGCCTAGACCCGTCTATTCACCGGCTGCTGCTCGCCTCCGTCTGTGTGCAGTTTGTCCTGTGGACCCCATACTACATGACCCTTTTGGTGCACACTGTGGCTTTTGTACCAGGATTTATTAGCCATTCACATTATTTTCCAACGTACAATTTTGTCAGATGTGTGTCAAAGCTCCTGGCGTTCTCTAGCAGCTTCGCCATGCCACTTATGTACAGACAGATGAACAAAAACTTCTCCAGCAAGCTTCAGCGGCTGCTCAGGAGGATGCACTTCAGAGACCAGTCCTGCCCTCATGAACACTCAACAGTGCAGCAAGTAGTGACGTGAGATCGCAACTTCCCCTCCCAGCTCTCATCGCAGCCAGCACTTACCCCCCCGTCTTGCACAGAGCCAGGCTGGGTTTCCTCGACGCTCTGGACTGTGTTAAGAGCGACATGGCAAACTGTGGAATTTCCTGTCACTTTCCAGATCTTCATCAGATCTGTGGAGCTTTGCAGTGACAGGATCAAATAAGCAAAACCACTAAGTGCTGCTTTTTTTTTTTCCAGTGTCAGCGTATAAAGCTCTCAACCAACACACTTTGCCTTCTGGTTCAGAGGTTAAGTGCGTGAAATCCTCCAATCATCAGAGTGGACTTCTGTCAGAGTTTCACTTAAACCAGAACAAAATAACCCATCAGAAAGCAATCTATCTGTCAAAAGCTAGTTCTGCTATTAAAGTCTTGAAGTGACAGCAGAAGTCGTCCCACAAGCAGCTCCGATGTTTTAAAATCAAGTGAAAAATCTACCATTTTTTTGCTTGGTTTTTATTTCTTTTGTTTGAGCACTTGGTTGTGTTAATGGACATTGCTGAACCATCATGAGTCTCTGCTTCTATTCTCCTTCCTAACTGGAAATATGGATCAAAATATTCCTCACGTTCAGTTTAGCTTAGGTTTACTGAATTGTACGGAGATCAAACCAAGTTTCTAAACATTTTTTGAAATTAATTAAAAGTAATTCATTGACGATTCTTTACATGAAGTGTAAAAATGCTAAATCTCTGACATTTGGGGCCAACCTCTTTGATTCACTCAAACAAAAAGGTCCTTTTTTGCCTTTTTGAAACCACAACAAAGATTGTTTTCAGGGTTCAGACATAACCAATATACCTCTTCCGATTTCTACTGAAAAACATTAGCTGTTAATCATAAGGAGCTTAGATCCACCTGTTGATCGTAGCTGACGGCCCAGGGTGGGTCGTTGTTGAGTTGTGTTAAACTGGCGAAGAAAGCGTGCGTGGAGAAGCTGACACAGGCGCAGCGGTGTCCACAAAGAAGTCTCCTGTGAGGCCCTGAGGTGGTGGCACGTACATTCCTCTCATCTCATGAGCACTCGAGGGGTCGGGAGGCTTTGTCTGGTGGAAATATTCCATCTCGAGGTCACAGGGGAAGCAACGTCAAAATCCTGCGTGGAAATCTGAAAGCATAACAAACACCTGGCATCAGCATTGGTCCACGCAGAAACTAATGCTGCTCACATGCATCAAAGCTACTTTTCTTTTTGACGCTTGGGGGGGGGGGAAACAAATGAGCTTTTTAAGCAGTGAACCCAATTTCTGAAATGTTAAAGAAACATTGCACAATCTGTCACTGCATGAACACAGTTAGTTTTATCAAAAGGGCCGTTTCCTCATAACCTTGTGAACACAAACCTGGCAGATGGGGCATTTTTGTAGGTGTTATCACTGTAAAATCCCAGTAAAAAACAACTACAGATGATTATCATCTAAGTTTGTTTTAATTTATGTTTTCAAATGAACCATTTAATATAAATTATTCAATCTTTGTGCTTTCGCTTTGAAACGGCAAAGAATTGCAGGGTGTATTAACAGCAATTTGATCCTTATTTATTATTACCAAGCTTAAGACAAAGCCTCTTGCACATTCCTTTTTTTGTTTGCTTCAAGAATGTTAATTTTTTCTTACAAATCTGAAAACAAATGAGTTTCATTTTTCCAGGACAGCATCATCGTTTCCTCTGCAGTACGTCAGGAGGAAGCGTTCTGCTCGGGCTGTTTACATTTCCAAACGCAGCATCCTCTTTCCCTCAAAGGACCCTGACAGAGTTAATCATTGAGCGCAGACCGAAGTCCAAACGCCCGCTTGTAAATGTAGAAGTAAAAATCGACAGTTTGAGCTAAGCTGCATCAATCTCAGTTTGAAACAAAAGGAAATGTGAAAAAACTTTCTTTTGATCTGATCTTCTTGAAGGCACTTATGCAAAAAATTCATTGAAGTGAAAATGACTGAAATCATGTGTGGTCATTGTGTGACATTTGATTCTGTTTTCTGTCATCTGTGTGATACAGAAGCTTTGTGAATGGCTGCTCCATATCACACCTCGAGACGAACACATCCCCAAATAAGAAGCCTGTGTTCATCTGAGAGCCGTTTTATTTCCAGCCATTTCTTCACACGAATGCAGACTAGACCTTATCTCCTACTTCCTTTTTGTGACTGAATTTAAGACAAGACGATAAAAGCTGATCCGTGTTTAAATCGATGCCTGTTTGTTGTTTGCGTACAAGAGTTCTGTATAAGAAATATGTAAATATTGTTTCTGAGAGAATTTCATAAATATCTTATGCTCTATTAAAAATACAATATTTTTTGGAGAGAAACCATTTAATGTACTGTCAGCTGAGTAAGCCTGATTAAATAAGACACTAACACACTTGTTTTGATCATCTTTCTTTGTGTGTAGATTCAAAGCCTTAATTTATTCCCCCAAAAGTTATTAATATTCAGAGTTTTGGACTGTTAACCCTGCTCAGGTCTGGGCAAGATATCAGGCAAGCTGCAGCAACAGTGAGCGCCAAGACGGATGCCAGCGCGCGTGGAAGGACCTTTTACCACAGCAGTGGGGAAAACAGCAGCATTCCATACATTCTGGGAATTGTTTTTTTGTTGTCTGTGGGCATGGCAGAACAAGAGTGATGCTTTTCTCAATTAAAAACAGCGTTGCCTCGGCTGCATCGGGGTTTCACGGCTCCATGAGAGGTGGAAAAACTTGGAAAGTCAGCAAGTATCAGGTCAGGTGAAGCTCTTCACGCCCAGGTGAGGTGTCAGGAAATAAGCCCAGCACAAACAATGGATGTCACTTATGTAGGATTTTCTAACTTGTAATTTATGCTATTTTAGAAAGAAACTTCTACTAAAAGTTGTTAATTTTGGGGGGTTTAAGTACAACATAATTAACTAGTTTTTCAAGTTTGGCTGCATCTTTTAGTGCAGAAGTCCTCATCACTTAGAAGATCTGGATGAAATCCTGTTGAATTCCCAGTTTTCCTGGTGCTGCACAGTCTTGACAGGAAAGGCTCTCAACAGGCTGCAGTCTTGCGATGAAGGAATGCTGATATAGCACATTTTTTAATATATTGCATTAAGCCTTCTTGGGGTTCCTGGCGTTCCAGCAGCAGGAGGGTCAGCTGCAGACCACCTATGAAGAGGGAACATGCTGCTTGCACTTTCATCGGTTTGGTTTGGCTGTCAGGAACATTTCAAGAAACCTCAGACCAGTGTTGTTTTTCTTAACACAGGAAAAAAAATTGTTCTGTAAAGTGTCAAGACAGGGAAGGTTCCTGTTTGTGTTTCAGAAAACTTAAAACAAAGGCCTTTATTCAGAGGGAAAATGAACTAAAAGTAAATGAAAACATAAGGAAACAGTTTGAATTGTTATTTTTAAAATATTCTCTTGGATTCATGAATAAAATATGCTTCAAGAAAGAGCCTTCATCTTTGACCCGCCACGTCACTTCAGGGAAAAACAAGTGTATCAACCCAAGTTCTCCTTCCTGACACGCCTGTCCAAAAGAAAACTGTCAGAATCGCTGCTTAACAGTCAAAGGCTGCAGAGAAGTTGAGCTGGACACAGACAGGAAGTTCTATTAGAGTTTGTGGTTGTGGATCCAGGAGAAAATGATCTTCCCACGGTAGGCCCCCGTGTGACCATCTCATCAAACGTCACCTTTTACAGAAAGTTTTCCCTCCAGTACTCCAGCTCATCAGAATGATCTAAACTGCAACAATTGGTTTTAACAATTCAGAATAACACAAGATTACAATAAAAAACAACAAAGTCTAACCCTGTCTGATTGTTTATCATCACATTTTATTATTTTATATTAGAAATTAAACATTCATATATTATTGATGGGCTACACGGTGGCGCAGTGGTTAGCACTCCTGCCTCACAGCAAGAAGGTTCCCGGTTCAAATCCTGGCTGGTGGACCTTTCTGTGTGGAGTTTGCATGTTCTCCCCGTGCATGCGTGGGTTTTCTCCGGGTCCCACCGTCCAAAAACATGCTTCACAGGTTAATTGGTCACTCTAAATTGTCCCTAGGTGTGAATGTGAGTGTGTATGGGTGAGTGATTGTGGCCCCTGCGACAGACTGGCGACCAGTCCAGGGGTGTACCCTGCCTTCGCCCATGAGAAGCCGGGTTAGGCTTCCAATTAAGCGGATTGGAAAATGAAGGAATTAATTATAGTAAGCAGCCTATCAGTTTTTCATCACTTATGTCTTTAACCTAAATTTCTGAGCAATAAAATCTCATGTTCTGCTTTCCAAACGTGATTTATTTTCTTCACTAGTGGGCCATCCTGTGGTCAAAAGTAGGAACTACACGCCTTATAGTCATGGAGTCCAAAATAAGAGCAAATCATGAAGGTTTGACGTTCATTTGATCAATTATGGACAAATCACCTTTAATATTAACCCATTTTTAATATTTATTGACTAAATGTTACAATAATTTCTTTTTGCTCTTTCCTCTTGTCTGCTAAAAGGATATTGTGATATCATTAACTTTTTACTAAGACCATAACTCTAAATATAAAAAAAATCACCAATTCCTGTAGAAATGTATAGTTCTTCTCATTTGTATTAAAACACTAATATATATATATATATATATATATATATATATTTTTTTTTTTTAAATCTTAATTCCACTCATTACTTCCAGGTTGTTGTTGCTGTATTTTTATCTTCCTTTTTAAGACAGAAAACTATCTGCACATAATTGCACACTGACTCATCCAGTGAGTTTTATCTCTAAGACAGTAATCCGATAGTTAACAGAAATCGAAGGCTCCAAAAATAAAGAAAACAGCCTGAGTGGTCTGAGTTTATCTGGTTCCAGAATCAGCTGACATCAAATCTAAAGCAAAAGCTTTGCATTGCATTCAGCTAGCTGCCATTTCTGTTAATAAATATTACCCCATTTCCTGTGTGAGGAAACCTGCCAGAGCCACAACTCGCACTGACAAATAAAAAGCTGTCCTTCTGATGTCAGAGTTGCTGGGTGTTGGTGGCTTTACACAGAGTTACCACAGAAGTCACAACTCCACACCTCCAGGCACTTTTAAAACATGGTTTCCACTTCATAGTAGCCCTTGGCTGTCTTATAATGAAGAGACTTCTCGCTCTGTCAGGTCCTCAGAGTCAGATTCTTTCCTTTAGAGGAAAAACCAGGATTTTTCTAGTCATTGGAGGTTCATATTTTTCAAACAAAAAACTACAGATGTTATTGTTTATGAAACATAAATCTATGATACTGCAGAGGGTTTAGGCTCTTGATGACAATAAAACGTATTCCATTAGTACATCTTTATCTTGACCTTCACTATAGCAAACATGTTTTTAATAATCTGGATTTGTTGCTCCTATCTGACTTCCCTGCAGTCTGAATACGTCTGGACACGTAATGTAGACAAAATCTTGACTTTCCTCTTTGCCTTGGAGTAAAATGCCTGTTGGTTTTTTTTTTTGTTTGTTTGTTTTTTGGCACACTCAAAATAAAGTTGCATCTTTGTCTTTTTTCTATCTTAATAATAATGATAATGTAACGCTGACAATAAAAATGCAAAAAAGTGACAATCATGTCCAGATTGAATGCAATTGTCCCAAAAACAGCTTCTCTTGATCTTTAAGGCTGAAAGCTTGACAACCTGGGTGAACAAATAGTGCAAAAATATGAGTGGTTTCCATGGCAACCCAACCTTGATAGGGGGTGCACTTATTTGCTGTCCAGACTTTTGCTTCCTGTCAAAATCAGTTCTCGTGTTTCTGCTTGAAGTCCAAAAGGACACAAACAAAAAAAGAAAAGAAAAGAATTCCTATAATCTGATGAGGGTGAGAAAGCTTCAGTGAGAGATCGTCTCTTGGCTTTCTGCATCCCCACCCTCCTCGCATCCACAGACGGGGCTGGACCAAGCAGCAGGTGGTGCAGAAGGGAGGTCTGGACGTGGGATTTACAGATCCCTGAGGTCGCCGGACAAGCGTGGAGTAGCAATAAGTCCCAGATTCAATGTGAGTACAACTGTTGATCCTGACGCTGTTGTTTCTTCATATGATGTCTTTTCTCCTTTTTTTGTGATACATTTACATGCTTGTCATGGTCTCATGCTAATCTTCTGTAACACGTGGGAGAACATTTCTGCATTTTTTCTTTTCACTGTCCTGAATAGAAAAATGCAAAACTTTCAAACAACTATATTTTTTTACAAATAATTTGATGGGTAAATAACGTCCTTGCTTGGGCGGTGCTTAATAAAGAAGTTAATACACTTTTTATGAAGGTTTGTGTTGCTTATTTGACTTCAAAGTTTATATTTTTTTAAGAAATATGTCAACAATTATGCTCAGTTTTTTTATTTCAAATTTTTACTTGTCCTGATGCTCATATATTCATTGCACATATCTTAAATAATTGAATTAAGTAACACTTTTATTGAAGAGCCTGCATTAATATTGCAGAGGGTTTCCTCTAACTAAATATAACCATGAAGATTATGATTATGAACCGAGCCAAAAACAGAGTTTTAGAAAGAGAATTATGACTGAAAATTTCACAATTTCAGTGCTATGCTTTCAAAATAAACAAAGTTATTAAAGTCCAAAGTTGTTTTCATGAATAGTGATTCATTCTTGCCAAAACCAGTTGGAGTGAGTTTTGGTTAACAGTGGATTTTGAAGGAGGGTTTCAATGAATCTGTTTAAGTCTGAAGCTTGAATGTTAATGTGTCCTTTTAGCAGTCTGCCATCCACTTTCCTCTCTGTAAAAGCTGTAATTAAAGTGTCATTAAAAAGCTTTTCTTTAAAAAAAAAAAAAAAAAAAACTTAGTAACAAGAAAGCCAAACAAACACAATCAATCATCACTGAAAAAGGCCTTTTTTTTCTGGCCTCTTCCTCTAATGATATTTCTGTGTCATTTTCTCTCTACCTCTTTACTTCGCAGCTCAGGTGTCACTGCAATAGCATCTCTCACTGCATAAAGACTCACGTGTTTGGAGAGACAAAGCAAATCTCAAATTGGATGACTCAAAAGAGGCGAGCAAGAACGCCCACTAATCTCAGGGGCACAAATTAAAAAAAGAAAAAACGTGATTCAGCGAAGGCCACTGGCGCTTTGAAGACATGGAGGTGCTTCTGTTTTGCATCAATAATGTACAGGCAGATGGAACCTGATGTTGTGACGAGGACTCTCGTCACCTGACTTTTGTCAGCATGTGCCTGCAGGATAAATGAGCCTCCTTTCCAAGAGACTAAACTGGGAACTTCCGGGACTCAGTGATGTAGCAGCTACGTTTGATGTACATGTGGCTCATTTAAGACGGGCCGACCAAAGTCAGCATGGATCGGCAGACTCCTGCTTTAATGTGGATACGTGACAACACCACAGAACCTCTGAGTGCTTCAGATGCACTCAACTGCACAGATCTGAGTGAAAACTCTGACAAGTACCAGTCCTACATAGTTGGTCTCTTCCTGTCCTGTCTGTACACCATCCTCCTCTTTCCAATTGGATTCATTGGCAACATCCTAATACTGGTGGTGAACCTGAACCACAGAGAGAAGATGACCATCCCTGACGTCTACTTTGTGAACCTCGCTGTAGCAGACCTCATCCTAGTGGCAGATTCCCTCATTGAGGTTTTCAACCTGAATGAGAAGTATTACGACTATGCGGTCCTCTGCACCTTCATGTCCCTTTTCCTGCAGGTCAACATGTACAGCAGCATCTTCTTTCTCACCTGGATGAGCTTTGACAGATACGTGGCCCTGGCGAGCTCCATGAACAGCAGCCCACTGAGGACCATGCAGCACGCAAAGCTCAGCTGTGGTCTCATATGGATGGCCTCCATTCTGGCCACACTTCTCCCGTTCACCATCGTGCAGACGCAGCACAGGGGTGAGCTTCACTTCTGCTTTGCCAACGTCTACGAGATTCAGTGGCTGGAGGTAACCATCGGCTTTTTGGTGCCATTCACCGTCATCGGCCTGTGCTATTCTCTGATTGGGCGAATCCTCATGAAGGCCCAGAAGCACCGTGGACTGTGGCCACGCCGGCAGAAAGCTCTGCGCATGATTGTGGTCGTGGTACTGGTCTTCTTCATCTGCTGGCTGCCAGAAAATGTCTTCATCAGCATCCAGTTGCTACAGGGTAAAGCTGACTCATCACAGAGGACTGCTGTCACCCTGTGGCATGACTACCCCCTCATGGGCCACATAGTCAACCTGGCCGCTTTCTCCAACAGCTGCCTCAACCCCATCATCTACAGCTTTCTTGGGGAAACCTTCAGGGACAAGCTGCGCCTCTTCATTAAGCAAAACGCCAGCTGGTCTTTGGTAAACCGCTTTTGCCACCACGGCCTTGATTTACACCTTTCAGTACGGAGCAAAGTGTCTGAAGTGTGACTGCAAACAGTCCCTATGAAGCCATGTGTTCTGCCTCCTTCAGGTCATTCTTGAATATTTCCCTCCAGCTGTTTTCCTTCATGCAGAAGTTGACCTTATCTACCCAACGACTGAACAAAAAGAAGAAAAACCCAAAGAAGGATATCATGTCTTCAGTATATTGGAAAGGCAAAGGTCATGTCATCTAAAATTAGTTTGTCTTAACATTTTGTTTTTTTAATTCAAGTTTATTTGTTTATTGTATTTTTAAGTTAGCAGTGTGGCTAAGTGGTAAAGTATGTAAAAGGATATTAAAAGTAAAAGCACTCAAAAGCCTTAAAATATATACATTTTTTAAGTTGAAACACTAATGATGCCATAGATTTTGTAATAAAATATAAAACATGGATTAATTTGGTCTCACAAAGGATTATGGGAGCTGGGAAACGTGTTGAAGATGAACATAGGAACTCCCCATTGTTCTATCGTCATAATTCCAAAATAAACTTAGAATTTTGTTTTTAACTTTACTTTAAATCTGGAAAGTTCTCAATATATTTTAATTATTTTCTTCACATGGAACTCATAATTTACCCTTAGAATTTTACCTTTTTGCCCCATGTATATTTGTTTGTAAAAATCATTAATTTATTTTAGTTCTCAGAATTCAAAGGAAAAAAGTTGAATCGCAATTTATTTATTTCCCGTTAAAGGTAATTTTGGTTCAAAAATGTCTTCTGTAAGTAGATCTGCAAGTAAATGCAATCTTTTGTTTTGATTCAAAACAGTAAAGTTCTATTTTTGTGCTCAAATTGTGATTTTTATTTAAATAATGAACTATACCATTTAAACAAACTAGGTCTAAAAACAATGAAAATCTAAATATTTTATTTATACTATTGTTTGTTGAATTAAATTTATTTATTTAAAAAATATCATACAGGTCATACAATGAAATGTTGATCATCATGAAGCATGCCAAAAACATTAAGCTAAATTTAAAAAAAATGAAAAAAAGGAAACATCATCACAACTTAATTGAGTCTACTACCAAAAATAATAGTAAAAATATTTATGATGCTTTTTTAATATAACTTTTCTAGATATAATTTACTAAAGCAGATTTGCAGAATTTTACAAGTTTCACTTTGTTGAAAATGTGACTTTTTGCCTTCTTTCTTGCCGTTATTTCCACAGCTGCAGTGAAATATTTGGTTTTTTATTGATTTAGCAAATGCCTTGAAACTTTCTTATATAAATGTCATGGAAATCTTTCTGCACTTGCTCCCGGTGCAACAAACCAAGCAGTTTCAACTCGGAAAGAGCCCACCAATAAATGCCACACGTGCATGCAATGTGTGTAAGCATGATCAAAAAGAAGGCAGCTGTGTTCATGCAATTTTGCGAGCGGCTGACTTAAAGATTATTCCAATTTGCAGAATATCACCCCTTTGTCATTTCCTCCCAGGAGTTGTCAAGTGAAGAAGCAGGTGTTATACTGAGAGGAAGACATAAAAATATTCTTCATCCTTGACAGCATGAAGTTGCTGCATTCATTTGTTTATTTTAAAATGTGCACCAAAGAACAGCAACGGTCTACATCTGATATCTCTAATGCGCCATTAAGGCTCAACATTTAATAATTTATTGTATTTCATTTATTTCATTCTTTATTTACTCATGTGTGGCCTGTTTCCCTGCCATTTTTTCCATTATGAAGCTGAACCCTTCATGTTAATCAATACTTCAAACAGAAAATGGCTCCATAATTTATTCAATGACTCATGAACTCCTTGCAGGCTGCTCTTATGCCACCTATTTAACCACTTGTTCATAATTAATTAAACACTCTCTCAGAAGAAATATGCTCATAAATGTAACACTTTAATATCTTGCACCAAGCTACAAGTAGAAGCAGTTTCAAAGGTTCAAATCTGCTTTTTTACCAAAGTTGTCTGTAGTTCTGCATCATTTATCATGACTCAGTGCAAATTGCATTGTCTCAAAAAAATCAGACAGTATCTTGAGAATTGTCTATGCATATGAAATGGTTCAGATGTATTATACCAAAGACAAATAAAGGAATTGCACCTACATTGTGGATTGTGTAGACGTGAAAGCCGTTTCTGTTTTGTCAGCTTCTGAGTCTTGTCTATTAGGTGGCCAGAGATAATAACATGACTGGGAAAAGTACAAAAATAAATGTTATTCCAGCTGTAGCCATCATGGGAAAGCAGAGCCGCTGGTTGACCAATGGGTTGTTTACCAACGGCCTCCAAAAAATGCAAAACTTGCTGCAGGGACACAAAAAAAAAACCTTTGATTGATAGGTTATACCAGGGGTGTCCAAATCCAGGCCTCGAGGGTCAGTGTCCTACATGTTTTCCAACCAACCTCCCATTGAGCTCCTGGCTAAACACACCTGATCCAGATAATCTATAGCAGATATGGCAGGATTTCTGAAAACCAGCAGGAGAGCACCCCTCGAGGCCTGGATTTGGGCATCCCTGGGTTATACATTCTTTATCTATTTTGGATTTTAGTCTACAAACCCTAAAAATTAAGTTATATTATTGTCTGTGAAATTGTGC
>BSAI01000125.1:14509818-14679818 GCA_036245035.1 Adrianichthys oophorus | reverse complement strand
AGTATGTTTAAAAATATATAAATTTGCTTTTTAATGGCAAATTTAATATTTTAATGCAACATATATCTAAACATGTATTTATTGATTTCCAATTTTATTTATTTATTGCAATTTTTAAATAAAATGACACTTTTTAAAAATAATTTAATATTATTATAAAACTTCCCACATCGGACAATGAAATAACTACAAATGTTGTTAATTGTTAAAATGTGCTTTTCGGTAGAATTGTTAACATTTTAATGCCACATTTATTTAAACCTGTATTTGTTGATTTCCAATTGTATTTATTTAATGCAATTTTAAAATAATTACACTTTTTCTAACGATTTAATGGCACATATATTTCTATCATATTGTCTCTTCTGGACCTTTACACAATGATATCTATCAGCATGGTTTGATCAGTGCATTTTCTATACATTAATGTGACAACTTGCCAGCACCTCCCTCCTATTGCATCAATATTTTCAAAACATTATTTTAAATTGAAATTTCAAAATTAAATTTTGAGATAAGAAAAAACATAAAATAAAAAATGTCTGTCTCGTCGATATATACTGATAGATATTGTGCTGTTAGAGAGAGGCCAGATGACATAGGGGAAGAAACTTGCGCAAGTGTCTCATTTTACCACAACATCCGTGTGTTGCTGTTGTTTGCAGGCGGACGTGCCTGCACGCCAGCAACAGATCTGCGCGCATGCGCACATCATTGTTTTGATTGAAAATGCCGTCGGTTTCGAAAACGGCGGCCAATGCGTCTCCTCAAACTGAGAAACCTACCCACTATACGTAAGTAGCGCCGCTGCGCGAATAATGCACAAATGTTCGTTGCCAGAAAACTACTGGCTACTCGTTCGCCGTGGCGCGTTTGCATTTCTGACATTCCTCAACTCTTGCGAGTGCGTTGAAAAACATGGTGCTTTTCCTGGCTTTGTGACTCCCGAACGTAACAGCAAGCGAAGAGCGACTGCTAACGACACCCAAGAAATTTAGACACGTTAAATCACCAAATTCTTAAACCATTCCCAGTTCGGCTCGGTTAAAATTCCTTCAAAACCCGAAGGAATAGTTCCCTGTCGCTTGGCTTTTGTTTATTGCTTGGTGTGCTAAATGGTTAGCAAGAATCCTGCCAACCAGTCTGCGTGTGGAAAGCTCGGCCTTATTTTATGCCCCCCTCCCCCTGTTACGTACTTTAACAGACTTAAGCTACGGGGTTTGACATGAGCGCACGAGGAAACTCTTGCGTAGTTTGTGTTAGGAATACCAAGCCAACGTCAGTGACCTAATATAAGCTACAACACAACCATCTCGGCACGACACCATTACTCTCTTTGTTTTGGTTTTCGTTTGTTGCTGTGCAGACGTTTTTCGGGTTATTTAAACTACGTTTTGTGATTTTTGCCCGCTTGTTTCAGGTACTTAAAGGAGTTCAGGACAGAGCAGTGCCCGTTGTTCCTCCAGCACAAGTGCACTCAGCACAGACCCTTTACCTGCTTTCATTGGCATTTTCTCAACCAGCGACGTAGGCGACCCATCAGAAGAAGAGACGGAACCTTTAACTACAGCCCGGACGTGTACTGCACGAAGTACGACGAGACTACAGGCATTTGCCCAGATGGAGACGAGTAAGCACCTGTCAACAATCAGTGCTGTATAGCGTTGTCACGCCGGGGTCCATCCAATACGTCATAGATGGATTCCTGCCTCCTGCACCAAAAAAATACCAAAATAAATGCATTTTTTGGGGGCACAAACTTTATACTGAGTTTCAGTCTTTGATTGGGTGTTTTAGTATAGTTTATGCCTTGGGCCTTTTTGGTAAACAGAAAGGTTTTAAATGTATCTAAATCTAGAAAGTTTGTGATTTTTCTTTTTAAATAAGGCTTTCAATTTTTATACCAAGAACTGTCATTACGGTGCAATCAATACGGTAGACCATTGCAGCAAAAATAAAAATAAACTCTGAAAATAAAAAGAAACGCTGCAAATAACAAGAAACACTGCTACAAATAAAACTTAAAAATGTTGCAAATAAAAGAAACACTACAGAAAAAAAAATAAATGCCAAAAAAACAAAACACATAACACAAGGGATGGTTTTTGCACATGTGCTGCTGTGAGGAGAAAAAAGATCAGCAGCATGAACTGGAACATTAGCAAGAAAGTAATTGACACTGTTAGTGTTCAATGGCACTAAGTCTACTTTGTAATGTAATATTTGGTTAGGCCATGTTGCCCCAGGTTTGCATGTATACTGGAGGATCCTGGTTTATTGTTGGCTTCAGCTATCACGGGAGAAACCCAGTGTGCAGAAAGACCACTAACGAGAAGAGAATCGAGCTCTGTAGCTTTACTCCAGTATGCCTCGAAACAGTTACATGTACCACCGCACTCTGTGGTACTTGTGGTTGTCTGTGGTAGAGCAGTGTCTACCACAGACAAACACAAATAACAACAGGTACTGAGAGCCTAGAACAACAAAAAAAAAAACCTCAAAAAAACACCAGAGTGGAGACAAGCAACAGCTAAAACATTCCACTCCCGATAATCCACTTCTATTGTGGCTTTTTTATTTGAATTTTTTTATTTTTAATTTGCAGCAGCTTTTCTTGTTGTTTTTTTTTTGCCTTTTATTTATTTGCAGTTTATTTTGTAGTTGCACAGTTACTTTTTTTGCTGCAATGGCAGGTCTTAGCCTCTGTAAATTGAGCTTGTATTGGAGATTTTTGGTTTCACATGGCTTTTTTTCCTACGTTCTAAAACAAACAGAAGACAAGAAACGCTGGTTTTATGTATTCACGTCTCTGTGAGAATTGATCAGCAGTATGTTTCTTTTTTTTAAAATGTGGAAACTCTTAGATTGAAACCAACCGAGTATTAGGGCCATAATAAAAGATAGTAAATTAATTAATGAGAAAGAAGTGGGAAAATTATGAGAAAAACGTTTTAGAATTTTTATGAAAATAAAGTCTTAGTTTGAATTATTAAATAGAACTCAACATTTTACAGAAATAAAATGGTAAATTTATGATTATATGATAAGATATATTGATGATAAAAACTTTTCATTTTTAAAAGGTAAAATTCATGCATTTTTTTATATAAAGTTATAATTTCATGAAAATAAAAGTTGTACATTTACAAAAAAGTAAAGCATATTTAGCAAAATTCTTAACCAGTGTGATGTCCATTGTATTTCTATTCAATTGTCTTTGTTGAAACATTTTTCAAAGCTAAACATTTTATTTAAAAAAAAACTGCTATCCTTGTTGTGACTTTTTGGACCATAATTTTTACAACTTTTTTCTTTTTTTTCCCTCATCATTTACTACTTTATTCTCATATACTTCTATTTTTTATGGTTGTCCTATTACTCCGTGGTAGATTAAGTTTTATGATACATTTTGAAAAAGGCTTTTGCTTAAGGTCTTTGTCATGCTTAAAGCAGTTTATTGTTCAGCTACTGTTGGACTAAACAGAGGAGTTTCTTGTGGAGGAACACTCCTCCTTCTGGCATGTGATCATGTGCTATAAACACACTGTAAGCTGCTTAATTCAATATAATTCAGGAGTTTAAAAAAATTATTAATTATAGAAATTGTAATAATATGTCGTGACTTTTGTAGTCGTTGGAAGTTCTCTTCTGCTAATCAAAGCTATTTTTGCATGACCTTATGTGTTGTCATAGCAACTGTTGCTGCTCAAGAAAGGCAGATTTATTTTATTCAAGAAGCTTACTGGACTTCTATTTGTTGAAGCAGATGTGTAAGGAGCCCTGAAATTATGGATCAATTTGATGTATTTTTTTATGCAAATTTTTGTCTTTTATTAATAAGTGCACCTACATTTTCAGTCTAAAATATTTTTCAAAGCCTGTATTTCTGCAAAATTAAATTTTGAGAAGATGGTTTAATTTATTTTTCAAGTTTGTTGTTTTATTTAGATCTTTTTGCGTCCACAGTTGTCCTTATCTACACCGAACCACGGGCGACACAGAGCGCAAGTACCATCTACGATATTACAAGACCGGGACTTGTATCCATGAGACGGATGCTCGAGGGCATTGTGTGAAGAATGGCCTTCACTGTGCTTTTGCTCACGGCCCACACGATCTCCGGCCTCCGGTTTATGATATCAGGTGACTTGCCAAGCAACTATTGTCCTCTTCTTTTATATTTTTGAGCTTCTCCTCCCATAAACCTCATAATGCATTATTTGCATGAACCAGTTTAGCCTTGGATCTTATTAGTTGCAGAATTTACACAATATAATTGAAATGTTTTCAATAAAACAGGGAAAATATTTTTTCAAAGGTTTTCCTAATAATTTGAAGAATGTTGGATATACAGGTTTATTTTATTTTTCTTTAAATATTCCCTTGTCTTTTGTGTGTGTGTGTGTGTGTGTTTTCACAGAGAGATTCAAGCACAAGAAGCCCTCCAGAATGGCCAGTTGGGATCTGGGGAGGGCATTCCTGATTTACAACCTGGTGTGCTCGCTAGTCAAGCTATGATTGAGAAAACTTTAACTGAAGATCCAAGATGGCAAGGTGGGCAACTCCAAGATACAGTGGCTTGCAAAAGTATTCATACCCCTTGAACTTCTCCACATTTTCTCACATTATGACCACAAACATAAATATATTTTATTGGAATTTGATGTGAAAGATCAACACAAAGTGGCACCCACTTGTGAAGTGTAAAGAAAACGATTCAAGTGTTCGTTTTTTTACAAATTAAAAAAAAGAAAAGTGCAGTGTGCAAAAGCAGCCCTCCTGAGTCGATACTTTGTGGAACCTGCTTTTGCTGCGATTACAGCTGCAAGTCTGCAGCAAGCAAATTAAGCTCAGCTTATTTAAGAAAAAATAAAAATATTCAGCGATGCTAAAAGTCACAAGAACTTAACATAAATCTCTGTTTTCACAGATACCAACTTTGTTTTAGCCAATTATAAGACGGATCAGTGTACCAAACCCCCCAGACTATGCAGACAGGGCTATGCATGTCCTCACTACCACAACAGTAGGGATCGAAGGCGAAATCCACGGAAATTCAAGTACAGGTGAGCTTTGTCTCTTTGAATGAACATTTTATGATCTTTAATGTCCAGATTATGGACATACTAAAACCTTTGACTTGCAGGTCAACTCCTTGCCCTAGTGTGAAACACGGAGATGAGTGGGGTGAACCCTCAAAGTGTGACGGTGGGGACAGTTGCCAGTATTGTCATTCTCGCACTGAACAGCAGTTTCACCCAGAGGTGAGCGACACCTTAAAATATTCAACCACCTTGCAGTGCAAATATTATTTTGTGGATTTGGGGATACTCGGTTCCTAAAAAAAAATTCCACTGAATTCTTCAAAATGACTCAGAATCTGTGTTTTTGCATGCAGATCTACAAATCTACCAAATGCAATGACATGCGACAAACAGGATACTGCCCCAGAGGGCCATTTTGTGCATTTGCACATGTAGAAAGTAAGTCGGTCTTTTTAATTCCAAATGTAGAAAAATCTGTTTTGATAATGCATTTTTTTATATCAATAGTTAAAAAACGTGTTTTTTTATTTCAGGTTAAGTCCTTTACTAGTTTTCTATTTTGACTGTTTCAGGAATTCCCTCAACAGAGGAGACGATGAACTCATTGCTAACAGCCATACAGTCAGGATCACAGGCACAGCTGGGCTCTCAGCAGTATTTAGAGGGTCCAGTTGGTGAGTGGAACAGTGGGGGAAATTCCACCACCAGCACAACCAGTAGCAACGGACAACTAGGAAGTGTAGGTTCTTTTCACTTTCCCTATCGGTACTTTTATTATGAAAATTCTTTAATCCAGCTTGGCCAAAGTGCGTGCTGAAATTACGATGGAGCTCATTTTAGTTCTGCTTGAGTGAGGAATCAGTCAGAGATTCTGTTCATTTGTTGTCATTGTGTTTACTATCAGTTTGTCATACATTTCTCATCATTTTGTTAGTTATTTTTGACATTTCATTGCAAAGCAGAACAAAAAAATAAACACAAATTCTCATTGAATCCAACAATATCTTATGCTACGGTCACAAATACAGCTGCCACGGTGCGATGGAGAGGCATCTTCAAGATTTCATGCTGCCGAATTTGCAAAAAAAACAAATAAAAAACCTTTCATTTTGGTCTCCACTCTGGCATTTTGGGATATGTGACCATAGTCTTAGTTGTTGCTTTTAGTTTGTTAAAAAAAACTAATCCTAAGAGGTGGTTTCATACAGCATTCAATGTCATAGTCCATCCACAATTTTGGTTTTGATTTCCTGAGTTCTGGTCTGATCATCATTTTTATGGGATCATATGCACTTGTCTTTTTTAGGTTTCATGTTCAAATAATACAACAGTAACACCATCCTCAGGAAGTGAAAGCTTGCTTTCCCCAGTGGGATCCATCAGCAGGCCCGTATCCCTAACTAATAGTAGTTTTTGTTCAGAGTCCAGTTCACCCAGTGTTCCATCTCTGACGTCTAACTATCCTAAAGCTCCGGGCTTTGAACGTGAGGATCAGGTATACAGAAGCACTCATTTGGTAGGAAATATAAATAGGATTATCAATTGCCATTAATTATTGTAAGTATTTTTCATGTTAGGTTGTTTTTTTTTCTAGTCATCAGAGTCCATGCTATCACATTTTCTTTTTTTTTTTTTTTAGATCATCTTGTGTGATTCATTGTATTTACTCTGTTAGCTGTAATTCACAATTTCTTTCTTTCCTTCGTTTTTTTTCTCTTAAAGAGGTTCTATGCAGTTTTTTACTTTTATTTTTGAGATTCAATTTCCAAAAAGGCTGAATCCTTAACGAGTTTTTAGGTAAAGAAGTCAGAAGAGCAAAAAAAGCATCCAGAATTTAATTGTATTTAACATAAAATAAATGGATATAAGAAAAAAGTTACTAATGTTTTCATTATTTTTTATAGATAAAAAGTAAGGGGCAGACAGATCAAAAATTAATGGACCAAGAAAAACAGGTTTGTGCATAAATCTGTAAAATGTCAACTTTGTTTTTGTAAAATGTTCTTTACTATGCATTTAAATTATGTTCTTTTTTTCTGTAGACGCAAAATTCAGTATTTTCTGCTGTGAACCCTTTGGCATCAAGCTTCACCTCCAGCATCACATCAAGCTTGGCCTCTAGTATTGGATCAGATAGTTCTTCACCCACCACCTTATCCACAATGAATGCAAAGGCCACTCCTTTCTACCCTGGGAGCAACACGGTGGAGTCCGTCATAGGTAACTGCATGCTAAGCCTAAAGATCAACATGCTCCAATAAGTGCTGCTTTCAGTTGTAAGCCGAGATTCTTTTGCCTCCTCATCAGGTTCTGCTTTAGACCTCAATTTCAGTGACATCAATGTTGCATCTCTTGATAAGGAGTTAGAGGAGCAAGATAACAGTTTAGGACTTTCAAGTAAGAAATTCAAAATTATTCTAGTAAATGTTTGTATTTCTCTCGGCTAACAGCCGCTGTGACGTTGTTTTGTAGGTCAAAGGGTGCTGGGTGGGTCAGCTCCTGTCAACATTCCCGGCTCCCTGGGGAGATCCTCCTCTTTTAATTCCTCCTCTTCGCTTTCCCCTTCTCCGCTAAGCTCCCTCTCCCAGTCACTGTCACAGTCGCTGCTGTCTGGAGCAGTGTCTCAGCAAAACCAAGCTGCCATGTTAACCAAACAGGAGCATGGCCTCCTGGGAACACCCACCTCCTCTTCCCAGAATTCCCTGGGTAAGCAGCAGCAGACATTAAAAGTGTTTGTTTTACAAAAGTAAATATATTTTTAACAAGCACATTCTTTAGATTTAAAGTAAGATGTAACTTTAGATTGCAAAAGGATTTTCTTTATTAAAAACTTTTTTTTGACTGAGCATCAGTCAGGCGTGCTTTTTCTAAACAGGACAGTAATCTAAAACTCTTTTAACATCTAGGTTTGAATGGGGGAGCCAGCAACATCTGGGACTTTGTAAGTGGCAGCTTTTCTCCAAGTCCATCCCCCGTTTTCAGCAGCCTGACCTCCACATCCAGCAGCACTGATCTGGCTCGCCTTTTCCGAGAGCTGGATGAAGCTAAAAGGAAAATCAAACAATGGGAGGAGGCTTGGCATCAAGTCAAACAGGTAAGCAGTCTAACCTGACTTCCACTACAGTCTAAAAGGTTTCAAGTTGATGTTGTTAAAACCCAACTCTGGCCTTCATTCCAGGCGTTTGAAGCTTGTCAGAAAGATGCTCACGAAGCGAAGGAGCAAGCGAAGACTGCTGAGGCAAAGCGGCAGCTGGCAGAACAGAAATGGGAAGACGCAGAGCGCAAGCTGAAAGAACTCCAGGGAGACTTTGACGTGTTTTGTCGCACCCCTGAAACTCCTCTCCTCCGTAGCTATGGAGAGCTGGACCAGCTCTCCCTGTCCAAACTCCACTCTATCCAGAGTCAGCTACGTAATGACCTAGACCTTATAGATGGGGTAAGAAAGTCTAGATCTCAAACAGCATTTCATTTTGTAGCATCTGAGTAAGACAGTTTGTTGGCTTCTTAAAAAGCACTCATTCAGTCACGAAGCATGCTTATTTAAAAAATCTGCATGAACAGGTTTTTATTTGTAGTTTGCAGCTGATATCAACTCTTTTCTTCCCCTAACAGGTAATTTATCAGCTTCAGTCAAAGAAATGTATAGTTTGCCAAAACCATGATCGTTCAGTTGTTCTGCAACCTTGCCAACATTATGTACTTTGTGAGAACTGTGCACCTAGTAAAGCAGAATGTCCTTATTGTAGAACAAAAATAGTAAAGTGGTGATGTACAGAAACTTTATTTACAATTTAAGAACTTAGCCCTGTTAAGAACTACTAATCACACATTTTTAAGTCTGTTTTTTTCTGACATCTGACCATAATCTAAATTACACAGAATTGGAAACCAGTATTACAAATCAGGTGTTCCCAGTAGAGAATTCATAAGATAGCTCTTTTTATTTTATGTTCCTTTGGACAAAACATTTTACACCGCATATTCTCAGATTAGATCATACATAACCATATTATTCCACCATTAGACACAGTAAAGGACCCAGGTCCAGTTAGAGAACAACATTTTCATATTTGATTTAAAAGCAGAACATAGCTGTAGATTCTCCAAATAAACAAAGGACTAAATAGTGAGAAAAGTTTAGTCTAAACTAAATGCAAAACTACAGGTTTTAAAATATACACAGGTGATAAACTTCATGAGAAACAGAGAAACCCCCTGAGAAGTGAGGTAGCATGAAAACAAACTTTGGTTTTCCAGGAAGTGATTGAAGGCATTTCAGCACCAGCTTTTCAAAAAAAATAAAAGAAATATACAGATAAATAAATATATATATATAAATATAATTTTTAAAATCTGTATATAGCTTTACAAAAGGTTCTTTTCGTTTGTCAATTTTAGAAGTAATTCTTTTAAGTTCAGAAAAAACTGCAGTGTTTTTCATACAGTAATATCTATCAGTCACTAAGCTAAACTTTAGCTCATAAAACGTTTGAGCATCTTTTCCTGTATCCCACCAAAGTAAATATCAAAAAATGCATTTTTGTTGTTTCTGTGAAAAAAAGAACCTTTTTGTTTCTACAAAAAATGAATGTTTTTCAGTAAGCAAAAAACCACACAAATTAAATGCAAATAAACTTAATTTGGCAGCTAAACCATAGAAACGGATAAAAATATGTTTGAGTAAATTTTCATTGTTTGACTTAACAACTCTTATTTAACAGGTATTTCAATTTTTTAGCTACAGTATTCTGCTACACTTAAAATTACTTCACATCCATTAAGAACACAGTATTATCTTAAAAAAAAATAATGCTAACATGCAAAAAAAAAATTACATCTTTTAACCAATCAAACATCATTATATTGACCAAGTTTCTAAGGGTTTTTCTCAGTTTTAATCTTAAAACTCCCTTTTTTATTAAAGCACTTTGTTAAAATGGGACTTTATTCTTGGGTTTGCTTTGAGCTGGCTTTCATAGGTATTTTTTTTTTTTCCCCGAGTTCTACTTTTTTATTTTCCACATAAGCTAACACCTGGAGCTTTTGTAAGTACTGTGAAATATGATTTGAATATTTCCTGTTGTAAAAATCAAGGCACGATGATTGAATATTTCCTAGAAAAGTCATGATAGTTTCTACTTTCATAGTTAGATTTATAAAATTCAATCAAAACAAGTGCAAATTTAAACTGCATTTTACGCATAACCAGCATCTATAATATCAGAGAGGCACATGCTACATGTTAAAGCTGTTTGTCAATCAGTTTTGTTATGTAGAAAGTGATCAAGGCTGTCAAATAGAGAAGCATGGATTAGGTAAAAGCCAGAAATTTGTGATTTTAGTTTTCTTTTTTTGTACAGAATTCTAACCTCTAGAACATATCGCCCTCGAACTCCCCAGAAGTGCCTTGCCTTAGGTGACAGGTTATGTGTTGAATTGTCAGAGCAGACACTAGTAGTTCAAGCTTATAAACAGGTTTCTGTATATTTAACTTAGCAAAAGCATCAAGACATGTATAATTATATATTAAAGTGTATTCTGCTGTGTTTGGCCAATATCCATAAAGTATTTTAGAGGGAAAAACAGCATAAAATTTTGAGTGCCTGTGTTCTGACTTTTAGAAAAGCATCCTGTACCCACAATTCCTTGGTTGTGGTTCTCTTTTGGTGCACATTTTGGAGGATATGGGCGTTTTTTTTTTTTTGGTGGGAGTATGCAAACATTAATTGAGATTTGTATAAGGCATACACAAAAGGCTTTTAGAAATGTGGAGTTTTCTTGTACTAATTCTGCAGTGAATGAAGAGTTTCATTGTTTACTTGTAGGATGGATTTTGCATAGGATATATGCTTAGGTTCTTCTAATTGAAATGACCTTCTACTGTGTTTAAAAAAGGAAAAAAAATCTTTATATTCTTGCTTTGAATCCAGTAGAAACACATGTATCTCCAGGTACAGTTTTTTGCTACACATGAATATGGGATAATGCATTGTTTACATTCTCTCAAATGACAATGAAGCAACTCAGAGGAAAAAAAAATATCAAGAGAGCCAATTGTATTTTAGCATTATCATTACTAAATTACAGCAGAAAAGGCGGGCTAAACACTTCTGGTATTGCATGTTATGCGATGTAGTAACCAGCTATTAAAAAAAAAAACTAATTAAAAAAAATGGTCGCACTGTGTCACACTGCCAGAATATTTGTATTTACTTATTTTGATGTAGGTAAGGCTAAATAACTTTTGCAAGCTTCGCTGCTACTACAAAAGGTATAAATGTAGTTTCTTGTTATAGATGTTTGAATGTTATTGTGCACCTGCAGCTCAGATTTCAGAAACTATGAAACCAGTTGTCTAATGTATCTAACTTATTTTTTTTCCCATTTGTTAATCCATTTGAGTCCAATTTTCTATACTTTTGTAAATCACTTAAAATGATGTCATGGGCTTGTACTACTATAGATTGTCCTGTTTTGACTTTGATGTAACGTAAATACTTCTGTTGGCTTTGTGGGTTCTTTGTTTTTCTGTACACTGGATAGCAGTGTACGTTGCAGGTAATTTGCAAACCTTTGGTCTGTTGTTTTTTTTCTTCTTTTTTGTTTGTTTGCCTGGGAGGTAAAGGAAATAAAAGGCGCCTGGTGTGACAAATGTCAGAACAAGCCAAAGCGATGTTCCAGTCAGACGTTTATGGTAAAGGAAAGGTTTTCCCACTTAAAAAAAAAAATAAAAAAGATTCGATGTTGCCATTTCAGGCACCTGAAGGGACATCATGAATTGCAGGGCAGATTTTTCTTTAATGTTTCATATTTTGGTTATTAAACCTGAGCAACAGGACTTTACATTTGCTTGCAGCATTAATAGATTTATGATATTTTACAGTTTTACCAAAGACCTGTATTCTTTCTTTCTACTACATTTCATTTGTCTTTTTCATCAGGAGCTCTTACATAGATTAAAGGAATTATGTCACCTAGTACCTTAAATAGATGGAATTTTTCAATAAAAATTATAAATGCCACCTTTTTTTATTTTTCATTATTTAATGGCAGTTCTAGTGAGCTAATATCTGCTCAAAAATGCATGGGTCAGATCCTTACCAACGTAATTGTAATTTTGATTTGATGTTGCGTGTACATTGGCGTTTGCGGCGGATTGTGCGACGTTGCGCATTCTGGCCTTAAGTGAGGGTTCTGTGTGGGTTTTATAGTCGTCTACAGTGAAGGATTGTTTTTGGGAATGACATTTGTGCTTCTGAAGTGGCCATGTAAAACTTCATTACTGTACTGTTTTAGTACTTTTTTTATTTTTTATTTTGCTTAATCAAGATAGCTTAAAAACTCGTTAGGTATGCATTCTATATTGATATGGTAGGCCTACAGGTGCTTTCTTTTTTTTTAGTCGATTTAGTTTTTGTTCCTCATGAACCAGAGAACAGTTTGAAGCAGTGGCAGAAACAGGCATGCTCAGATCTGGTGTGTTGCTCTTGTGTTTTTAGGCCTGTGGTCGTACAGAAAATCTGTTTGCGTCAATTGATATATTTCAGGAAACAAATCAAATGTTGAGTAAGCATAGCTTCTCTGCATTTTTCCTGCTTCTTTCGATTTAATCTCTTAGTGGACCAATTACTTTTTAACAAATCTGTGCCTTTTGATATTTACATGACATAGACTGACTGAAGAGGGGGGGAATTATGGTTATTTCAAAATTAAAATTCCAGTGCCTTAAATAATTCTGTAGACCACAATGTAATTGCTAAAACAAATCCTGCTTGTTCAGGCTAAAAAAGAAATTATTGCAATTTGATTTAGAAAAAAAATTGTCTGCCATAAACCTTAGCAATACCAAACCACTGAACACAACAATTAGTCATTCGTCATCACAAAGTCATTAGTTTGTTAAGAAAAGCACCAAATAGGACGAGGTTTGTAAACTACAAGTGATATTTGTGTCATTATCCTCTGCTCTGGAATAGTTCAATCTATTTTGCATTTTTGTTAGTTGTTGTTTCTTTATTTTTGTTTTTTAACTTCTCTAAATGGAGCCAGAAAATTTATGCAATCTTGTACATGTTAATAAATATGGTGTTTGAATTAAGTAAAAGCATAAAAGTAAAAAAAAAAAGTGGAACCTGTAGGGCCATGTATTTACATTTTAGCAGACTTTTTTTGTGTTTTTTTTTTTACTTCATTAAAGCCCTGAAATATTGAATGTATTCTTCCAAATTAGATATTCGACTATTAGGTCACTGGATAATACGGAGCACAGTTTATTGATTATGATGTAGCATCTAGTTGTAAACTGATATTCAATAAAGTCTACTAGAATTTAAACAAATGCAAGTTTTTGCAAGTTTCTGTTTGTTGATGTATCGAGACATTATAAGAAAAGAAATGTATTTTTCTCAGGGGAAAAACAGTGATGTGATCTGGAATGTGTTTAGTCTGAGGAAATTGCATTTCATTGAATTATTTACCGAATAACATTATTTGTATATATATGGAAAAAAAGATGTCCCTGATTTTGTGACGAACTGTATGGAAACGTAGGAAATTGTAATCTAAGCTAAACAATTGTAGAATAATTTCTTGGCATATTGGTATTTTGTGTTAACACAAACAGGTGCAAGTCTTAGAATATTAGATGTTTCTTTTTCTACATTGATGATTGTGTACCATTATATATTTACTGTAGTGTGCTACTAGTTTGTTAACACTTGTTAAAATGTTACACTACAGTTATGCAATGGTTTATGGAATTTACAAGTTATTTTTACCATCTTGAAAATTAAAGTAATTTTTCATTTGTAATGTGTGAGTTCTTTTTTTTATTTATATTGATTTTAAAATGTGAGTTTGTGTGTGCAAAGCAAGTATTTATAGCAATATGGAAAAGTGTAGTGTTTTTTTTTTTAAATGGTAGAAGTGGCTGAAATTCAGTCAAAAGCTAAAAATTATTTTACGACAGCAAAAACAAAAGGTCAACAAAAAAAGGTTTTCAAAAATGTCAGCACAATTTCAATTTACAAAGTACTTCTCATTGATTATGTGCAAATTTGAAAATTTTAAGCTCAAATAATACATTATTGCATACTATTTTATACAAACTTTCACTGGAGAAAAAAAGGTTTGTTTTTGCAGCCTCATGTGTTTCTGGTCATACAGCAAATATTCTCACTTTTTCAACAGTAATTTTCAATATTTTCTGATTTTCCCAATTAAAATGTACCTTTTTTAAAAAAAAAAAAAACAGCTGTTAACAGATTTAGAGCTGTAAACCCTTTTGAAGAGGTTAAAAAGTTTGTAAAAATGCAATAAAATTTTATAACATGACTAATGAAAGTTAACTAAGCAAAATAAATGAATGTGTGCTCTTAAGAAACCCTTCTGTGAAGTACAGTGGGGCAAAAAGTATTTTTCAGTCAGCGATTCTGCAATTGGTTCCACAATAAGACAAAGTCTCTAATGGTCATCATAGGGTCACTTCAACTAAAAGAATGTAAATCCAAGAAATCTCATTGATTTTTCAAGTATTTGTTTTTATTATGATGCTGAAAATAAGTATTTAACTGACTGCAGCCTCGCCAAGACCAAAGAGCCCCCATTTTAAACTCATTGTCCACCAGATGGCAGTCTAACTTCAGCACCTTTCTTTTTGGTGTGTTTTACCTTTAGGCGAAACATTTTACTGTATCAGCAGATGTGCTGTTTTCCAGAAAACCTTGTGAATCCCGGACCCTGGTACCAATAAACAAGCAAACAGAGCAATTATTTGTCCTCAATTTTCAAGGTTTCACTTGGAACAGAGTCCTGCTTCCACATCACTTTCAGTGTAGCTCCTGCCAAAGCCCAATAAATGATTAAATAATTTAGAGAAGCCTGAGCTGAACAGTGTTCAGCACTATGACTTTGAATGGAGCAGCAATGTCAGTAACTAAGGAGTGAAAACAACTCCTAATTTGGAGCAAATGTGAAATCTTGACAGATTCTTCTAAACTCATAAATATATATTATCGTTGATCCAAAAATAAGACATTTTAAACAATGTTTTTCTCAATTTTGTTTTCAAAAGTGAAGCAGCTTCTTGAATCTAGGTTAAGCCACACCAGGTCAATCACAGAGTCTGATCACCCAGCATGTCCAGGAGGTTTTTCTCCCCAAAAGCAGATCACCGCTGAACCAGAGCATGTCATGCCGGAAGATATGAAGCTCTTTGGTCATAGCTAGCATCCACTGTGACTGGTAAAAAGTATATCAGTGAAGCCTGAGCTGCAACACCTGTCAATCTGCACAAATCTGGACAAATTCTAAAGTCTCACAAATTTAATGTTTGCATGACACCCATCAAAACCTGCTGATTACCAGAAAACATTATGCTCAAAATGTATTTTTTTTGTTTTGATTACCTGAAATAAACCAAATTCAAATAACCCTCTAAATGGACTCGCTCTATTGATGCATGACTAAAATTCCTTTTGTGTGAAAGTTTTGAATCAAGAAAGGCAATTTCCACGCATGAAATATTTCTTTGGTGGCTGATGATGTTTTTTAAGCTGCGCTGCACAAATGAGGATTATTCAGACGCAACAGTGCCGGAAGGCTCAGCTGCATGTCATCCGAACATCCTTGTGTGTTCTCGCTTGTTTCTTTGTAAGGAACATGAACTAAGATGCAGATATCTAATCTGAGATTTGTTAAACTGCTTCACTTGATCTCAGAGGTGGCGCTTCTTTGCGGGTTTCAGGGTGCATGCCGTGAAACTCAGATATTTGGTGATCATCCTGCAGCTGTTTCTTGAGGGAGCAGGAGTTTCTGATGACTCCACTTCCTCCTGTTCCTTCCTGCTGGTTTGGTCGGAAAAACCAGAGCAAGGATGTGATTCCTAAACTTGACTTGTACAAAAAAAATGCATCAATATTATGGAAAGCAATTATCAATACCAGAAAATAACATTTTTTCATGCTGTTAAAATTCCTATTTGTTAACTTAAGAAGACTAAGAAATTACAATGAATAAATGTACTTATCAAATATATATTTTTTTAAATTTCACATTCCACCACATTGTAATCAATTTTTTTTATTAAAAACGTTCAACAGACCTAAGCACATCAAATAAACACACAAACCATCATATGTTTTACTTACACAAAATCATATTCAAGAACATTTTTTAGTCATATTTTAACCTTATGTTCAGAATAATTCATAAAAAAACCCTTTCAAAAAAGGAACTCTAATATATCTTTTTGAACAAATAACAGCTTCGGTTCCAGCTTTTACCTGAAATTGAGTTGACTGTGGTAAATCAGACTTACTAAAATGGAAAATTTGATTCAGACTAGGAAGCAGGTCTTCCCTCTCTGCCTTTTTATTCAGCAGTTTTGAAAGGTTTCAGCGCTCACGTCGCGCAGGTCCTGACCAGCCAGATGTGGTGGGCTGGTGCAGGTGATGTTGTTATATATGGTGATGGTGGAGTCTGGTTCCTCACCCTCTGCGTGGGTCTCCACTTGCCGAGGAACCACCAGCGGTTTCCTCACGCTGTAGCTCCTCAGGGGGAGAGTGCCACAGTCACATTTCCACTGATTCCCGGACAGCAGAAGTTTTTCCATGCTCTCTGAGAAGTTGGGGACAACGCTTGTCAGCAGATTTGCTCTGAGGTCAAGGTAACGCAGTTTCGGAAGTATTTGCTTTGTTCCGTTGGGAAAAAACTGTCGGCATTCATTGTTGACTAACAGCAAATACTCCAAATTCTTCAGACCAGAGAAAGTGTGAGGCGAGAGAATCTCCAGCTTGTTAAAACTCAAGTCTAGTCCTAGCAGTCCTACCAGGTCTGCAAAGCTCCGGTATTCCACCACAGAGATATTGTTGTGTTGAAGGAAGAGCCTCCGTAAACCAGTGAGTCCAGCAAATGCTTGAGCAGGAATCCTTGTTAGGCAACTTCTGTCCAGATGTAGGCTGTGGAGCTTCGACAGACCTTTGAACATTTGATCAGGCAGACTGCTGAAGCAACTTCCAGACAGGTTAATAACAGCCACATGGGACAGGCCTGCGAAACTCCCCATCTGTGCTTCCTGTACCTGATTGTGCTGCAGCTCCAGGACTTCCAGATGGCCAAGCCCATCGAAGATCCTCTCCCCCAGAGCTCGAATCCTATTGTGACTGAGCTGCAGTTCCTCCAAATACTGCAGATCTCTGAATGTCCTGGGCCGGATGCCACTGACGGAGTTGTTGGAGAGTCGCAGCACGTGAAGACTGTGCAGGCCCAAGAAGGTGTCTTCATGCAGAGAGGTCATCTTGTTGTTTGTCAGATCCAGCCATCTGAGCGACTTCATGCCAACAAACGCTCTGGGTACCACAGTCACAATCTGATTGCGAGCCAAGTAAAGCTTTTGCAGTTTAGTGAGTTTGACAAACACGTTGGCTTTAATGACCTTGATGTGGTTCCCAGTGAGATCCAGCTCTTTCAGTTCAACAAGGTTTTGGAAGAGCTGCGGCTGCAGGTAAGCAAGTCTGTTTCCAGCTAGAATGAGCTCCCTCAGACCATGCAGATCATGGAAAACTGTCTCTGGCAAGACTGTTAGTGAGTTCCACCCAAGGTTGAGGAGCCACATGTGCAACAGTCCAGCAAAAAGTCTTTCGTCAATGCGACTGATCTGGTTGTTATGGAGACTAAGAGAAGCCAGGTTAGGTGTGTTCTGGAAAATCGTACCTGGTAACGCCCGCAGCCGGTTTCTCTCCAGATGAATGTGTGCTAATGACCTGAGCCCTTTGAAAGCCTGGGGGTCAAGGGTCATTAATTGTCCGCTTTGTAGATTCAAAAAATCCAAATTGGTTAGGTCCCGAAATGTTGCCGCCGGGAGGGAAGTAAACAAGTTCATGTCCAGCCAGAGAGAGTGAGTGGACGGGGGCATGTCACCTGGTATGTGCGTGAGGTTACGAGCGCTGCAGTACACGTTGAGCTCCAAGCTGTAGTCATCATGCTGACAGGTGCAGCTTTTAGAGCAGCTAATGGGATCTTCGGCCTCCCTCTGTCCTGCCGTGTCCGGGTCTGGCAACACCAGAGATGCTCCCAGCACCCAAACCCCAAGAAATACTAGGGTTTTCATGCCAGCTGTGGATATTTTTGACACCATAGAATAAATATATAAAGGTAGCTTTACAATTAAAAGCATATTTTTTGTCTGCTTTGAAGAAAAAAGGACTGAAATGAGGAGCTTACCACTTCCACTTCCAAGTGGACAGACTGCAATACTGAATGGTAAATCTGTGTGCAATTGTTTGTATGCTCAGTGGAAAGCCTGTCAAGCCCTCTAACTTTTTTTTTGGCCGCTGAACTGTTATTAACCCATTCCTTTCCATAACAACTACACATTTTTTTGGAGACCTTTTTTTCTCCTAAAGTTTTAGCATGATTGCTTTCAATGAAATTTCCAGTTTTAAGCCATTAATGTTGATTGAAATGTTAAATATATATTTATATATATTACAATAAAAGTGTAGATTTTTCCTCACTTTGGGTCAACTAGATCTGAATAAAACTTTAACCCAAAATATTATTTTTTTAAAAATAATAATTTAAATGTTTGCACTACAATTTTACCAGCAAGCATTTTAGAAAACAATTAAAGGCTTTAAACATGGTGCACTTTGGCATTAGTCAGGACTCACTATAGATTTTACTGGGACATTGTTAACTTCATGTGATTTACTCAGTGTGCCGTTCAGTTGATCAAATTCACAGCATTTTTGCACTTTACCCCTGATCAATGGTTCATTTAACAAGCATAAACTACATTTCCAGTTGTCAGTATATGTCTCATTAAATCTATCATTAATATGTCTTCTTAATTATGTGAAATCAACGATATCCATGTGTTATAAAAACTTTATTTCAGGTACATTTCCTCAGCTGTGCGACGACGAGGTCCAGAGGTTGCAGAGGTCCATTTCCTAATCACATTAGTCATTATAATGACTAACTTTTTGTTGACTTTTTTCGTGGAATCCGAGGTTCTTTAGGCAACCATGAACCGGTCATGGTCTGAGGGAACATCAGAACTAGATAATTTTTGTGTCCTTGCACATGAATTTTACAGAAAGACTGATTCATCATGCTGAATGCATCTTCTGACACCTTTTTTATCTGACACTCAAATCTGTTGTTAAAGCTTATCAATTTGTGAAATGATTCTTGTGGCGCAGCTTTAACTGCCTGATTTGGAGGATTTAGTAAAATAAAAGGCTAATCTCACCAGAATGTTGTTTTGTATTTAATTTTAAAGCTTTGTTTTTGTGTTTGGATTCTTAGAATACAATAAAATATATTTTAATTTACAGTTTTACATCTTTATGCCAACAAATCCGCCATTTAAGCACTTTATTTGCAATGAAAAAGAACATGTTCATGTTTAATTTTCATTAACTTCCTACCAGCAGAGGACACTGCAGCTCTGTTTTTTTTTCTATTTTCCATTCCATTCCATTCTATTTTCCGTTTCATCCAACTTTTAAAATTAAAGGAGCAAATAGATTGAATTGCCTCTGTACATTAAAAATTCATTTGTTTTGATTCTTAGTGTTGCTTAGTGATAGTAAAATATTATGATGTTGGTAGAGAGGGAATGAAATTGTTAAAAGTAACAATGACTGTTTGGTTTGACAAAATAAACTCTGTGGAAGGGCTCCTATAGTGTAACAAACATTCATTCAAAAGAAACCCATAACTCATTCAGACATTATAGCATCATAGGAAGAACGCTGCTCTCCTGCTGAAGGCAAGAATGAGTGGAAAGCATAACCTTGGGGTCCTCGAATCCCATATGCGTGGTTGCTTAGGTCAATGATGGTGGAGGTTTTTTGGCGAAAATCTAGACCCAGGATGAGAGGGAAAACTAGGTCATCATCAGCCATGATGTGAGTTTCTACTGGATAGGTGACATCATGCCAGCAATACATTAAACATATTCTGCCGAGGGTAGAGTGTGTTTTGCCATCAGCTAACGTGAAGCTCTGATCCTTACTTGGATCCAGAGTCTCACCCCTGCGAGCCAGCTCCACCCACTGCCCATGACGCATTAGGGTGTACGTGCAACCGGTATCAAACACAGCCCTACATCTTTTTCCCCTGATAGTCACCGGGACATATAGCAAAGATGATTGAGGCACTTGTCCTTGCTGGACTAAGGTTATTGTGTCTGTTGCTCTTTTGGAAGCGCTTTTGTCATAAGGCTTCTTGTACGGTTTTTCTTTGGCCTTATGCTGATCAACCTTCCCCCAGTAGTCTTTAGATGAGCTGTAATCCCTTTCCATAAGCGTGCCTATCCTCACCATCTGATCTACGGTGGTTACCGTTCCCCTTAAACAACCAGCTATACGTGGGTTACAGTTGTTTAAGATCTTCCGTAGCAGCTCAATTTCAATAATGTCTGACTTCCACTTCAAACAAAGAGCCCGGTAATCGTAGGCAAAGTCCCTAAGACATTGACCGGGTAGCTGTATCATGTCTCGCAGCTTTTCCTCGACTTCAGTTAAATAATTGTGAGGAAGAAAGGCCATTTGGAAGACGTCCCTAAACTCCCGCCAGTTATGCACTTGACTTGACGTGCAGGGTCCTTGAGAACACCGGACAACGTACCTATGAGCTCTGCATCGCTTAAAGGTCTCACCACTAAGAAGGTTTCACATTGCTTGATAAAATTCAACACATCTGCCACCTCCCTGGACCCACTAAATGACGGGAAATCCAGCCGGATGGCAGGTTTTGAGAACATTATGGGAGTGCTAGCGCCCTGGCTAAAAGTGGTGTTTAAAGATGTCATAGCTGGAGGTGGAGGCCCTGTGCCCTGTACTGGTGTGGCTAGCGTTGAGGAATACCCAGATGTAGACTGAGAATAAAAGGTAAGAGGTTGTATGGCACCCAGCGAAGGTGTACCAGAACTGGAGGGAAGGGTCGGTGCCTGAGAAGCAGAATCTGAAACAGTCTGTGTTTGTGATGTTCTCGTTCTTATCTGGTGAACTGAATTGGGAAGAAAGTATTGAGGCTGGGTTCTGCCTGCATCGACTGAGATGGGCATGGAGACTGCAGCTGGACTGGCGCGCTTCAGTCGCTGGATTTCTGCCTTCCACTTCTCATCCCGTCGCTGCAGGCATTCTACCAACCGCTGCTCAAACCATTGCATCATGGCCACCATACGCTGTCCGAGAGCTTTCAACGAATTATCTACATGGGTTCTGACACCCACCTCCCTATTCAAGGTACTGTCCACAGAGTCTCTAAAGTCATTTTCCAGTGAAGCCACTCTCTCCCTCAGAACCTCTATGACACTAGCTAGAGAAGTTATAGGAGGAGCATCTGGATAAGGTGTTCCATTATCCACTAGTGTCAAGTTTTCTTCTCCTCCCCCTCATCATCTGATATGTATGAGCGATGTAACTTCATCTACTTGGCTCCTCCTGGTAACCCAAGCATCTCCTCCCCAACATCTTGTTCGGATGCTGGAGAAGATGCTCGGCCATCATCTTCATGATCCACATTGCTTGTTTGTTTGCTCTGCCCGTATCTGATACTGTTCTTGCTCCATATCTTTGCTAGGTCTGGAGTCAGCCATTTGGCTTTTAAGACAGTTAACCTGAAGGGGCACTCAACAGAATCCTTTCCCCCTCTTTGGGATAATCACCGTTGTTATTGTATTAATGTAGTTTTAGCAAGTCAACGGAAACAAGAAAGTGCCATCAACAATAGTACAAAACATTGATATGGCCACCACTGTCACAAACATCCATTGTTAAAGACCCTCTGAGTCCATGACAGATTATCACTAAACACAAACACAACAACAAAAGAAACCCATAACTCATTCAGACATCATCATCAACAGCCAACATCAGTTTAATGTATAATGACACAGGCTGAATAAAGTCACTCATAAAGTCCAGCTGAAACTCCCATGTAGACTGTCCAAAAAAAGAAAAAGACCGAACGCAATAAATGTCTGGTATACCAGGATAAAGAAAAAATGATGGGTACTTAATAATCAAGAGAAAAAAAATGTCTCGATCTCACCGGCAGGCCGCAGCGCCTTGTTATCCTGGGTCACCTTTGCGCAATAATCCCCTCGTCCAGATTCTGTGGCTTCCTCGTCATCAATGGATCTCCTAGAATCCGGGTCATCCAGCGGGCAAGCAGTCTTTCTGGCGTGATACAGGGAAAAGAGGGGCTGCCACCGCAGCTGTCCGTGCGTCTTCCGTCTTGGCTCTCCCCCTCTCACACCTGTCCTCCTTCCCTTAATCACCTTTGGGCGTGTTCCTCACCCGACAGGTAAAACGTCCACACCCCCAACCCTGAGTGAACAACGACCACATCAAGCAATTTAAATAAAATACAAATCAGGACAAAAACATGTTGAAACACCCCTCCACATACACATCTGTGTTTTTTAATATATATAGTCAGAATGTGATCTTGTCACAAAAGTTTCATGTTGTTCTCATGACAAACACCTCTAATTGGCTCATTTCTCTCCACTTCAGGCACAAAAGTTCCCTAACTGTAATTTTAGAGTGCTATTAGTGAGTCTGAGCCTGTTAACGATCAGCTGTCTGCATTCAAATGGAATAGTTTCCCCAAAAATGTTTAAAAAATGTCCTGCAGTCCTAAATGAACGATGAATACCAGATAAATAAATCTGGCTGATTTTGATCAAAATGTTCTTTAAATAATAGCATTCTCAGCCTTTTTAAAGAGGACACTAATATTTCTTAAAGTTGATCTCACACCTGAATGCCGAAGGAAATGTCTGACCTGATTTAAAAAAAAATATATATATATATATATATATTTGTAGTTGAGAGAATTAAACTTCTGAATTTGTTCTGGTTGGTGACAGTTTTCACCTGGAATGAAGGGAAACTGTTGTGCAGCTTGGACTACACGAGGAAATGTAGACCCCAAAAAATAGGAAGGTTTGTGAAAGATTCAAGTGTTGACACAAACTTAAACAACTTTAGTAGATTTACTATATCAAGTCCATCCATCCATCCATTTTCTTCCGCTTATCCGGGACCGGGTTGCGGGGGCAGCAGTCTAAGTAAAGATGCCCAGACTTCCCGCTCCCCGGCCACTTCCTCCAGCTACTCTGGGGGGACCCCGAGTCGTTCCCAGGCCAGCCGAGAGACGTAGTCTCTCCAGCGTGTCCTGGGTCTTCCCCGGGGCCTCCTCCCAGTGGGACATGCCCGGAACACCTCCCTAGGGAGGCGTCCAGGGGGCATCCGAACTAAATGCCCGAGCCACCTCAACTGGCTCCTCTCGATTTGGAGGAGAAGCGGCTCTACTCCGAGCTCCTCCCGGGTAACCGAGCTTCTCACCCTATCTCTAAGTGAGCGCCCAGCCACCCTACGGAGGAAGCTCATTTCAGCCGCCTGGATCCGGGACCTCGTTCTTTCGGTCATGACCCAGAGCTCATGACCATAGGTGAGTACTGGGGCGTAGATCGACCGGTAAATTGAGAGCCTTGCTTTCTGGCTTAGCTCTCTCTTCACCACGACGGACCGGTACACCGACCGCATAACGGTGGACGCAGCACCAATCCGCCTGTCGATCTCACGCTCCGATCTTCCCTCACTCGTGAACAAGACCCCAAGATACTTAAACTCCTCCACTTGGGGAAGGAGCACTCCACCCACCCAGAGAGGGCAAACTACCTTTCTCCGGTCGAGAACCATGGCCTCAGACTTAGCGGTGCTGACCCTCATCCCAGCCGCTTCACACTTGGCTGCAAACCGTTCCAATGCATACTGGAGGTCCTGGCTCGATGAAGCCAACAGGACAACATCATCTGCAAAGAGCAGAGAGGAAATCCTGTGGTTCCCAAACCAGACCCCCTCCGGACCCTGGCTGCACCTAGAAGTTCTGTCCATAAAAACTATGAAAAGAACCGGTGACAAAGGGCAGCCCTGCCGGAGTCCAACATGCACTGGGAACAGGTCTGACTTACTGCCAGCTATGCGGACCAAGCTCCTGCTCTGGTCATACAGAGACCGGACAGCCCTGAGTAAGGCTCCCCGGACCCCATACTCCCAAAGTACCCTCCACAGGACACCACGGGGCACACGGTCGAACGCCTTCTCCAAATCCACAAAACACATGTGGACAGGATGAGCGAACTCCCACAAACCCTCCAACACCCTGGACAGGGTGTAGAGCTGATCCACAGTTCCACGACCAGGGCGGAAACCGCATTGTTGTTCTTGGATCTGAGGTTCGACTATCGGCCGGACTCTCCTCTCCAGTACCCTGGCATAGACTTTCCCAGGGAGGCTGAGGAGTGTGATTCCCCGGTAGTTGGAGCACACCCTCCGGTCCCCCTTCTTGAAAAGGGGAACCACCACCCCTGTCTGCCAGTCCAGTGGTACTGTTCCTGACTGCCACGCGATGCTGCAGAGACGTGTTAACCAAGACACTCCCACAGCATCCAGAGACTTGAGGTACTCAGGGCGGACCTCATCCACTCCCGGTGCCTTGCCACAGAGGAGCTTGTTGACTACCTCGGTGACTTCAGCTTGGGTAATGGACAGCCCCACCCCAAGGCTCTCAGCCTCTGCTTCCTCAAGAGAAGGCGTGTCAGCAGGATTGAGGAGATCCTCAAAGTATTCCTTCCACCGCCCGACAATGTCCCCAGTCGAAGTCAGCAGCTCCCCACCTGCACTGAAAATGGTGCCTGCAGAAAGCTGCTTCCCCCTTCTGAGGCGCCGGACGGTTTGCCAGAACCTCTTCAAGGCCAACCGATAGTCCTTCTCCATGGCCTCACCGAACTCCTCCCAGGACCGAGTTTTTGCCTCTACTACAGCCTGAGCAGCAGCTCGCTTAGACTGCCGATACCTGTCAGCTGCCTCTGGAGTCCCACAAGTCAGCCAGACCTGATACGACTCCTTCTTCAGCTTGACGGTATCCCTTACTTCCGGTATCCACCAACGGGTTCGGGGGTTGCCGCCACGACAGGCACCAGGGACTTTGCGACCACAGCTCCGAACAGCAGCAGAGACAATGGAGGTGGAGAACATGGTCCATTCAGACTCAATGTTACCAGCCTCCCTTGGTAGCTGTTTGAAGTTCTCCCGGATGTGGGAGTTAAAGACTTCCCTGATGGAGGGCTCAGCCAGAAGTTCCCAGCAGACCCTCACACTACGTTTGGGTCTGCCAAGTCTTTCCGGCCTCCTTCCCCGCCATCGAATCCAACTCACCACCAGGTAGTGATCAGTGGACAGCTCTGCCCCTCTCTTTACCCGAGTGTCCAAGACACACGGCCGAAGGTCTCCTGAAACGACTGCAAAGTCGATCATTGATCTCCTGCCGAGGGTGTCCTGATGCCACGTGTATTGATGGACACCCTTGTGCTCAAACATGGTGTTTGTTATGGACAAACTATGGCTAGCACAGAAGTCCAACAACAAAACACCGCTCGGGTTCAGATCAGGGAAGCCGTTCCTACCAATCACCCCCCTCCAGGTGCTACTGTCGTTGCCCACGTGGGCATTGAAGTCACCCAGGAGGACAATGGAGTCCCCCGTTGGGGCACTTTTCAGTACCCCTCCGAGAGACACCAAGAAAGCTGGGCACTCTGAACTGCTGTTCGGCCCATAAGCCGAAACCACAGTCAGAGACCTGTCCCCCACCCGAAGGCGGAGGGACACAACTTTGTCATCCACCGGGGTGAACGCCAACACTTGGCGGCTAAGCTGGGGGCTCACAAGTAAGCCCACCCCAGCCCGACGCCACTCACCATGTGCAACTCCAGAATGGTAGAGAGTCCAACCCCTCTCGAGAGACTGAGTTTCAGAGCCCAGACTGTGCGTAGAGGTGAGCCCAACTATATCTAGCCGGTACCTCTGAACTTCTCGCACAAGCTCAGGCTCCTTCCCTCCCAAAGAGGTGACGTTCCATGTCCCAAAAGCCAAGTTCCATGACCGAGGTTTAGGCCGCCGAGGCACTCGCCCTCGACTGCCACCCAAACCACATTGCACCGGCCCCTTCTGAGCTCTCCTGCAGGTGGTGGGCCCACTGGGGAGTGATCCCACATTGATCGTTCGGGTTTTACCCGACCGGGGCCCGTGGGAGGAGCTCCGGCCACCAGGCGCTCGCCTGTGAGCCCCAACCCCAGGCCTGGCTCCAGGGTGAGGCCCCGGTAACGCCAATCCGGGCGACGCAACTGAATCTTTGATGTTTATTCTCATAAAGGGGTTTGTGAACCGCTCTTTGTCTGGCTCGTCACCCAGGACCTGTCTGCCATGGGAGACCCTACCAGGAGCCGAAGCCCCAGACAGCATAGCTCCTGGGATCACTCGAGCACTCAAACCCCTCCACCACGTTAAGGTGGCGGTTCATGGAGGGGACTATATCAAGTATCGGAGAAAAAAAAAACTAAATCCTGCAAAACTTGAAGTTTTGATATTACATTCATGAGTGTAATCAATTAAACAGAAATAGAGGTAAATATCTGAGACTGAAGGCCAGTGTGAACATAAAACAAAAAAGGAAGAAATAACAAAAAAAAATAATGACAACATAACAGAACTAAATTTAAACCCCAAATTCAGCAGCTTAAACATTCACACAGAAAGCAACAATTCAATTTATTGTTATAATTTGTTTATTATTTACCGTACCTAAGAGAGGTTGTTCCAAAGCTAAACACAAAAAGCTAAAAACATCAACATTGAGCTTTATTAGTTACAATTGTTTTATTTCAGTTCAGTCCAGATCATTCCAATAAGGTCAGATAGGTTTAATGGTGGCAGCATGGTGGTGAGGGGGTTCAACTCCCAGTTTGGTTATTTCTATGCAGAGTTTGTTTTTTTTTTCTGCGTGGTGCAGCTTCCTTCCACAGAACAAATTTTGGCCAATCGGTGACTCTAAATTGTTCCTGTGTGTCTTTGTCTGTGTGTCTGTCTTTGTGTGGCCCTGTGTTGAACTGGTGAGCTGTTCTGGGTTCCTCCCTGATAGGCTCCAGCAACCCTATAACCCCAATGAGCAGGTTTGGAAAATGAATGAATTTATATTTTAGCAGTATGCTAATGGCCTATGTAAATTACCAACAGACGACTTCGAAGGGTTTGCAGAGTAATCCCTGTGAATTCAAAGCTAAAGGATGGAAATCATAAATATAAAAACAAATGCTGAAGAGAAAAAAAAAATTAACAACCCCACTGGTAAACTGTTAAGTGCGGAGTCTCCCGTAAGTCTTAGAAATATTTTTGGAAGTTCATTTTTTATGAAGCATTTCTTTTTTATTTATTTTTTTTAGTTTTATTTTTTGGAATTGCGTTTTGGTTTCTAAAATGTATTTATTTATTCAATTAATTTGCTTTGCTTTTTTGTTTATCATATGTTTTTGCGTTGTGTGATTGGTTGAGGTGATTGGCACTTCAGGGCTACCGTAGATTTAAGATATTAAACTAAAAGCAGATGGAGATTAGTCGAATGACCAATTAGACTCAATTAAAAGTCAATCACCTGCAATGGCACCTCTTTTTTCGTACCTCTGGCAATGAACAGTAATTAAATTCACACTTCCTACAGTTTATGTCGGAAACATGCAGAAAGGAAGTACTACGGCTGAAACATTTGGCAGTTCATGATTAAGATTTTTCTCAGACTTGCGCACATCTGGGCCCTTTCTTTCTGACTGAACCGGGTTACTGTGCTAATTGAATTTCCAAAGGGAACCACTCTGGTGGTAGGAAACATGGTTTGCTAATTATCCAAATGTCTCCTGGCACTTTCAAGAAAATGACCAACTCCCAGAGGACTGATAAAACTTCCGTTTTAATTTAGAAATGGGATGTAAACAGGAGCTACATTAAAAGTCCAAAAAAGTGTGAACATTATTTGGAAAAAAAATGACCACAACAGAAATATGAACAGGAAAAGAACATTTTGTCCACTGTCCACTCTTTTTACAATTCGGTTTCTTTCAATTAGTCCGTTTTGAGAAAAAAAATTGTCATTAACACAAAAAGTTTCCCTATAAAACTTGAAAAAAGTTTGAAGAAATTTGAAATATTGTGAAATACTTTTAAAAAAGGACCATTCCTCTCTTTCTGCAGTCATATAATTGTTACATGAACAGCTCTTGTAGGATTATTAGCGTCCAATCGGGCTTTAATTAATGACTTACAACTGAGTTGCAACCAGATTTGGTCAGCTATTGTGGTAAAAGTTCCTGTAAAAGGTTAGTTTAGGTTTGCTTGTGTCTGTAAAATGTCCCGTTCAGTTGGTAAAGTAAAAGTTTAGCCCGATTTAATTCCATTTCAAGAGAAATAGAAACAGAATTCTCTATTAAACGCCCAGTATTGAATATTTTCTAGTTTTTGTTAAAAACTTCTGTTTTTATTTTGTTTTATTACATATATTTGGGGATGATATGTAATTTGATTTATCTACAGTACATGACTGATTTCCTAATAACTTTCAGCCTTTAAACCATGCCTGTTTAGTATTTTTTTTATGTGTGCGTGTTTCTCATTGTTAACTGTAGCTGTCACTTCCCAGACCTGCTGTCAGCTGATGAGGATCAACTGATTCACAGCAGCTGAGAAGCTTAAAAACCATACTGGTGGGAGAGAAGACATTGTGTATATTTTGCCATTCTTATTTTCACTGAGCTTTGTAAATGCTTTGTTGTTTGGAGTACTGTCCTTTGTTCCCTCTGTTTCAGTGTTTTCCTTTCCTTCTTCTTCTTTGTCATCACCCTCTCTAAGCTGTGGGTTGTAACACTAATCTAACATTCCACTCCAATTGGAAATAAACACATTGTTACAGATGTTTTCAAACAATTTATTACATTTTAAAGTGACATTTGAGAAACTTTTTGCAAGACACTTTAATATTTTGCACAACATCCAAAAAATTCTGGATCAAAGATGACACTGGTGCCAGCAAAGCAGTTGTGAAGTTTTGAATCAGGAGTTCTGATTTAATTCAGATTCAAATGCATGAAGAACAAAGACTTAAGCTGATAATGAAACAACAGTGAGGTGTTCATAATGTAAATATGCTCCAGAAGTTTTACAAACAAGTGGTTCAAACATTCAAGATGTAAATATGTAGTGATAACATTAACATTTTATATTTGTATGTGTAATTACAATGTAATATCATGTATAGTGGGGGGGGGGGGGTGTCATTAAAAAAAAGAAAGTCACAACAGTGTAAGAAAAATATAAACAAAGTTGATTTCTATCAGGCAGAAAATGAGATTATTGTTATTTGTGTTGAAACTAATACTTTGTCCATCATTTAAATACCTGAATCTACATTTCTGTGCTTTTACCTTTTAAGCTTTAGGCCCAGTTTATACTTCATAGCAATTTGTAATCAGAAGGAAGCCGCCCCAATCCCTGCAAAATGGGACACAAGCTGAAAACATCATCTGCAATTGGAATTTCACGCCTTTAGTACACTCCAGTACACATCGCACCATTTAACCGTATTCTGAGCGATTTGAAGACTCGATGGCGGAGCACACTCAAGTCAGAAAAAAAAATGTTTCCAGATCCCAGGATGCTGTAGCCACTATTTACTGTATTGTAAATACTAGAGGGGTTGGACTTTGGAACTGAGACTTTAATTCTTCTTTGGAACTGATGAAATAAATGAAACACAATCCAACCCTTCCTGGATTTATTTATTTATTTGGTATTTTAAAAACTTCAACATACCAAATAATTATACTTAAAAAGAAAAATTACATTTAAAATGATTTAAAATACAAAAAAACAGCCTGATGTACCACCTACATTGTCCTGTCTGCATCATTAACTAACCACAAATGTATTTATTCAGAAAAACCTTTCATATGAAAAAAATGTAAGCTTCATATAAAAAAAAAGAACCTCAAAGATCCCTATATATCACTATAAATAAAATGCCAAACCACTGAAACACTGGAGACAATCATGACATTTGGATTGAAAAATATGAACACCACTCAGAAGTTCGTCACAGTTATTGCGCACAGTCGCAGGGCAAAACCGGCCAACTTTTGTGTGAACTAGACCAGTTGGGAAGTATACTGAAGTATAAACCGGGCATTAGGCAACAGTCATAAAGCTCCAACAGATTAGCAATACACAACTGCTATAATTAAAAACAATGTCAAAATGATTAGACATTCAGAAAATATACAGATATTACACGTGTCTGCTGTAGTTTAGATTGACTTGGTTATGTGTTTTATTGCAGGCTGCATTATAAATGTATGTCCTGAATGCCTTGATAATTACATGTGAATTAAAGGCACCAACACAACACAATGTTTTCACTCAGCTATTGAACATCCGGTTACTTATGTGCAGTGTCTTAGTTATCACTTAGTCCTACTAGAAATTGAAAACAGAACATATTAACCTTAAAAACTGGCATTGTATTCACATTTTTATAAAGGACATTATTTTACATTTTAAATCACTTTGTAGTTTTGGGGGGATCTAATTTTTTAGAATTAATTTCTACTTAATTTTTTTATAAACTTGAATAATATTTCCAACTTCTGACTTTTCACTTTACACAACAACTGATGTATGAGTGGAGTAAATATTACTCTTTAGTATATGAATGTTTTCTGGCATTTTTTAACACAATCTAGAGTGCTGACATTTTAATACAGAATGAAGCACAGGCAACTTTAACAATTAAAATCTGCTTCACTTACAAGTGTCAGTAGAAATTACACAGCAGGCATGGATTGCATAAATCCTTTGATAAATAGTGATATTAGTGTGACATCTTGTGCAACATCTCAACAGAATGGTTTCTAAACTTCAGAACTGTCCTCTCAAAACTGACATAGTTTTGTTCACATTATTTGCTCTTCACATTGAATATCATCTAAAGCTTTAGTCACAACTGCCCTTATGTGTGGATACGGGTTGTCTGCAGGCGAAAAAATGGGCAAACCGGTACGGGGCACACAAAATAGCAAGGTGAGCCCATAGAGTAAAAATGTTCATTTGCATTTTTTCCACATCGTGTTTTCAGGCGTGTTGTACGGATTTTTCATTATTTCAGCCCAGTCAAAACCTGCTCACTGCGCAGGGTGTTTGTTAGTGTCTTTCACACAATAATTGTGTGCTCCTTAGAAAATTAGACAACCAGAATGTAGTTTGTGTTGGCATCCTACAGGCACTTACATATCATGACCAAGCTCCATGTGTTCAACATTTGTGCAGGGTCAGTAAGGGGTCAGTGCGCAACGAAAGTGTGGCTTAAGGGCACTATACGACAGCATCACCTGCACATCATAAGTGCCTTACAAATACTTAACAATACACTTAACAAATGATCATTTTTTATGACATCCCTTGCAGCGGCTGTACGAGCCACAAGGGAACTGAAAAACCCAGTTGTGCTCCCCTTTAAGACCCACTCTGTTGAAAATTGGGTTTTTGTTATTTTTTAACACATTTTTGTGCTATTTTTCTCATGATGGAGGACATTTATAAAGAAAAATAATTTCAAAACTGCATTTCTGAGTATTTCTTTACTCGAATGGGAATCAGGACGATTGAAAAAGCTTGTAGTTGTGACATAAAAACTACAATCGGCAGGCCACAAGCTTCCTGCTCTGCTCTATTCTGATGCATCCACTTGTAGACAACGAGATCCATGTACGCCTTCGTCTTCCTTGTCCAAACTGGCATCTGGCTCAACTGTACGGCTGGATTTCCCTGTAATAACTCGCCATTTTTGTTGCACCGATAATATAAGGTTGAGGGTGTGAGGGGGTGCGAGATAGCGGGACAGCAGGTATAGATGGATGATGGGATGTGGCGGGCAGGCTTAACCCACACCAACAGTCCCGCCCACAACTCAATTAGATCAAAAGATGATTAGAGTGGCACTTAAAGAAGCTGCTGCACCTCTCTACAACCCTCCATGGGCCTGGACAACCCAAAAACCTGCAGCACTGGTACAAGTGCATGTGACCAAGGCTTTAAATGTTTACCTATTCCACATACAAACACCCAGACTTTTGAATATGTTCCTTGTTTTGCAACACAAAGCCACTAGTTCGTGTCTTTTCATGCAAACTCAAGTCTGGAGCCTTGTGGTGGTACTTCCTCATACCGTCACTTCTGTCTTGCTGTTGGTCACAAAGTATGGTTGTGGAGGCATGTAGCGGGAGTTGTGTAGCTCTTTTTCAATTGTGCTGAGTTTTTTGGGGGCGTAACTCTGTTGGTGGCCCAGTGTTTCTTTGCTCTGCCAGAGTCTCAGCGCCCCTGGGCTTGCTGCCGAGCTGCAACTGTAGTTCAGAGAGTGGGTGCTGTGGCTCCGGGGGCTCCTGCTCTTGTGTCCATCCTGTTTCATAGACTTCTGTCTGGGTGGACTGTAGGGATTAGCCAGCTCCGGCTCCATGTCCACCTCCTCCATTGGAAGGCTGGTCTTAGTCGTCATCTCAAAGGGTTGCTGCCAGCTGCTTTGGTAGCCTTCACCTGCTTTCTCTGCTAACACGACAAAATTGAGCATTTTATTTTTAGAAGCTCCAGCCTTCCAAAATACTTTTTATTATTAGCAAACACTAAAAAAGTTAATGCCAATTGCACTCAGTCAAACCCGTCCATTGAAGTGCTTGTACTTCAAACTAATAGCACTGTAATACTCTGATTTGTTATTTGGCTGTTTATTTTCAAAACTTTTAAACATTTTAATGTCAAATTAATATAATAATTCTGGATCATTTCTTTAAATATCATCTTTAGTAGATGTATTTAGATAAAAAATTCATAAATGTAACATTTTCACTTTATTTAAAAAAAAAGAACTGAAATATAAATAACTTGCTGTTATGAATATTAGTGAAGTGGAACATTTTTGCAAAGTAAAGTTATTAAGCATTTGTACAAAAAACCTTGCTCCAAAGTAAGTTTGGGAATAAATAACAATCAAGTCAGTTTATGTAAAGAAAAAAGAAACAGTCAAAGAAGTTACCAGAAGTTATACTCAAGTAAGTGCAGCATTCTTTCAAAATAAAATGCTAAAAAAAAAACATTATTCATATGGTTACTAGGGTAAAAGTAAATAAAAAAACATTCAAGTACTTCGTAACACTCAAAACACATAAACAATTTACATCAAATTGCAAATTCTGTTTAAAACAATGAAATAAAGTCCTAATCAAACTGAATAAAAAGGAGCGTCTTTTTGATCAAACTGACTTTAGTGATTTGTAGTATAAACTGGAGTGCACATTATTGGATTTTTGTACTTTGTCTGATATGCATATATTTTTAGATGAGTTAGACAACGCAGATGAGCAATATCTAATATTTTTAAACCTTGTTTACCTTTATTGGCTGCATAAAAACTATTTTTTAAATTTTTAGTTAAAAAAACTGATTAATAAGTGTAGTTTTACCTGCACAATAAACAGCAAAAAGAATTTAAACAAAACAAGTATGAAAATTAAAAGAGTAAATAGTTTGTGTAGTTAAAACTTCCTCTCAGGAGTAGGCCTGTAATTTCATAAATAAATAAAGTGAATGTTGCCATCTCTGCTTACAGCTAGCAAGAAACTGGTGTGTTAATTTGGATCAATCCAACCTAGTTGTGACTAACAGGAACTTGAGTTGAACATGAACAACAATTTTACAAAAAACAACAAAAACTTTGAAAAGGTCTATTTTATAAAAATAAATAAATAAAAATTACCTCTTTTTTTACACTAATAAATAGATGGCATCATTTTAGATTTTCTTTTGTGTTTCTTCACATAGTTTTGTACCTTTAACTTTAAATGCCTGTTAGCTGATACAATTTTACCCTCATTTTCACTTGTATTTCTAATTTCCATGACCTCACTTGTTAGTATTTGGATTGCTCCTAATTGCACGTTGTCCCAGATGTCTACTAATAACATTTACTCCATCTACATTTTCCCTAAAGGACACTTTGCTTGATGGTCCTTCAGTAAATTAGTTGTGCTGTTTGTGTGAGTCACAGATCTTCAGAATTGATAGGATAAAAAAGATCACTTAGTCAAACACAGCACAGAGATTAAGATAAACACCTATAAAAACAGCAGAGTAAACAAATTCTATAACTCTTTAATATTAGAAATGTATTTTTTTACAGTAATTCCTTAGTGTTGCATTCAGATACATCAAATCTGAAAGGGACATAAGGCTGCATTTTTTTTCAGATGACTTTAACTGTCATCTCTGGCTGTCACAGTTATTTTAATATCTGCATAAATCCCTTAAGGATTCATCCTGACTGATCACAGGCTGTTACTATACATTATAAATAGTTAGATAAAGCTTTTTTTTTTTTTTTTTTACACATTCTCTGACGGCGCAAGCATTTATTTTTGTCCTGTTAACGACAACACCAAAAGGGTGACAGAAATAATTTAGTACTGTGATGTGCAATGCTCATATGGCACTTGTTCTTTTTAAAAACATGTTTTTTTGGATACGAGCAAAAAAAAAGGATAACAAATAAGGCTTGCTTCTATAATTAATTTTTGCTCTCCTGTTGGCATCAAAGGAATTAAGTCTGTAAAGCAGAAGTTTGATGAAGCTTCAAGCAAACTGTGTTTCAAAAAAAAAAAGCTGACTTGAATAATAGAAGTGTTTTTACACCGAAACACAACATTTTTGTGGCTCCCAAAGCAAAAACTTCATCTGAACTTCTCTTAAACATGGTTTTTCTCTTAAAAATATGATTTCTAATAAAAAATGCAATTATAAATAGTTTATTTTGCTTTTTTCATAAATGCCCAGATGAACAGCTTCTCACCTACAGTCTTGAGCGTGGTGTACTTGTTGAGCTCTTTAAGGGGCGTCTGTTGCTCATATGGGCTGGTGATCTGTCCCACGGCTGGATACGGCTGACTTATCAAAGTTGGTGATTGAGCCACGTTGTTCATCTGGTTACTGTCTAAAAAAAGGAACACAGATGATAAATGTCATTTTTTTAACTAACTTTTTCACCTTTTATGACATTTTGAACAAAATGTTCCAACCTGTTAGTGTAGAAGGCATTGTCACAAACACAAAACAAAGGTTTTTTTTTTGTCTTGATTGGTCTTTTGACTCATGTTGCAGCATAAAATTGAAAACATGCACCTAGTTCACCTAATCACAAGCTCAATGGCCTGGGCAGAAGAAGTCTGGCTTGAGACTGAGCAACTTTGAGTTCAATTTCTTGGTTAAATCGTACCAAACTTTCAAAACTATTTTTTTCTTGCAGTTTGCACTCTGCACCTTTCCTTAAATGTTTTTTTCTTCATTTTTCTGTTCTTGAAAACATTTTCAAAGTGTATAATTCTGTCAAAATATGCTTTAATGGCAGCAATAACCATCTACTTGTATGGAAATCTGGTGATTGTCTTCTGTGTGAATCTCAATTCCCTCCAAATGAATTACCTTGACATGCAAAAGGAAAAAAAAAAAAGTTTTGCAGCTTGACAGTATTACACCCCCTCAAAGGCTTTTCTGGTGACCCAGCTGGAAAATCATGGCTGCTCTTTGTGCCACTGAACTAACCTACAATAGACATCTGGTAAACTGAAAGGTGCACAGCAAATAGATGGGCCCCAGCCTATCATCACGTCAAAGGAAAAAGATATTCCGTGTTGCTAAGTTTAAAGGAGATTAGATGAGCAAATCAAATTTATATGTTGTAGCTTGAGGAACATTTTGTGCTTTTTTTTAATAGAAATATACAAGTTTAAAAATGATAACAGTAGCACTTTATTGGACTTTCCTTTACCCTGATATCTCAGTTCCAACTTCAAAATTACAACAGAATCTGTTGTAATTTTCCCAAATGCTTCAGCAGATTATAAATAAATGGAGGAAAAAAGCAGAAAATTGTCATAACTTAACTTGGTATGGTCCATATTCACACGACTAAGGGGAATTGGAATAAAGAGCCTGGAATCTTCATCCAGCTAAAACAGTTTATTAGAAGACAATATCCAAAATACCCCTAAACAGTCAGAGAATTGTAATGGTCTTCTTGCTCTTTTTCATCATTACATTTCTGCACCAATTCACTGTTGAGACTTAAAAAAAAGGTGTAAACCATTCACTCTTTGCTTCCATTTTTTTCCTTTACCTCTGCCCTTACGTTGTCACTGAACTGCAGCAGAGTTCACTTCCAAACCAGACCCTCATTTTCAGACCAGGTTTTGATTGTTTGTGTGATAACACTTTTTTTTCTTCTTTCTCTTCTCAGATTCTTGTCTTACTCACCGAGAATCATTTAGATAAACTGTCATCTCCTCAACTGCAAGCAAGTTCCCGGAGTGTCGCTGGGCAGTTACCACCTGACCGACCCGGGATACCCTGACAATACCATCTTGTTCCGTACATCCCACTGTGAGCTGGAAAGAGGCGGAGAAAGTTGGCCTCCAAGTGGTACCATCGCAGTTGATGGTTTGATATAATTGGGGCAGATCTTAAGCAACACAGAGTTGAAATTGAGAATGCAGAGCTGCTGGCTGAAAAAAGCTGGCCCACCTGGTCAGCTCTGTGCATGGGGACCCAGTCCCCCCACAAAAGATGATGATGATCGACTCAACTAAAGAAGTAGTCTCAGCTGAATTAGCCCTTCATTTAGAAGATTGTCCAAGAAGTTTGTGGGAAAGTTGCCTCAACCCTCAGTCTAATGACGGTATTGCCCATCTTTTCACCCAACTGTTTCCTCCCATTCTCGCCCTGGGTTTACATTAATTCAAGCTGTTGCAGTAAAAAAAAAAAAAAAACATTTATTGAAACAGACAGTAGAAATAAATGTGAGGCAAAACCATTTCAAAATTGGAGTTTTGTCTACACCATCTGGTCAACTGGTCAAAAGTTCAAGTGCCACTAGAAACAGATGTGACAGACATGATTTTTACGTTCCTCATAGGAAAATAAAAATCCTCTCAAAGCTGATAGAAGTCTAGAATCCACTGCTGGTTCAAGTTCATCTGATGGATGAAATCCCAGCCGGTTGACAGAGTGCTTAGCAGGGATGTTGCCTCTTGAACTGGAGCTGCTGCCACCCTTTATATTAAAGACAGGCATCAAATCTATCTGTGTTAAATTTTCTTGTCATTTTTTTAAGCTTGTTGACCTGTTTCCATTTCACTGTAAGTGGGCCATGAACACAGGCCCTCCATGAGTGTGATCTTATTTGAGTTGACTGTAAAATCTTATCCTGTCATAGTGTGGAATATTTTTGTTTTACTTTAGCTGATTATCAGCAATCACACTGTTTGTGGTGTTTTATCAGAAATACTGGATGTTCCCATCTGGGGGGGACAAAACCCGACCTCACACAAAGGATTCATTTCTGTCTGGTTCCCTTTCAGGTAGTTTACAATTTGAAGCTTTTTTCTGAAACAAAGACTTGTTTCATTTGATTACATTTTACGAATTGTTGTCTAAATTTTGCTCACTTCAAAAATATAATGAAAGTCATTTCTGTCATTTCTAAACCAGAAGCTGTTTCTAAAGAGCTGACACAAATAGTGGTCTCATTTCTAGTGCTGTCAATCGATTCAAAAAATTAATCAGATTAATCACACTTTTGGGTTGTGATTAATCACAATGTTTTACAAGTTACATTTTTGTGACAATATGCAGCTTTTGAACAAAAACGGGCCAGAGGAAATGTTTGCCTTCATTTTTATTGTTTTATTGAAATGTTAACTCAGAAATGTGTTAACTCTGAAGTTAAATTTGTGTGCACAAAACACATCAACAGTAAGACAAGCAGAATTCTAATGACTTTAATGTCTGCAGTATTACTCCAAGAAAACAAAGATGCTGATATGCAGCCATAAGTAAACAAACATTGTGTTTCTGCACTTTAAATGGTCCGGATGAATTCTCAAATCTGATTGGCTGCTGGTGTTCCGGAAGAAGTTCCATTAATGCATTAGCGTTGACAGCCAACTGTGAATGTCACCAAAAAACATTCCTGTTGCTCAGTTTGATGCACGAATACGATGAAAAACACGGAATCAAAGCAAGTGGGACCAATGTCTCCATATTTGCTGAAAAAGATTTTTGCTGTGGCTGATGTTATTCGCACGTTTGTACGTGTGACCAGCACAAAAAGTGATGAAAATTCTTATTGGTCACATGTAAGACGTCTAGCCAAGATACACATTGCGGCATTGCCCGCACATATTTTAAGATCGACCAAGGCTGGATTTTGTTGTTGGCCAAAAGTATTTAAAATTAAACTTGAAGTTACAGTCCTGTTAGTTAGCACATAGGTGTGTAAAATGTGTTCTCCACATTTGATCCATCCCCTGGAGGAGCGATGTGCTGTAGAAACAGCCGCGCTCAGGAACCGTTTGGTGGTGTAACCCTAACCGTAACCATAATTCTAACCTTATCCCTTGCTCCGGGTCCGTGCGACCAAGAAAGAAGTTCAGCACTGGCTGCACGTATTTCAAATATTGTGTGCTCTTTTCCTTTTCTATTAAAAATAGATTTTTATCTGAATTCTGCATCTACGTTCTTTTTTGTTTTTTTCAGACAGGTACCATCAGTACCATCCCTTATGAGTTCTGACCTTGAAAGGACATCCAGACTTTTCCAAAATGTGTCAGCTGTACATTCATTCATTCATTTTCCAAACCGCTTTATCCCTTTCGGGGTCACGGGGTTGCCGGAGCCTAACCCGGCTACTCATGGGCGAAGGCAGGGGACACCCCTGGACTGGTCGCCAGTCTGTCGCAGGGGCCACAATCCCACATCCATGCACACTTACATCCACGCCTAGGGACAATTTCGAGTAACCAATTAACCTATGAAGCGTGTTTTTGGACGGTGGGAGGAAGCCGGAGTACCCGGAGAAAACCCACGCATGCACGGGGAGAACATGCAAACTCCACACAGAAAGGTCCCCCAGCCAGGACTTGAACCGGGAACCTTCTTGCTGTGAGGCAGGAGCGCTAACCACTGTGCCCGTCAGCTGTACATTTGTGATGAAAACAGTCCTCTGTGGGTCAGCTGACCACAGAGATCTTTGCCGTAAACGTTTTTGGATGTTCAAAAAACTAGAGAGCGCTCAGCTACCCCACGGAGGAAGCTCATTTTAGCCGCTTTTAAATGGAACCTCGCTCTTTTGGTCATGTCCTAGACCTCATGAGCATGAGTATTGGAATAAAGATCGGCTCTCTTTTCACCACAATAGACCGGTCCTGCGACCGCAAGACACCACACCAATCCACCTGTCAATCTCACATCTCCGATCTTCCCTCACTAGTGAACCAGACCCCATGATACTTAAGCTCCTCCTCCTAGGGCAGAAGCACACAACCCACCAAGAGAGGACAAACTACCTTTCTCCAGTCAAGAACCATGGCCTCAGACTCGGCAGTATGGATGGTATGGATTGGTTCCCAAATTTAGCTGAGCTTGTGCCAAAAGTTGCAGCTGAAAGACTGGCATCCAACTATTTTTTTTTTCATTTATGATGTTCAAAGTTATTCAAATCTGTCAGTTTTTTGTTCACACAACTACAACCCACTATAGTTTTCTGTAAGCCCTACAGATGGTTGAAGGTTAAAATCCCAGTAGATTCAAACTTTTCTATATAGATAAACCTTCTGACACCAACAACCATGTCACATCACTTCAATTTAGTCACCTAAATTTGATTTCCCCCTCTCTGATGCTCAATTTGAGTCATTTCACTGTCTAAATATACTAAGTGATTTTTTTTCCACAGGAATATCTTCAACTTAGTCTTAGAACATGGAAATATCATCATATTAGATCAAGCAACCCTCATGGGAGTTACTTCTCCCTGAGAGAAATTCTTAAGAGAACTGTTGTCTCCAAAAGTATCCAAAGAGTCACTTCAGAACAACATGGGAAAATGAGGTCACTTTAGCAGCCTGAACAAACAGAATGACTGTTGCAATGTCTCAAACACAATTAGAACAAACTATCATTTAGGGGAAGGATACGCCATTGTCAGCTAGCATCAGGTCCACTGGAATATCCAGAAAGACTGCAAAAACCAACATGAACATCTACCACCTGAGACAGCTTGATGTGCAGCAAATTAATCTGCATATACATGGAAATACATCTTAAAAATATTGGAGTAAATGAAGATTGCAGTGTGACAAGATAAACATGCACCAAGTCATTCAACATAGAATTTGGAACTATTAGTGAATTAAAGGTAAAATACCAACAACGATAGGCTTATTAGCTGTAGTTCCCCTCTTCATTTTTGACCACAAGATCATGTAGACTGCCCCCTTCTGGTCACTGTTCTCAAAACTTGTGTAGAAAAATCAAACATTGAATTTATTTGAAACATTACTGAAGCAAACAGATAAAAATGATAAGACCAGAATAAATAGAACACATCTTGCACCTTTGTTTTCCACATAACTTTTTTTTAAACAGTTTTTACCCCTTTTACTAAAATTACTTTTTCACGCCTTTTCTTTTAGCAAGTGAGGCACCAGACTTGCTTCACATCAAGCCTTCTCATCTGTGAAAATGCAAAATGGCCAGATGCCATTAAAAGTATTGCATGGATGGCTTAGATAATTTACTAAAAGTAAATGAGGTTTAGTGGGATTTAAAACTATAAACTAAAGAGAATCTGTTTTAAAACTACAACAGAGGCTCCCTGACTCAGTGCTTTGAACCACCTGCAGGGTGTGGTGGTTATTACGGAGATGGGCCATGCCACGACAACTTGACGGGTGGATCTAAAGCAACAAAAATATCCTGTCACCTTTTTTAACCTTACAGGGACAGTAGTCAAGAAGACAGCAGCTATTGTTCTACTCCAACTCAATGAAACCCAATCCTTCTTACACATCTGTGTCCTGCTGCGCCTTCAAGATCAAGGTCACAATCCTGCAACCCTGACATATGATGAGATGTGTAGCTCATTTAGCCTTGGTATTCCACAGTTGTAGCTTGCATCTGTGGGAAATGTTCTTCAAGGATTAAAGGGAGAAAAAGGCAACTACAATATATGTTCACAACCAATTTATGTTTTACAGGCAGAGGTGAGGACAAAGGGGCAAATAACGCTCACTAAATACACCTGGAAAGTTGTCTAACTTACTGCAGACAGAAAAGCTTTTGGAAAATAAGAGATCTGAGGACACATACTTTTTCTAAGATTCTTCCCTTAAGCATAAACATTTTTTGTGCACAAAAAGCACTTTTTTTGGTCAGAATTTAGTCTGAGACTACTTTATAAAGGTTACTGCCAGCATTAAAATAAGCCTGAAAATAGCATGCAGACATTGTACAACTGCATTTTTCCATCAAACTCCATTTTTGTGTTTTTCTTCAGAATAAATTGACCCAAAAATAAAGGAAACTGCACCATAAAACGGCAAAAATGCTAAAAGTAAAAGGTCCTAAAAACCCATAGTGACATCAGTGCAACAGAAAAAAACATCAGAATTGTGTTCTGTGATCCACTTGGTTTGTGGTTTGTCCCACATGATTTTCATTTTAAGGAAAAATGAGTCTGAGTTCTTACTGTTTTTTTCTGTGTGGAGATCATAAAAAAAGAGTTACTTACAGAAACTGGTTAGCGCTAACTCGGCTTGGATGTTCTCATAGTGCTGATTAAGTCCAAGGATGTCTGCATGCTCTGACGCTGGATGGCGGATTACGTGGGCAAGAGCTCTGGAAAAAACAAAAACTATGAATCCAGAGGTTTCATTTAAGTAAATTCTACACAAATGTATATTTTACATTCATCAGCATTAAAAAGGAACATTTTAAATGTCTACTATGACCATTAAACTCATTTGTCGCGTTGGTCAATTCCTTGTATGATACCACATGTGAGAGACTCAAACAAATCTAACTTTAAAGCACTAGACATCACTTCTACCATTAATTTAGACCTAGTCAAACCATTTAGCCAAAATGAAAGTTGATAAAAATTTATGCTTTTTCAATTTGCGCTGGATTTAGTGGTAGCCCTGACTGGAAATATTTAAAAACCTCAAATTGTCAAAAGGCCTGTCTTGTCCCTAAATAGCAGGAGAACATGCATCCTCCCCACACCCACTCAGCCCTCTCTGACACCAACATTTATGGCACAACTGCTCAGCTGCCAAGTGAGGAAGAGGCCAACGTTTGATCATCCCTCCCAAGGCGAGTATTTTCTGTAAACTGATAAAATTGATTTGCCTCTTTAGCAGGTGCTTCAGTATAAATACTATTTAATCCCATATTTCCTGAAATTAATGTTACTCTAAACCTAATTTTTTTCATTTATGGAAATCTAATACTTTAAACAGATTTGATTTGTAATTCTTCAAAAAATGTCATCAGTGTCAACAAACGGAACTCGTGTTTTTTTTCAAAGCTTCTGAAAACTTTCATGCCTTGCACTTTAAATGTATTCATCATTGCTTTTTTGTGTGTTTCCGGTCATTGAAAGCCCCACAGCAACTGCGATCTTGTGGCATTAAGAAATAGCGTTGATATGAGCTTTAGGACATATGGAGGTCCAGAAGAGACAATATTAAATAAATAAATACACCATTAAATCATTAAATAAAAGTGTCATTAATTATTTAAAATTGGAAATAATTACAGAAAAGTGTCAATATTCTATTAAAATCCTATTTTAAATGATTTAATGAGATATTTATTTATTTCATGATTTTCAAACTCAGAGGGCGTGGCTAACTCAGATCATCTGTACTCCATTGCTCTTGCGTGGTTTGAATATCATCATGGCACAGGACTGCTGATTTCATGAAACTCAGGAATTGATTAAACTTTTCAGGGTTTTTTTGGCACCTCACACACATACATGCTGTAAACATTGTTTTGGTGAAACGTAGATCTTTTGTGAGAGTCGCTTAGTCAAATTCCTTTCCCTGTCCACGTCCGCGGGAACTTCACAGCTGTCGCCTACTTCCTCTTGGAGGTTCATTGCTTGTCTGGCCCTGAAGCGGGACTTGCCAATTCCTCTAGGCTGCAGTGTGTTTTTTGGGGGAAACTGGGTATCTCCATCGGCCCTCTGTGCTTGCCCCAGAGAGCCAAATGTAGAGCTCATCAACACATCGCAGCCCCAGCGCCGTCAGAAACCCCTCCCCTTATACAGCGGAGAAGGCTGCGCGACCTCCTTCCATACCCAAGGAGAGAAGTTGGACGGTAGCTCCTTCACATCCAGTTTGCCCCCCAAAAACACACTGCACGCTGCAGCCAGGGATAATTGGTGAGTCCCACTTCAGGGCCAAACCGAACCTCCATGAGGAAGTAGGCGATGCCATGGAGTTCCTGGGGACGGAGACGGAAATGTGTGTGAGGGGGCAGATAAAACCTTAAAAACTTCCTGAGTTTCATGAGATGAGGAGCCACATTCTCTGTGCATTGCTAAAAAAGATCACAAAAGTTTCTGTCACTGCCACAATGATAAGGTTTAGACCAGGCCAGAGCAATGGAGTACAGATGATCTGAGTTAGCCACGCCCCCTGAGTTTGACGGGGCAGTTTGACAGATAACGTAATAAAATGCTGCAAACAGAGCCATGAAATGTGTCAATAAATCATGGAATAAATAAATATGTCATTAAATCATTGAAAATTGAATTTTAATAAAATATTGACACATTTAATGCACTTTGAATGAATTATTTTATATTACATATATTTATTTCAATTTTTCTCTTCCAGCTCACAATGGGACCATGAAATAAATAAATATGTAATTAAATGATAAAATGTGCTTTTAAAAAGCACATTTTGATATTTGAGTGCCACATATATTTTTAACATTTGTTTGTTGATTTCCAATTGTATTTATTTAATGACAATTTCAAATAATTAATTACACATAAATATTTATTTAATATTGTGCCTTCTGGACCTCCATAATAGGATCACAAACAATAAAAGAAAAAGAAGAGAATTCTGAGACTTCAGCACCATCCTGCCCAGCTCCTTCAAACAAGGCAGCCAGCACTCCACCTGCATATTTGTTATCTATGAATATTTGAGTGCTCATTGTCATTTGAAGCCATCAAAAGGTTTAAAGGTTGAGTGTTCTGTGATTAAACCGTGAGAGCAAAATAACATTTATTCTCAAATAAATAATTACACAAGTAAAAACCAGTTCTGACATGATCAAAATCTGTAAGAAAATAGCTTAAATTTGATTTATAGACAGCTATGTTTTTTCTTTTCATAAACTGTTTTTTTTTCTGTAAATAAACTTGTTGCTTTCCTTTTATTAAATGGCCCTAAAAATCAAGTTGATCAGAAGTAGCACTGGAAGTCCAACTCCCACCTTGACATGTTCTCTCTGTGAGGACGGTGCGTCTTTTCCAAACCAAGCTTGGTGAAAATCCCGATCAGCGCCACGATGGCCACGATCCCGCAGATGATGTACACAATCAGGCTGGTCTTATCCTTTGCGGACTCCAACGCCACGTCCACCTTTGAAGGGGGCCTGCCGGTCATCATCCACGGGGGGGTGCCGTAGTTCATACAGGTGGTTTGGTCCAGGCGGGAGCTTTTGTACTCGCAGCAGAACCTGAAGCCACACGTGCCGCAGCAGTACAGGTAGCTGCCGGTCCTGCACACGAACGGCGGGTCCCACTGACCCATCACGTCGTAGTAGCCCTGGCACTTCTCCTCCGTGTGAGGGCTCTCCGTGATGAGGCTCTCCCCATCCGTGGACTCGTTGAACCCGGTCATTATGATGAAGTCGTCGACGGTTTGATCCGGCTCCCCCTGCGCGTCACAAACCATAACTTTCACCAAAAAATAGCCAAGCAGCAGCTCAGTTCCCCGCATCGTTGCTGAGTTTTCCTCCCTGAAAACAATTCATAAATCCGAAAGCACCTCACGAACAACTTGGATAGTTTGGCGCGTAAATTGGAACTCCAACTTCCGTGCGTAAAAGCGGCGCGCCACCGCGCACCTTTCTCGGTTTGGTTGTCTTTTTTGGGGCAGTTTCAACTCTCAACCACCTACTGAAGAAAAACGAGCATCACCACAAGGAGGAGGGTGTCACTCAGACGCGTCTGAGGAAGCTTCACTCCAGGGCTCGGTGCAGAAATAGACCGAGAGGGAGGGCGAAACAAAGCCAAACATCAGATGAGCGAACCGGGGAGGAGAGAGAGGAACGAGAGAGCTGGGTGCACTAGCTCTAATTACAACTCCTCACAGCCCATCATTATTGTGCTGTGGGATTAGGGGGAAAAGGCTGCAAAGGCACATTTCTGATCCAAATCCTTCAGCAACTCCAAAACCAGAGTTTTCCTCCCCCTAGGTATTCTAAAACACCATAAAAACAACAACAAAAATGGTATTGCCATGACCTCTGAGGATTTCCTTGCTGTAGCATCTACATCTAAGAAAATGCTAAAAGTCAAATGCAACAAAGTCTGCAGAGAATTCAAACAAGGCACTTAAAGCATCACTTCCAAAAAGATGATGGAGGCTGGACAAATGTGGATCTTAACATGTTGGATCGTTTATTTCTGGAGAAACCTTTTGATCTAAAAGTATTACCACTGAAAGTAGACATACCATCTGTCGCCATGATACGTCTCTCTGTTCTTATTAATATGGAATCACATAGCTACTTTTATTTACAAACCGCTGTCAGGAGAGTGAAGATATTTGAAATTCCTCAGACATAGTTGCAAGTCCTCAAAATATAAAACGTTTGATTTTTTTTTTTTTAATTTCAGGAAAAAAACGTGTCCTTATTTGATAAAATAAAATGATCTGTATTTATTGGTTAAGTCAGCTATTCTGGTTATTTTGAAAAAGAGTGTGGAAATCAATCAATGTTGATACAAATTGAACTGATAAAATAAAAAAACATCCATATCTAAAAACATAAAGACATTTTGGATGGACTTTCGTCATTTGCATTTCTTTCTAAATTCTAAAAATTATACAAATGTGAAACTTCAAACCTTGATCAAAAGTGTTAAATCTCCAGTGTTCATTTTTTATCTTTGTGGAAACTAACTTTAATGGGAAAGAAATCTGTTTTTATATGTAAAATTGACACCATGCAGCAGAACTAAAACTATACTCTGAAAAGATGGGCGCTTGCTAGACAATTTGCAATTCATTTACTCATAAACACATTATACAGAGAACTGTGTTTGTTTCTAATTGCAGACTCTTTCTCTGTATTCTATGCATTCGGTCGCAATATCAATTTCAAATTCTGGACACAAGCAAAAGGAATAAAACAAGAAACATTTGAGTTTTAAGTAGGATTTGGAATATCAAATATCAGAGGAAGTGCTTCAGAAGGGTTGTTCGTAAAGTGTAAGGTTATTTTTCTTCAGGTTTCCCAAACTGGTCAGAATTTTCTCTAAAAAGAAGACGATTTAAAAACAAGAGTTTTAATCAACCTCTTCTAAAATGAAGAAAAAAAGTATAATTTAAAGACCCCACTGATCCACTGATTATGCCATTTTTGGTCAAAATTTCAATTGTGATTTTCTAGGACGTAGCTTTTGCAGAGCTGCAGGAGTTCATTAGAAATTCAACTGAGTTGTGGGCTGGACCTTTGGGGTGACCTTTGTTAACACACCCTCCCGCTAGCTTACTACCCCTCACAACCCCAACCAAACATTAGCGGTGCAACTCAAATGGCGAGAAATATGGGAGCTATTCAGCCGTACGTTTTGAGCTAGATGCCAGCTCAGACGTGGAAAATAAAGACATACACGGATCTAGTTGTCAGCAAGTGGATGCATCAGAATTGAGCGGAGCAGGAAGCTTGTGGTCTTCTGACTGTAGCTCCGACTTCCTACCAAAAAGATTGCTTGAAAGGTTTTTTTTTTCTTTCCAGTTTTGTTTGTTATTTTTTAACACTAATATGTGGTAAAGTTGTTTTTTATCTGAGTTTTGAAGTAACTTTTTTATTTTTCAGATACACATTGAGAATATAAAAATAAATAAAATAAATAAATTAGAATAAATTTCTGTTTTATTTCTTTTTTCTTTTTTCTTTTTTAAAAAATACTTTCCTTTTGACATTTAAAATATTTTTTAACTGATTTAACTACTAATAGTAATAAAGTGTGTTGTTACAATAATTTCACAATTTCAACTCTTTGTTTTGCTGTAAAAACAACAATTAAGCTCTTTCTTGAATACAAATATTGAAGAGAAAAAACGTTATATTTGGTTGTAGACTTGATTTAATTGCTGAATTATTTTTATTTGTGCTTTCTTATTCCAACAACGTGACTGGTATTTATTTGGCTGATCACAGAAGTAGTGATTTGTCATGTGATCTAAGGGTGTCCTCCCACTGCTGTGCGACTTGTTTCTGTTGTTTAAAGCTCACCACTTCAAAAAGAGACACTCACACAATGGCTCATGACCTTATGAATTGGTATTCTCCACTCCACGCCGCTCCTTTTCATCCAAAAAACTCCTTTTGTAGCTCATGAGCCGTTCATTGTTATGGGAGACAGAATGTGGAGGCGCTGCTCTGTGATTTCCAGTCGCAGAAATGGGATCCTGTCAAAGACTTATCAAACTTATAGAGCAGATTTGTTTGAGCTATAAAGCAAAGAAAATGCTACAAGGACTGTTCATCAACCAGCACAAGAGTGTGGACCAGGAAACACAATCTTTTACTGTGTGATCACAATAAAACATCAAGCTGTCCTATTTCTAAAGATAGATTGCCATGCAGAGCCTAAAGTTGGTTAGATAATACTGTGTCTTAAGATCATCAAATTGAACCTTTTAAGTAATCTGAATTCAAAGTAGGACATTCAGTTCATTTTTCATGTTTTTTCCAGCCTTCAGTCTCCTCTTCTCAGTGCATGACATTTTTCCCCTTTTCTTTTTATTCATTGTCTACACAATCAAGAGGAGAGCAGAGCGGAGGGAAGTTGTCATGGCAACAAAAAAGCCCAAATGACCATAGAAGCAAAGTGGCACAGCACTAAACAAAAAAAAAAAAAAAGAAAAGGAAATTATGTTGAGGTTTGATGATGTTAAAGCTTCAGGATATTACTGTGAGGTCTGAAAAGTAAAGAATCCTGAAGGTCACTATTCACTTCCAAAATATCAAAGTCATCCAAGAAGGTTGTTCATACTTTCCGTTTTGTTCAAGCTGTTAGATGACATTCGGAGAAGCTGCATAATTTAGAGCTTGGCTAAAAGCACAAAGATTTCTGAATAAATCCTTCAGTTTCCACATTTAGCGACTATCTGAAAACTCACTGCTAACGCTGGGACAGAAAAATGCATTATCTGCAAAGCCATTAAGTTCTCTACACAAAATGACGGCCTACAATTATTGTGATTTTTCTCAGCTAGCTTTTTCCTGCTAAAACCTACCATTGAAATCATGTGAAGAACTGGAGGACGTTGAAAAGAAATCACTCAAAAGCATAAAAGTGGATAAACAAAACTCCATTAGGCAAACGTCAGCCTGAGTGTTTGAAATCAGTCTGTTCTTTTCTGGGAAATAAAACATTGAGGGATGAAGGCAATGTTCCTTAAGAAACAATCAGGTTATCTCTAAATGTTTAAATCATTTTAGCCAAAAATCCTTTTTAGTTTCTGCCGGGCTTTCATTTGTTGTGGTGCTGTTGCACAGACATTGTTTCCCTTTTCCAAAAAACATTATAGTGTATTTACACTTATAAAATGAAATTAGACTATTCTAGGTAAATGATATGTACAGTACTTTTCCGAACTATTTACAAAGTACCTAAAAACAGCTACCGTCCATTTGAAGTCATGTGCACAAACAAAAAAAAAGGAAAAGAAACCCTGAAGCAACTTATCTGAACCAATAAAGAACATTTACTATGATACAAGAATGCCAAAACTTTGAAATAGAAAAGAATGAGTTCAAATGCAATAAAAAAAAAAAATGCTAAAAAGACAAACACAGACTCAATTTCTGATCATTGTGTAGTCCAGGGGTCAGGCTCTGGAGCCACATCCGGCTTTTTCAACCCAACATTGAAGCAAGGGAACTACTGTAACACCCCCAAGTAAATTATGTGTATGTAGTTTAGGATCTTGTGCATCCCTAGAGACAATCACTTTGGGTCTTAAATAAACTATTGGAGAAAAATAACTTTGGCAAAAAAAGGTTTTTTGTGGCACAACTCGCCCCCGTCAGTGGCAGTGCCAGACGTCTCCCCCTGCTAAAGCCAGTACATGTGCAGGCCCATCTAAAAATTTTTAGAGTTGTGCCAGCAGCATAACTTACCCCACTTTCCCCTGAGGGATCTCTCATTTGTCAACACATTCTTGAAAAATCAGTTTAATATCCTCCCAAAAAAACCAAAAAAGATTTGAAGAAAATTCCACATAAATGTCTCATGGTGAATCAGACAGGGAAGGTCTGCAGAATTTGCAGATCTGCTATGATGAAAAATGTTCAATTTTTTGATCAGAAAAGCCACCAACTCAAAAAAAACTATTTTTTACAACGTTTTCTGTTGGTTTCATCACCATAGCAACCATATTATCTTTTTGGCCACCTGGGAGAGACGAAAAGGTCTGTGTAGTTTTTAGAAGAATCAGCACAAGTAAACTTTTGGACTTCCTTAGCAACAAAGGTTTTTTTGTTTCCCATGCCCTTAAATGATCATATTGTGTGTTATATTGTTTTGTTCACCTTAAACCAGGGATTCGTGTATTCAATTTGTCACAAAATTCCTATAAAAAAATATGCAAGCTCGCCACACTAACGCCGTTCAAAATCTACAAACTTTATTTCCAACATTTCACCAAGTAGCTTTCCAATGATGCTTGAGGAGTTATGAGGATTGAAATCCCCAGGAGCAAACATTTGTAGAAGTTACTAAAAAAAATGTTTTTTTGTAATTTCAAGATGGAGGCCCCTCTTCACAAGGTCAAAGGTCAACACAATGTTGGTTCTCATTGTGGTTATGTATTTCTTTGTGAAGATCATTCAGTTTTCTTTTCCCATATGGTGGCAAAATGTGAAAATCACCAAATTTCACACCTTGCCACAAATGGCCACCAAGCTGTAGGCCCTCTGGCATTCCAAAAAAAAAAATTAAAACTTACTTTGGATGTATCTTGATATTGTTTGTAAAGTTTTAAATATTTTTGAGCTCCCATGAGAGATTTTGGCCCATTTCATTTGTTTGAGCGCTTCCTCCTCTGTAATGTCATCTTTGACTGATTACCTGGTTCAGGTGTGTCCAGCCAATTAGAACATGTCAGAGCATGATATGTTGGAAAACATGCAGGAATGCGACCTTCGAGGCCTGGGGGTGCCTATCCCTGCCTTAGATGTTGGCTTTACCAACATCCTCGCTGCTTCTGTCAGTCGGAAACATGACGGGAGCGACAGCTTCAGAGCTGCTGAAGATCTCAGCCACCGGCGCGCCGCTGGATCTGCCTTGTAATCTGACAGAGGCACTTCATTTTCCTCTATAGCTGGAAATAGAAACCGGAAAGACTTCAAACTGTTTAAAGACGACAAAAAGGATGAAAAGGATGTCAGGAGAAACTTTTAGACACTTCTGTTATTTTTATAAAATCGTCTGTCTCTCTTCTCTTGTTCAAAATAAGGTGCCGAAAATAACAATGAGACATAACGGTGACCTAATTGTATTTATTATTTTCCAACACAGTCCTAAAACTATACGGATGTTTTGAAGAAAAAAAGCACAGCGTTTGCAATAAAAAAATGGGGACTTTAAAAGTAGTTAAACCCAAAAAAGATTTCAAACATGTACTGTACCTATTTATAGACATGGAACAGTAAATCCAGTCTCAACAAGTCTTAAAAACATTTTTAATTCTGCTAAAAATAAGAATCCTGGCCGAAACTTCTCGGACAAATTCAGCCCACGGCACAACAAGGAAATCTCTGAAGGTGAAGATTTTTTTTGCTGTTGTTGCATGCAGTTTTAACATGCCTACCCCAAAAAGAAAATCAACTTCCTGTTTCAAATTGAGGCCATCCTCATACAGGGCAAAGATAAAAAAGTGATTTCTGGCAGCGCAGGGCACATTCAGGATGCCATCGCAGCTGTGAAGCAACAGGGTGGCTGCTTCACTCTAAGTCGGCCAGCTTCGTGTAAGTCTCTAGTGGGATGCCAGGCTCATTATAGCAGAATGAGTTCTCACTTCTAACTATTTGAGCTTCGCTGGAATAATGAGACCGCTGACCAGTGGGAGGAAACTCTTGTCTGGCTGCTTCAGACTGTCTAGCAGAGATAGTTTCTCCTGAATTCCAACTCCAACTGTAGTAACCTTTTTAAACATGCTAATCATTTAAACACCCACTCCAATGAAAACGGGAGTTTATGATGTTTTAAACTTATTCTTGTGGCAGCTACAGCGGGTCACAAGTTTGCATCCACTTGCAGACAAATAGGTCCATGTACATCTTTGCTTTCCTCGTCTGAGCTGGTATCTGGCTCAAAACTGTATGGCAGGCTCCAATATTGCTCGCCAGTTTTGTAGCACCGGTAATGTTAGGTTAGGGTTACAAGCTAGTGGGAGGGCATGTTAACAAAGGGCTGATTGGAAGTGTAGCAGGCTTGTACCACCTCAAAGATCCAGCCCACAACTCTGATAAACTCCTGCCATTCTGCAGAAAACAACATCATAATTAAAAGACCACTGGAAAAGATTTTTTTTTAAATCAAAAGATGATTGGACTGTGACTTTAATTAATTATATTCACACTAAATACATTTGACCATTTTGAAGCTTTCTATTACACAAAAATCTCATCGTTTTAGTTTTCTTTTTATTGCATCGGGGAATGCTTTGCAGCAAAACTTAATGATTTAGACAAAAAAAATGTACATTTGCCAAAACTATTTAGGTATTATGCAGATTGTGCTCTTTGCATCATCCTTTCATTTTGTGACAAACAGATATAAAGCAACAGGGTTTGATGCTCCTCATCCTCACACAGATGCTCAAAAAGCCAATAAACATGGCGTTAGCCTTCCAAACACTTTCACTTCTGGATTCTCGTTGGAATCTTTGCTGTGCAGGATGTTTGGCATCTTTGTGGGCAGAAATCTTAGCAGAACAAAAAGGGCAACAATGCTAGCTTTACCAAAAAAAAAAAAGTGCTTTCAGTTAAGAGGAGAAAAAAAAACATCACAGCTCTAGTAGGTTATTTTCAGATGTCATTGACTATTCACCTTGTCATTCAAAAACACTCCAGCCGCAGGCGATGCATAATGTGTGAGAGACCCAGATTTCTTGGTCTGTGGAGGCAAGGAGAGGGTGTGGGGCTGGTGCATTTTGGTGCTGCGAACATATTAGTTCTTAAAAAAAAAGGAAGAAAAAGAAACTGAAGAGGACCTCCTAGAGCAGAGGCGGGTATAATTGGGCTTCCAACCTTGGCAAGGAGTTGGGACATGGTTGTAGCATCATGTCTGGATTTCTGTCCAAAACATTCCCAGCAGAGCAAACCCAAAAACGTTGCTCCGTGTGGGGGGCTTTGGTTCTCTGGGTATTTTTAGGCATTTCAACAGGTAAGTAATTGGACTCCTCCCACTAAAGAGCATTGGAACTTTGTTTATCATCAATAAAGTTTTTGTTTAAATTAAGATATTACAGCTGAAATGTTACACACAGATGAGGAAAAAAAAACATTCAAAATGACTTGTAAAAGCTTTACTAGAAAGTAAAAATAATCCTAAAATGGATTGGGTGAAAATATTTGTATTCGTTTTATAAACAATAGGTCAAAAAATAAATATTTGTGGCTGTGATGGCATGAAAACAAATGATTTACCCAAAGCTGCGAAAATAGCGCAAAAGGAGGATAATGTTCATCAAAGAAACATGATTTCACTTAAAAACAGGCAACTTCATTAAGTGGGAATTGAAAACTTTTGTTTTTGTATCCCTCTTTTTAAGAAAACACCTCACAGTTGCAACGTAACTAACAAAATTTGATGCAAAACTCATAAAAAATTACTTATGTACTTTAAATAATTTTTTATATACATTAAAAGGACAAAACCAAAAAGTAGTCAGTTTAAGCAAAGGTCTTTAAATAGGAAAATAATGGATGGATGTTTCTTTTGTGCAGTTGGTTGACTGTTTACCTGTTCCGCATTTGTGATCCGGTGTTTCTCAGTTGGGTCAGTTGGGTCGGGCTGGCATTGTTCCACTTTGGTTGACTTCACAGCCAAACTGCCGCTGCTTTGCCTGTTAGATTATTTTAAAAAGTCCCTTTACAAAAATGGTTCAAATCTTTTCAAGCAAAAAAAAGTGAAGCATCCTGAAAGTAAAAACATGATTTTTGCAACATCATTTGGGTATTAGAGTGATTGTGGCTATGGTGTGACCTTGACTATAGTTTTGCAAGTGTCCATGGTGTGCAGTTCAGGAGGAGTGGAGACTATAGTCCAGAAAAGACAAAAAGGACATTAGTGGGATCTTCAGCTACTTGGGTCACCTGTGCTGTGTAACATGAAACACTTTTCTTCGATCCACACTATTTTAAGCCCTCACATTTTTCTGGAGCGAAGCTGATATGCCAAGCACACTCTCTCTGGGAGAATTGGACAGAAGCTCACACACACAAACACAAAGATCTGGCGCTTATCCAGGTTTCTCTAAAGACACTTTGGATAAATTTGACCTTTGAAGGGAAGACACATCCATCCTATCCTGTACAGACATAACATTATGAAGTAACATTTAGATGTTTGACCCAATTTCCACTTGAAACGTCACTAAAAGAATATTTTTTGTTCATCGTTTCTGAAATACAATGCTATAAAAAGTAAATGAAACTATTTTTGTAAGATGCAGTCAGGTACAGTGTTTGGGGTCAAAACAAGATCAGCTTAAATTGTATTAAAAAAAACAGACTGCAGATTTTAGAAAATTGACATTGTAAAAAATAAATATTATATTGAATAAGCTGTTTTAAACTTGAAAGTACACATTGTAAACTTAAAAGAAATATTGAAAATAAAATTCAAGAAATACTATTTACTTGAACAGAAAAAACCTAAACATAAAACTTTAATCATCAAATGATACAGTTTATTATAAAAGAAACATATTTTTACATGTTTTTACATGTTTTTTTGTTTGTTTTGCATTTGCCAGTCATATTTTCCCTAAACCAGTGCTGCCCTGGCTTATATAAAAATGTAGATAACCAGTAGTCCTATTTATTTTTATTTACCAATTCATTTAAGGTCTTTTTTGAACCTTTTGTGCATTTGTTATCGTATTTAGAAACTATAATAAAAGGAAGTCATTTTGGTCTGTCAAACACCACTCATTCCAACATTTTGCAATTGTCTTTGGATTTCGTGTGAAGCAGCAGATATGTCTGCACAATGGGAGAAACTGTTGCACCCACCTTTTTCTTGCAGAAAAATGGTGCAGAATTCGAAGCATAGCAGATTTGATGCTGTTTCGGACAGAAATAGACGCGGCATGAGTCCAGACTTCCTGTCATTTGTAGGTCATCAGTAATGATGGTCAGGTCTCTCTCTCAGGGTTGTTGGAGGTTAAGGTACTTAAAGGGAGACTGGGACATAGAGCTTTGAAAAATTATTTTTTCTTGGACATCTGAAAAGAAAAAAAATGTTCTGGGCAATTTTTACATGCAATTCAGTGGAATATTCCATTGCAAATTGTCAATCTAAACAGACTGGATTTGGTTTTAGAATGCTGTAAATGAAGTACAGAACATGGCTGTATGGGGTTTATCAAGAGGATTTCCCTCCAGATTTTGTTTATTGTCTGCTTTCACAAATATCACAGGTCTCCTGGTGATTGGACTCAGTAAATCCGTTGGTTTCTGCGAAATGACAGTGCCCACCGGCTCAAATATGTCTGATATTTACGGTCAGTTCAGTAAAGTCAGATATGTTTGCTTTAATATCTGTATGGGCAGACCAAGAACAGAAAGCTGACCGTTTTTTTTCATCCATGTTTATCTTTATCTTGAAAAGATTATACAAAAAAAGGGGGATTTTGATGTTTCTGCAGCACTTTTGATATATTTTTTTTAACTGTTGAGTGTTTGGATCAACTCCTGATAATGAGTTTAATACAAAAGCTTGTTAAATTAGCAGCCACGTAGTTTGTTCTCAATATCATCCCTTTCTGGGCTTCTTTTTTTTAAAAGAAATTTTACTTTGTGATTAGTGCGTTTGCTTTTCAAGCTGCTGAGGGAAAAAGGAATTGTTTCATTCATGAGACAAACACGTTTTTATCAATATCAGGCTCTGTGAAGGGCACTTGTTTGAACATACTTTGGCTTAAACATTTCGTTGAACTGAATTAAGAAATAACTGACCTGTTTATTTATAAAACACTTATAGAACACTGTTTTTTGGTTGTTTCAAAGCGGATATTCTTCCTGCAAAATGATGGACTTATTCCATCAAATTGGCTCCTGCATGTGGAGAAATCCACTGACTAACATTATCACACTAATGTTGTTCCTTCAAGGGCTCTATATTTGGGGACAAGCTAACTGAAGGACATATGGACTGAAAAGATTTTAAAATTATCCCCATGTGGCGCAGAAGCAACACTCCAGATTTAATTTGCAGCTACATGATTCAAAGGAGCCAAAAGAAACAAGATCATAAACACTTCTGTGCTCTTTTGTGCCTGTGACTCAGTGCTGGCTGCAGTCTTTTTTGGGTACATCACAAATGTTGCGTTCTTTGTGCATTCATTTATCTTTATTTGTTTAATTTTGGTAATCTTCTGGCTCTATATTACTGGTTCCAGCTATGATGACAAAAGCTGCCTAAAAAGCAGATCGTTTTGCTTTTAGCACATAAAAAGAAACTTGTTCTTCTTTACGATTTTCTTCACACTAAAAGCAGTGGAAATAGATGGCTTCTTTGTCCAATTTAATTACAAAAACAGTTTCTAGAACTAGGAGATTTGCAGCTTCTATCCTGTGATGAATTAAAAACTTCAGACAATGTTGCACGTTACTCATAAACAGAATGATAATCAAACTTTGTTTCCTTCAACCTGTTAAAAACAAACATCAGTTTATCATTGCTTTGTGCAAAATGTTTGAATTATTTCACCAGATGGCAGTATGACTCCAAAAACTTGATTTCTGGTGTCAAAGTTATTTCCTGTTTGAATTATTAGCCTTTTATTTTCTAATTTAATGTTATCTCTGACAATTCTACAATGGCCCTGTGACTATGCATCAATGGATTTTTTTTTAATGCTAAATACACATATTTAATAAAAAGGACAGAGTAAAAGGAAAAAGTGGAATATATTGTTCTGAAATAGAACAAAAATAGATTATCTTATTCTGAGCCAAAATTATTTTAAAAAGTCAGATAAAAATGTTGGAAAATGTTTAATTAAGTTTAGTCATCTTCCAGTTCCACAAAGAAGTGTTTCTGCTGTTTGTATCAAACAAAAATGTTTAGATTACAATAGTCATCCAAAAACTCTCCCACTTTATGTAGCCTTTATTGATATATGTCTAAAAATAAAAAACTAAAAACCTTTTTTTAGTTACAAATGTCTCACAATGACATAACATGTAATGTCTGTCTGGCACCCTCTTTTGGTTGGACTCAAAGGGAGTCCAAGTCAAATATTGAATCTACATTAATCTTCTGTACTTGTTTTGTCCTGTAAAGGGATTATGGAGATGCTGGAGCCTATCCAGGCTACTGCAGGGTGAAGGTGGCACCAGACTATTGCAGATCCAGACATGCACACATATTTTTAAGGGACAATTAATATCTACCAGTCAACCTATGACGTTTTGGACTGTGGTAGGAATCCATGCTCAGGGAGATCAAGAAAACTCCACACAGAGGAGACCCAGCTGGGTTTTGAACCACCTAGGGGTGCTAACCACCACATCATACTGCAGCCCCTAAAAATACACATAGAAAAACAAAATATGAAAACATGCAGTTTTATAAGTATGAAGACTAAAAGCTAACAATTGAAGATCGTCACTAGTTTTATGGGTAAACAGCAGGTTTTCTTCTCCAAACTTAAAGAAATAAGAAAATATAATGAAATTATCTGCAATTATTTACTAGAATGATAATTAACCAATAGATAAGCTATTCTAATGAAAGTGATTTTTGCCAAAAATGTATCAGATTTTGTTATTAGATCAACAAATGTGTTGCAAACTGTTTGTGGAATGACTTGTAAAAAGGTCTGAGCGCCATAAGTCTATGTATAAGTTATGAGACATAACTCTGTGAAATGCCATCGAGCCGAGTCAGACTGTCAAACAGCGTCATGTCTCTTGTGAAAAATAACATTTTTTTTTCTTTCTGGATTAAGAGCCCCTCTCCCAGGAACTCTTGGCCTTTGTAACCCATGATGCATGTGCCATGTGGGTGTGGGATCTGCAGTTTACTGCTCCGGGCCTGAGTAAATAGTGGAGCAATTCCAGACATTGCTGTGAATGGTGGAGGAAGGAAATGTCTATAATCAGGGTAACTTCACCATTTCCCATAGCAGTCAGGAAGCCAATCACTTGCGTGGAGATGACAGTCGATGAATGGAGGGAGCATATTGTCTGTCGCAGTTTTTGTCCAGTCGTTTAGTTTCTTTGCTTCTCTTTTAGTTTTTTTTTCTTTCTCTTTTTCTTGCCAAACTCTGCTGGAGGAATCCTGGCTGCAAAAACCAAGATACACACTCCTCAGGCTCGACGTTTTTAGAACTGTTAATGTGTTGCTGGGATCTGGATTGTGTTCTCACAGCCTGTTTATCTGACTGTCAGTGGCTTTTGTGGCTGAGGCCATGATTCCACTGTTATTTGTACCTGTTATTCCAATGGACAAATATTGTTGCTGATCTTTTTTGAGGCGGTAGCAAAAAAAAAAAAAAAAAAAAAAAAGAAAGAAAAATGGTGTGCAGCAAAAGTAGCCCAAAACCAAACATCCCCGCATGCAAAGCTAATGGGACATAGATTCGGCGGTCTTGAGCAGTTTCTGCTTTTATTGCACACATTCTCCACGTCACTTGCTTTTGCAGATTAAATTAAACACGCAGAGCCTGTGTCTGGATCGTAGAACAACAGCACCAGTAAAAGCATGCCACTGAGCAAAGAAGAAGCTATTTTTGTCTGGGGTTGACCCTTAACCAACCCCCTACCATGTTCACTTCTGACTATGTCCAGCAATGGAAGGGCGGGGGGGGTTGTTCACTGTGTGTGCAAGCGGTGTGACAAACGGCAACTTGAGGGTTAATTACACTTACAGGACCGTCATGCTTGTTGAAATCAGGGAATGCTGGAGGGGAAGTGTGACAGCCTTTGTGTACGCCCTTTTGCTGTTGAGTTACTTCTTTTAAAGGGGTGAAGTGTTGTGGGGACAGTTGCCCCTTTACCCCAGACTTGCATTGTTTTCATGCTCCCATTAGATGCATTAGCAAAATGATCAGCTATTTTTAGCAAAGGACTGATTTAGACTGCAGTACTGGATGAGATCAGGTGTGTAATCTGTCTTTGCAGAGATTTTCTGTCAGGTTTTGTTTAAAGCTTCCAATCAGCCAGTCTTTAATGGCATTTTTGACCAACAGCTGATATTTTAATGTGAAAAGATTGACTTTGACCGTTTGTTTGGCTTCCAAGGAAACAAATGTTTGGCATTTCCATTACTTTGTTACCACTGGTAACAATCCATGTGAACATTTGTCGGTTGCTTTGCCGTACAAGTGGTGCCCCACAGCCAGCACATGCAGGTGATGGACAATAGAAGGAAGCAGCAACACCTGGAGACAACCTGTGCAAGCAAAGAGAAAGCAGGCAAAATCCCCAGAAGGAAAAAAAAAATGTTTTCACAATCAACCTTGCTGCCAGCTGTTAATCAGCACAAAAAAAATGTGCAAACACATTTCATCTAAGCAGCTGATTGGGAGTATTTGGGTAAATATACTCAACAGTTTTTTTCTGATGATTTCGGTGTGGTTAAAACTGCCATAAGGCTTGCCGCTTTTAGCCTCTGGTGGCTTCTGCTTTTAACTTCAAAGGAAAATGGAGGCCAACAGGGATTTCCCTCTGGCTTTCCCACCATCTGCAGAGGCCCACATGGGATTTGATGTTGGTGAGTTCTGCTGAGACTCTCCTGCAACCTCTTAAGCACACACAATCTCTTTAAACATCATAATAAATGCTTAAACCTTTCGGAGCATTTCTTCCACGTCTGTTGTCGGTCTGTCCATCAAAGGCCGGCAGACATTCAAACTTTTATTCTGCCGCACATCGACCGTGCGGAAATCAGATCCAGGTGCAACACGTGAGAACTTTGCTGTGAGCTTTGAACCAAAGCTGTTTTGGTGCCATACTGTTACCAACTTGTTTATTGGCTCAAACTAGTTTGCCAAGAGCATTCAGAGTAAAGTAGCATTTTCTGGATGGAGCTGTCCTTCATATCCACTCAGATTACATCTGATCTGGGTGCATAACTGCACCTAGCTAACATATAATGTGTGTTTTATCCAGCTCCCTGTGAGATAACTCCTGAAACCACCCCAATTTAAACTTGCAGGAAATAGGACACACTCTGTCTTTAATAGAAAATGTCTGTGTGAGCTGGAACTCCCTGGACTTTATTAAATTGTGCCCGTCAGCAGTCATCACAAACAAAGGCTCTGATTTTATTTCTTTGTTGTGCTTTTACTCTCAGATTTTTCCATCAAGGCAACCAAATATTTTGGGATCTGCGATTTTTATCAAGGAACAAATCTAAAAACGTGAGTTGAAAATGCATCAACTAGGAGAAACGCTCAGAGAAATCTATGGAAAAAGGATGAATTGTTTTAAAATCAAATGTTTGTAATTATTCAAAAATAAAAATCTCTTGCAACAAGCTTTGATAAATTACACAGGCTATTGTGCGTTGTGTTTGAAAGAGAAACACAGTGCTTTCCGATCTTGGTTGCAGTTTGTACATGACCATGAGTTACAGTTTGAATAATCCATGACCCCTTCTGATCAGAAAACGTCAACCTAAAAGGAGTAAAAGTCCAATTTTGGTTGCACGTATTGTGCTCTAACTGTAAAAAAAAACAAATGTATTTTAATGGTTTGTTTGAGGAATGAAATAAGGACTTGGATGGAATCTCTGTTGGAAAGAAAGCGTGTTTACAACTTCATTAGCTGCTAAAATCCGATTTAACTTTGGAAAATGCAGAAAAAGAACATTTTTGCAATTGCTGTTTGATTTATGTGCAAATGACTGCAACACAAACAAAGTTTTGCAATATTTGCAGCGAACTATTTTATGTTCCATTAGCAATTCAAATCCAAAGATTAACATCAATTAATTATTCTAATCTTTGCTACTTTGACATTTCACCAGACTACATGACAAATAGTGGTTTTAAAAATAAAATGTGTTAGAAAACATAATATCAAGTCATTTGGATCATTATCAAATTCAAAAAGATAGTTCAAAATCCAAAACATTGATGTTTCATCAACTTTACCCCACTTTCTGACTGAAGTTTTTGCCCGACTCTCTACATTCCCCAGTTATTGTGTCACACTCTCACCAACAGAGTGAAACTTCCTAAAAGCATCCAAAATAATTCACAAAGTTCCCAGAACTTTTAGACCACCAAGTAATCCACTACTTTAGCAGAGCAGTGAATTGCTGCTGTAGAGCATGGTGGCGTGAGCTGATGGTTTGGGGGACACTTGCAAGGAAAGAAACCTGGGCAGTTTTGAGGCAATACAACAACGGTTTCAAACCTATATGCCAAAGCAAAAAATAAATAAATCAAACTTTTGTGATGATCCTGAAAGTTGCAGACCTAATGCAAATAGAACATTGATAAAAGCTGATTTGATTCGGTTTATTTTCTAGGCTTTATTCAGACTGGACACATTTGTTTCACTTAAAGTGAGTCAGAGTTAGTTTTAAGTCTGAATACACACAAGCAAACCCTGGTCCAGGATCAGGAACAGCCCTCTGACCCATCTTTCGAGGCGATCTCGGCCAATCGGACTGAGGTCTCAGTGTTCAGTGCGACACAACTGAACCAAAACAGCCACCGGTCTGAAAACAGCCAAAGCAGGACACTAGGCTCGCTCACAGCAGACTCCAAACTTTAAGAAAGTTTAAAAATTTAATTTTTATTGTATTTATGAAACACAAACTTGAGAAAAACACATCAACTTAAACATAATAAAAGTTTGCAAGAGATGAGCCAGAAAAGCTCAAGTAGAATTTGAATCCACAGACTAGAGGGTCACCAAGCAGTGACAGGGCAGGCTGAAAACGGCTGAGAAAAGAAAAAGGACAAAAACAGAATCTAGCCTAATTTTTTTCTGCCTACCTTTTATTTTAGACAGAAAAGTTGGGTACAACGAATCTGTTTGTTCTGGCTGCTGTCTGTAAACTAAAGAAAGCCCTCAGATCTGGTGTAAAAACAGAACTAAGCAACAGATCAGAGCTATTTCAACCAGAGTCCTAAAAGCGAGTCTTGTGTACGTTGGATAAATCTGGATAAGCTGTCATCAAATGTGACTCAAGACAAGATGTTTGGGATTTTTGTTTTTGACTGTTGGGACATTTTCAAGCACAACAGGATTTGTTGCAGGCGTGAGTAAGGTGAATAAAATATTGAAAAACAAAAAAACGTGTCCTCTGAGGATGTCGATGTACTCTCCTGAAAATGTTTACCACTTTTCCCGAAGCTCCTCCTATCTGTTCATAGTTTTTCATGAACTCTGTTGTTTATCATGTTCAGTCCCAGGAGTGTGTCAACATGTTGTGCATTGTGATCCACTCAATCGGTTCCATATTTTCTCCTGTTCCACACATTTCTTGATGCCATATGTGAGCATTAGGGGTTCTGATCAGCAGCATGTTGGGTCCTGCTCTGAGCATCCTGGGAGTTTGCAGTTTGACATCAGCTTCTCTAAGGAATCTCATATCTTTTTTTCTGATCTGGAATTTACCACAATTAGTGTAATTCCGTTTTTTTCTTGTTTTCTGTTTGGGGTCACGAATGGCATCAAAGATGGCAGACGAAGCTACTTTTTTATGCATCTTTTGCCTGTTTTTGTTCTTTTTTTATATTTTAGCTTTAAGCACAGCTTTTGTTACTAATTCAAATACAATTTGCATTAAAAAGCATCATCAGATGTCTTTGTTTATTGAATCTGCAAGATATGCCCTACGTCTCATAGAGAACACATTTGTCATTGTTTCAGAGAACAACAATGTTCCTCATAAAAATGTGTTTCCAACAGCTTGTTCTGATCATTTGTGTTAGTTGCTTCTAAAGGATTCTCTCCTCCTCAAAGGGAACATCCCTCTGAAGTCATTTCAGCTCTTTGTGTTGCAGAGAGGGAGGCAAAGGGAGAGGGTTAACTTGAGCAGTTCCCTCCTCCTGACGTTGAACTCCCACTCTCCAGCACGCACAAACCTGCGCTCACAAACTCACCCGGCTGAGGTTGCTGAACAAGCTTGTGTTTCGCTCAGAGCTGAGTTTGGTCTCCCTGCTTTTTGACTCCTGTGATCTCCTCTGGCCTCATCTCTCTATGGGACTCCAGACCTGGCCACCAAGCAAGCCACCACTGCCCTCCATGGCCTGCCTTGATGTGGAGACCCCTTCCATCTGCAGGGGTAAATTCAAATCAGGTGCTTTTTATTTCTACGAGTACATTTTTAAGCTTTCTACAAATCTTTACTGACGTTTGTCTCGAGGCCGAGCATCGGTTTTTACTCTTTTACTTTTTAGATTTATTCAGAAAACTCCCGAGTTGCAGATCAGTTTCTGAAGCTCTAGTTTGGTTGTGTCACATGACAAAAGCATGACTTCCCTCCTGTGAAAATGTGCTTGTTGGAACTTAATTTTAATTGTCAGACATGTTGCTCATCAAGATTCCGCTCATCATTTGAATGCTTTTAATCTTCCTTTTTGCATTCACCTGCAGCAACAGAGCAGGCGTATTCCTGCTGTTTATGCTCTACTGCCGTTTGTCACTCCAGTTTGTGTGATTGATGACAACAAATTATGCACAAATGAAATACGTTGTTGGAGAGTGAGTTCCATCACCTTTCACAAAATGCAGATAAACATTCTGCTTCAAAACCATTAGGTGTGTAAACATGGTTGTTGGTGTGTCATATTGTTTCATGTTGTGAAGGACACGCCCACTCATCTGGAGGAAAACAGTAGATTTCCCCCCTATTTAAAGTAGATAAAAAAAAACTGGACCGATGAGAGACCTCCAGGGATGATTTCCTGAGAACAATGTTGGTCTGAGGTTAGAGATTACATCAGGAGTGGAGGATTCCAGCAGAGCCTCCTCTCTGCGTTTCTCCATAACTTCTGTTTATGCTTTGATGCGAGTGAAGAGCAGGAGAGACGCTTTGCATCACGGAAAGGTTAGCCAGGGTTCAAGCAGAAAACAGGAGGACACTGGGCATGAGCTGTGCCCCCATAGGGATGTTCAAATAAAAGCCTGCATTTTCTCCTGCTGGTCGAGAACAGCTTTGATGTTATTGATATGCAGTTCCATGGACTCATACATTCTCTTGCTTGTGGCAGTCTTTACGAGTCACGGTGGATAAACGTTGAGACCAAGCAATGGAAATTTCTTCCAATCTCCTGGTATGATCGGTCGACCATCACCCCACCCCCCACCCCCATGGCCCGAGTCTGTAATGGGAAACACATCAAGCACAACATGTTCTCTGCTCTGCAGATGATGTGAGAGTATTCATGGCCTTCAACCCTTCGCCTCAGCTCTTGTCACTCTGCGTCCCCCTGCCCACCACTCCAAGCCCATCAACATCCCCTCGACTCAACTGGAGATCCAACCCCCTCAGCAGCCCCCAACTTTCATGTTTCCCAGGCCTTGTTCTCACAGCTGCCCAGTTTATTTTTGCTCCAGTGAGTCACAGAGGCCTGCTCAGACGCCTTTCCCTGGAGAATGGGGCAGGTCTGTGTTTGGAGCTGGTCTGTGTGTGTGAGGAGTAGCTGAGCTGACCGTGCTGCAGCCGTGACGGCGTGATGTCGTTTACACCGCCGGTTAATTTGTCAAGCACCGCCCTCTCTGCTCTCCCTGCACCGGGCTGTTATTCCACGCCAAAAACAAGCCCACACTCACTTGTTTGGAAATGTTTAAACTGGGCTCTCACTACAGTTTATATTTTAGGCTAAATATCACGAAACGTACAAACACTGAAAAAATGAAGAATTTCTCTTCAGGATGGGCTCATTTTTGATGTCTAACGTAAATGCTCGTTGCTCATCCATCCAAAGAAAGGTCAGCTTTCTAAAACATTTTGAGAAACACACGACGGACTTGACCAGCTTTGAGTTGACTCATAGTCACCGCAGCCCCGATGTTCATCCTATTCGATGTTTATATTCTGCTCTGTTCTTACCTTGTTCTCCGCATTTGCAACCCACAGATATTACCTATCATTAGAAGGGCTCTAAGCCAGTCAGCCTGGTCTGGTACTCTCAACATTATCCTTTAAAACCATAGAGGAAGTGAGCAGGATGTCTGTGGTCGGGAGCTTGGTTAACATCAAGCCTGCAGGGCAGCACGTTGATGGAGAAATAATAACTATTTTTGTTTCATTTGAGGCCTCGCAGGTTTCAGAGTTTGAAGCCGCAGAAAGAGATGACTCAGTCCAGAAGGTTCTAAATGGTAAAGGTTGAACTTTAACCTCCATCTTTCTGCTGTCTCACAGTCCTGCAGCTGTGTTTACAGCAGAGGAGAAGTCGGGAGCAGCTTGTAGAGCAAGGGATCATGCCGCGTGAGTCTTCCCACCATCACTACGGCTTGTTTTGCTTTAAATAATAAAATAAAAGAAACAGATTTGAGTTGATAAAATCTGTTTACCTCAACTTCACAGTTTTGGTGTAATGAGGTTTGTACTGATGGACAAAAAAATAAAGAAAAACTCCCTTTTGTTATATTTTTCTTTTCTTTTTTGGCCTCTTTCCTCTGCCATATTTAAATAACACACACATGAAACACTCCGTGATTACACTTTAATATGACTTGTAACACTTTTTTGCAAACTTTCCCTCATTTTATTCTTAAACAAAATGAAAATATTCCTCCTTAAATATGAAACATGTGTGAGCTGATTGTGCTGAGACAGCTCTTCAATCATCTGTCAGGGGGGTGTAGATTGAATTTACTCTTGCTCTGATTAACTTTTTCTGGAAGAATCCAAAAAAATGAAAACATTCATTTGGATTCCAGAAATCTTTTTTGGGGGGGTTACTTTCGGGTGTTTCTTCTTGTGTCTCCACATGGTCACATGAGTCAGTGACCGGGCCGTCAGCGCAGGTCATTCACCCCCCCTCCGTGGTGCGGCCAAGCATGGCCTTCACACAAACTACGACTGCAGGACATGCTCCAGCTCAGCACGCTGCCGCTCCTACACGAATGCGGTTCAGGCAATAAGCAGGAGTGTTTTGCTTTGCTCCTCAGGCATGCTCCTGAGAACCCCCCCCCCCCCCCCCCCCCCCCCCCACCACCACCACCACCAGCTAGTGGGTCCTCAAACCAAACAAAAACCTTTCTATCATTCGTGAGACAGTGGTGAGCCAGAGGCTGGAGGCAGGACGACTTTATCCTGAGTGATCAAAGAGTAACTGACTGAAGGGATAATCTCTTTGTTTGAGTCAGGAGAGCTGACGCTTCCTGTTTGACTGAGCTGCTGCTCACACTTTTGTTTTTAGACTAGAATTCTAGGTAGAGTTTTTTCACTTTCGTTTGAACGTTTTTTTTTTACTGTCTCATAAGTGTTTCTTTTTTAAACTAGGAAACCCAAAATGATCCTTTTACTTTACATTAATATGGATTTCTCTCTTTGCAGCTCTAAAATCACCTGCTGCCTTTCATGAACAGATTCGCAACCTGGAGAGAGCCCGAGTAAGAGAACAGCAATCACATGTCTCAGTCCACTTTATATAGAATATATGATCAGAAAGCAGTAATATATATATATATATATATATATATGTGTGTGTGTGTGTGTTTTTCCACAGACTGGGAACTTCCTGAAGCACAAACTCTGCAGTAGACCAGAGCGTTCTGAACTGGTCAGGATGAACATCCTGCAAGGTAATCCTTCTGTCTGCTCTTACTGCCTGATAGCACCTCGATAAGCCGAATGATTAATGTGCTTATTCGTATGTCTGCTCGTATTATCAACAATCTTATAACAGCGTAAATGTATTTATGGATAAGAGGCTGAGCCTGCTGTGAGTCACAGTGACAAACCCGTCCAGGGTCTGATCGATGCTGAGCAGATCAGCGGTGAACATCCTCTTTGTGTTTATCAGAGACGCAGGGAGTGGCCTCTCTGCAGGCCACACAGATGAAGCTGAAGAGAGCCAGGCTGGCAGGTGATCTCAACGAGAAAATTGCTAAGAGGCCTGGACCACTGGAGCTGGTCGAGAAGAAAATCCTGCCCGTTGACTCCAGCGTTGAGGAGCTCATCAATGGTAGATGTTTATCATCTTTACCCCTCATGTCAAACTTGAGATTTAAACTTGTTTTTTTTTTTTTTATGTGTAATCATATTTGCTTCTACTTTTCTGATATTGGTCTCACAGGTAATGAGGCAGATTGTTCTCAGATGCTCCCTGCTTCAGATGTTTACAGCTTTGACGAAGACAGCGGTGATGCAGCTTCACCCCTGCAGTCAAACAGCCAGCAGTCACCACGCTCACGTGCCTCCTCATCAGAGTCCGGAGGGGCAGAGGCCATTTCTGTCCTCAAAACTCCTACTCAAGTATGGAAACACCACAAAAAAATTAATAAAACACCAACTTTAACCTTCAAGAAATAAAGATTTGCAGCTCTAGATTATGAAATTTCATTTTTTAATCTAAAAGTCTACGATTAAATCTTAAAAATGCTTTTAAAGTTGTGTTTTTGTTCCAAATGAAACTTGTTTATTAATTTGTTATTTTTGCTTCTTGTTTTGGACTTTCTAGCACTCTTTAACTCTAAGCCCAAAAGCCACCACAGATGTAGTCAACCTTGCCTCCACCAAGCCACAGAGCAACCAGCAACCCCGTCTGTCCAACACCACCACTGTCCCCAACTCTTCATCAGGCCCAGTTCTTGTAAAAGTAAGTGTTTATTCGTTAGGATGGATTCAGTTAGTTCACAACCAGCTAACAGAACGTAATGTGTGACTTCTACCACTTCCTTTTCTGCTTGATTGACTGGTCGTTCACTTTCTGTTTTTATGACATTTTTCTAGATAAGATGTCAGAGGTTGCACTTTGTCACAGTTTAAGTCACATTAGTTTTGTGGGGCGCCTTTCAGCCGAGTCACACGGGGGTCAAGCAGCAAAATCTGAGCAAATCAGTTTGTCGGATCTGACGGATCTGACAAGCTGACTGACCTTCTTCACTTAAGCTTCATGCAATCTAACTAAAAATCAAAGAGTGGGAGTAAAGCAACAAGTTCATTTATCAGAACCCTGTCTTTTTCTCAGAATAACACTCCTCCTCGTGGAACGCTTCAGGGGAATAAATTTGACAAAATGGAGGCTGCCTGCTTCTTTGACTCAGCCTGAGTTTCTGGTTTCATACCTGCAGTAAAACCCGTTGCCCCTGCGCCAAAATATTTTGCGTGCACTATATCCTGTGGCAGCAGGAGGTAGAACAATAAGAGTCGTGTTGCCACTACCCATTTCCTCATCCTCCTGCTCTCACTGGGTATCACACTAACATTTCAAAGCCTTGCAGTGTTGGTGCTGGCAATGCACACTGCATTTCCAGTGGCCTGAGATCTCATACGGTGGGTAAATTATCCTCAGAATGTTTTACATTTTCATTTTCTGTGTTTTGCTCTGCAGCAAAGCTTGGCCAGGCTACCAGCTGACAAAACCCATGGCAAAAAGAGCAAAGAGCCCAGGCCGCGGGTAAAAAAACTGAAGTACCATCAATATATTCCCCCTGACCAGAAGCAGGAGCACAACGAAGTGCGGATGGACTCCTCTTATGCTCGTCTCCTGCAGCAGCAGCAGCAATTCCTGCAACTCCAGATCCTGAGCCAGCAGCAGCAGTACAACTACCAGACCAACCGGCCTGCTTTGATCCAGTATGGCACCACTGATAAATTTGGATTCTTTAATCTTCTCCACTCTAACGTAAAAATATCACCTCTGTTTTTCTTTAAACTATAGTAACTCTTTATAGTAACTGTAACTGTTTCTGTCCCCGTTTATTTGCAATTTCTGCCAAAAGCTTCCTACACAGAGGCACCAGATGGTGAAAAATGGAGAGCTAATTCTCTAACATCTCTACTCCCGTTTCCGCTTGTCTCATTAGATCAACAAGTGAGGCACAAACCAGCTGTTGTGCTGCTCCTGCACAGCTCCACCCCACCATGACCAATCACAAGCCAGATTGTTTACTGGCTAATCTGGATGAGATGAAGGTGACAAACCTAGACCTGCAAAGACTCCAATGATGCAGCGGCGATTTTTAATCTCTTTTCTCCAACAGGTTGCTGAGCTGAAAATGGAGCTGAAGCTTAGATCTCTGCCTGTTTCTGGGACTAAAACTGATCTAATAGAGAGACTTAAGAGCGTTGTTGCCGAGGAAACAGCTCTTGCTAAAGCTGCCCCACAGTCTGAAAACATCAAGTCAACTCCACAGGTTTCTGTAATAGCTTCCAAAGTATCCAGCCTGGGCATAAATGACAATAACATGAGTCCAAACTACAGCGCATGTATGAGTCCCTCACAGGGAGCAAGTCGAAGGAAGTGTCCCACGCAGAAAAAATCCACTGAGAAGGACTCTGAAAAGGACAAACGTCTGCATGAGAAGGAGCGACAGATCGAGGAGCTCATGAGAAAGCTGGAGCAGGAGCAGAAGCTGGTGGAGGAGCTGAAGATGCAACTGGAAGTGGAGAAAAGAAGTCAGCAGGGGGATTGTCCTCTTCAGATCAGCCCTTTGGTTCCAATCCAGATTAAAACTGAAAGCAGGACCCTGTCCAGTTGTTGGGTCTCCTGCAGCTCTCCCGCTCTGCTGGTCAAGCAAGAAGAGTCAGTGGATCAGAACCACATGAGCAGCAAAAACCCGTCCATCATCTGTCGCCAGACTGCCGCACAGCCCGATGGCCTGCAGCCTGTCCACACCAGAGCTCAGGTCCTGCTTCCAACCGCTCATCCAGAACCAGTGGAGCTCCAAGCCGACGGCAGGGAGCTGCACGGTGCCGCCAGCAACACAGCTCCAGGCCATGTCCAGACCTCTGGAAAGATGCCACAGAAAACATCGGCCTCAGCAGCATTACAGCAACAATGCAGCACTCAAACCAAGCAACTGAAAAATGTAAGAAAACATTCATCTGCATGTACAGACCTCCGCAGACTCCCTCCCTATTACTCATCAGTGTCAGCTGTATTTTTTTAGCAGCTTCTAATCCTTTGAACACATTGTGTGATGTAAAATGTATGTTTCCCAGGCATCATAAATCCTGTTTTGTGGGCAGTAAATAGGAGGTCAGTTTGGACTGGTGAACACGATGCCCTGTTTTCAATGGCACGGGTTGATCTGTCGTCCTCATGCGGGCTGACTGTGCTGCCCTCACAGGCCTCTGCTGCTCTGAGCTGAACTGAGCACAGCATTCATAAGTTACACACAATCTCACTTCATCTCCCTTCAGGGATCAATAAAGTTTTTTTTCAATAGTGCTATAAACTGTCTCATCAGAACTGAAACAGCAAGAGGTCTGCTTTTAAGTCCCAAAATGTCCCTGCAGTATTGCCATGGGACAAAAAAAAAAAAGACTTTGGGAATTTAACACTCACATTAATGTGGCGCCTTAAATAAAAATTGGTCAGAAAATGATCTGGAATTTGTTTATTCTCTTTGTTCTCTGGAAAAAAATCCTCCTTACTGAAAAGTAATAATTTTAAACTATTGTTTTTGTCAGCTATATCCTGTTTTAGTTCTTCTTTTTTTTTACATTTTGTGATATTTCTGTACTGAACAGAAGACAAAAGTCACAAACCAAGTTGCAAAAACCAGGGATCCACCTCGCTACGAGGATGCGGTCAAACAGACACGTAGCATGCTTGCCGTGGTTCAGGTAAACTTTAAAAAACAATAAGAATATTTTAAAATTTAGATTGGTATTTCCATGTTTGACTAAGACCTTTTGTGTGTTTCTCTGCAGGGTCCCACTGCAGCGAGCCAGCATATGGATGACCTCTTCGATGTGCTGATTGAAAGCGGCGGTGAGAAGTGTTGCTTGTGTTGAGGCTCTGGTGACCTGGATGTGGGATATCTAAAGATGTGTTAACTGTGACATTTGTTTTTCAGAGATCTCTCCTTTCATCAGTCAGGTACCTCCCAGTCTGGACAAACCTCTCCCGGTGACAGCCAGCGTAACCACCCTTCCTATCAACTCGGTGCTGTCCCGGCCTCCGCCCCTGGTTCAGGTGGCTCAGCTGCCCTGCTCCACTCTCAATTCCTCCACTGCTTTGACCGGATTGACCTCTAACACCCAGCTGGAAAACCTTTTAGACAGCACGCTGGACACTGCACCACAGAAATTGAAGCTGATGGAGGAGGAGCACCTGATTGAAAGCACATCACCTTCTGGTCCCAACCTGGAGAACAGCAACATAGACAATATGAACTGGTTGGACCTTACTCTGTCTGCTCCTGCAGAGGCAGTTAACCTTTTGGACATATCAATACCTGTGGGTGTCTTCTCCCCAGACTTCCTGGACTCTCATGAACTGCACATGAACTGGGACTGACAGCATTAAAGGTGAATTCTCTAATCTGTTATTCCAAAGTCACGTTTGGCTTTTTGTTGGGATAGTTTGTTCTCCAATGATCTGAAGTTGCAGCGTAAGTTTGGAGAAGGCAGATTTTATTTTATTTAGGCCTCTGTAAGGGCCTGGACTCCATATAGGAAAGATGAAATGGTACTTCTAAGCTACAAATTGGCGACAGCCTTTGAGACTTCTGTTAGAAGTTGCATTATTGAATGTACTTCATGGTCAGCGAACACAGAATTTTCAGACTGTCAGGATACCAGACCACAAAAAAACTGCTAATGTTTGTCATTAATGGGAAAACGTTGCTTTTGTGTTTTTACTTCATTCTGTCTGGGCCTGACTTCCAAAATTAAAAAAAAAAAAAAGTTAAAATGACACAAAACATCACAAGACTCAAGCCAGTTGAATCTTTTTAAAGCCATTTATTTTAATGTCAAACCTCTGCTCTTTTTTTAAACTTTTCATGGTTTTTTTTCTTTTGCACAAAAGTGTTTCTATTCAGTAGCATGAAAAGCAGAAGTAAGCCATAGAGGAGGATTGATGCAGTGGTTTGGAGTTGCTTACTTTTCAATTGAAATGCAAAAAGAGTTAACCAAATAAAAAACAAAACACATGAACATATTGATTAGTTTAAACTTTAGGTTTAAACATGATTAGATTTTTTTTTCCCACATTGGCACTTCCTGCATACTGGAAGTCTAAAAAACTTTTGCGGCAAATTCACTTTGACCAAATCTGTCATTTGAAAGGATTTAGCTGCAAACAAGCTGACAAAACCAGTCCTAACTTCTATTTCATGACACTCTTCGAATGTTTCCTAATTTCATAACCAGTTCTGTAAGTCTTCAAGCTCCAGTACAATATGTGAAACTGGCAGAACACACCTGAAGCACTGTTAGTCCTTTGAACCTATGATTAAACAAGGTTTTTTAAAGAATCTCTGAATTCACTGCAATTACATGAATCGCTGGCTTCTGACACTTTCACATTTACAGTGTATTTTTCATGTTATTTAATTATTTTGATTTTTTTTTTTTTTTTTTTTACTTTTTTCAGTGGGCCATGTTCACAGGATTAAAGAGAAAAGGATTTTAACAAAAAAAAAGTATTTTTCAAATGGGAGTCTCTTTTTTCGTTGTGCATTAGCGCCCTATGGTGGTCACACTTGGGTTGATAAATCCTGAAAATGTTTTTATCTATAAAAAAAACCAAGACTTTAACACGAATGTTGAAGAAAAACATCACGCACTTCAGTGTTTTTGGATTTCCTCTGAGAGACTATACCATTTGTGTTTTCCTGTCTTTGAAACAATCACTTTTAGTATCTGGAATGGTATGAACCGAGTCACTTTAAAGTGAAAAGTGATTTTTTTTTTAAATCTTTGTTTCTGTAGTTCATCAATGCCTTATGTGAGTTTCCTTAAAGGGTTATGTGCTGGAATTAGAAATGCTTTTATATCTTCATTTGTGTACTTCAAACCAAAAACATTGTAACTCATACTTTGTAGACTATATATAAGTATTGTATTTATCTCTTTTTTTTATACGTGAGTAGTTGTTTTGTACATATAGAAATCAATGTGGGATGGATTTGTGCGTCGCCAATTTTTCTTTAAAGGTTGCTTAAAAAAGGAAGAAAACAAAAAAATGTAAATGTGACTTTTACAAGAGAAATAAATGTTTATATCATTCAAACTAAATCAGAATTCTTTGTGTATTTACAGTAACAGATTGATTTAAATAGTCCTTTGTCCAGCTTGCACATACAGGTAAATATATATTTGCACTCAGGCACAGGTTTCCACAGTTATTAAAAATGATAAACATTACCTTCACTAAAAAGAACCTTCAGAATTGTGGAGGATCTTTGTTCAAAGTTAGTTTTTTCAAAAAAGGGAAAGAAAAATCATCTCACTGGAATCCTTTTTTTTATATTATGTAGATAAACTGATTTCTGGCACAAATTAGTCAGTTAGCAGATTAAAGGTAGGGCTCACCGACCTCTGCAAGCTGTTGCACTTGGCGACCTGACAGGAAAACATTAATACTAACTCCTCCAGAAGGAGCATTCAGCACATGGGAGTGCGGCAAAAGATGTTAACTGCTCTCTGTCAGCGCTGTTTAATATCTGGAGCAAGAACAGACAAGAGCATTTGTGGAAAATGAGCAAAAACACAAAGGAAGGAAGACATCCAGGATGGAGCAGTCCAGGGCCGATGGTGGCCAAGTAAAAGTGCTGTTAATCTAGTCTGTGTTTCGGAGATAATGATGGATCTCCTGCTGTAAAAGAAAGTTGTAATCTATTTGAAGAAGATCGTTTCACACAGCAGGATCTGTTCATAAAAGCCAAAGGAGATGAATTTCAGTTCACTATTTTCCCCCAAAGCTCCCATTGGTTCAACCATTTCCTTAAATATATACTGAGCTACATTGTATGATGTCCTTCTTTTCACATTTTCTTGGTTAATTCGTTTTTTTTTCCAGCAGTTGAACAACATCGTTTGTGAATCCGTTGTTCCAGTTTCCAGCAGAGCTCCTGGCTCGCTTGCTTCATTTTCATAAACTCCACATCCAACAGCCTGCCCTCCTTTCAGAGCTTTTTCAGTGTTGTGATCGACGCTCGACACTTTGGACATCTGTGTGTGATGGACTTGAACTTGTCAGAGCAGAAAGGAATGAAGCAACAACCGGCCACACAACTGTGAAAGTCAGAAACAGGAAGAAGTGAACGCGACGGTCAAACTGAAAGCAGCAGCATAAACACAAATGGAGCTTATCGTGCAAATAGGCAAATGTTTTATTAGTCGTACCCAACCATAGCTATCATTACACACACCAGCCAGGTCACGCTGCTAATGGAAGTAATGGTCTCAGTCAGTACAAACTGCTGACACTCTGGGCACTGAGTCCTGCTGGGTTCAGGTGGAAGTTTACTCGTGTCCAGAATCACAGTGGGAGCTGTAAAGGTTACACATCCAAGAAATTATTTTTGCATCTTAAAATGTTTTTTTTAATTATTATTTTGTAAGTGGAAACTATGACAGCTTCAGAAAATCTGATATTTTTGTTTTGTTTTTGACAGGAATCTAAAAAGGGATTACTGAAATAAAAATGTGGGTCACCTGGGAAGGAAGGAGGAGGAGCCTCAATAAAGACAACTTTTTTCTGAGAAAGGTCACTCTTTGCCTCCTGTCTTGGGGGGTCGGCAGCAGTTTCTGAAAGAAAACGAAGAGAAGTCTTTGCAAGGTTTGAACATGAAGGATTAAGAATCCACACAGGCGAACATTTGCCACTCACCCGTCTGGTCGTCTCTGTTTGTGACAGCTGAAGTGCTCTCAAACCGTTTTTTCAGCTCAGCCTGCCTCTGTCTGAGCTGTCTCAGTTCATTGTCAATAATGTTGATCTGTTGCTGTTTGGCATATGCTTCTTCTGTCAGTACAAAAAGCAAAGGAGGTCATAAATAATTAATAACAAATTTCATCAAAACATTTCATCACATCAAGAGATGCAATTCATTTTTTTCAAGCTACCTGTTTGGCCAAAGTTTGTGCGATTCCTTATCTCCTGAAAAATGCACATTATCTTCTTTCTTTCCTGAAGATGTTGAATTTTTAAAGAAATGTCCCTCAACTCTCTGGAAATGTTGGTGGCCTCGTCATTGCGTGAATTCATGGTGACACCTAAGCAGAACGGATGAGCAGAGAAAAGCAGATGGTTGTTAGTTTTCCTTCCATCCATCTATCTTCTGAACCCGATCAATCCCTTTTGGGGTCACAGGGCTGCTGGACCCAACCCAACCACAGTTGGACAAAGACGGGGAACATCCTGAATGTGGTTAAAGCCAGGACCTTCTTGCTGTTAGGCGAGAGGGCCCTGTCAGTTTTAATTTGTAAAATATGTTTTTTTTTTTTTGTTTTTTCCCCTATTTTTACATTCAAAAATAATTCAAGAAATTTCAAAAGCAGATTTTATTTATTTATGGATCAATGGATAGATATTTACACATTCTAAAATATTGTACGTGGAGCAATATTGAATGTTCCATGTGTCAAAAGACCCACAAACAAAAAGTGCCTTTTAAAAAGATGAGAGGTCTGTAATGTTCATCCTAGATACACTTCAACTGTGACAGACATAATGTAAAGGAAATCCAAGAGATCAATATGGAATGGTTTTTATTTTGTTTTATTTTTTTGCATGATGGTGCAGAAAAAAATATTTATCTCCCAAAAACAAGCAAGGTGTTTGTCCCTCACAGACCTGTTACTACTTCTTCAAGAAGGTCTCCTATCCTCCACTCGTTACCTGCATTAATGTCACCTTTTTGAACTGGTTATCTGTATAAAAGTCACCTGTCCACACCCTTAAACAGCTAGACTGCAATCGCTCCACCAAAGAGTTGTCATAGGACACCATGGACAAGATTGTACATCTAAACAAGAATGGGTTTAACCAATTTACAACATGCAAGCAGCTTGGTGAGAAGAGATTAACTGTTGGCGCAATTATTAGAAAATGGAAAAAATACAAGATTGCTGACAATCTCCCTTCACCTGGGGCTCCATGACAGAGCTCACCTAGTGGGGTGCAAATGATCTTGAGAACATAGAAACTGCCCAGAACTACAAAGAAGAATTGGTCAATGACCTAAAGCGTGCTGGTACCACAGATGCAAAGGTTACTATTAGTAATACACTGCACTCTCATGGGTTCAGATCCTGCAGTGCTCAATAGCTCATCCTGCTTAAACCAGAACTTATCAGGACCCATCTAAAGTTCTCCAGAAACCATGTGGATGATCCAGGGGAGGAGTGGGAGAATCTCATGTGGTCGTATAAGACAAAAATGGGAATCTTTAGTGCAAACTCCACTTGCCATATTTGGAAGGGGAAGAATGCTGAGTTGCATCTCAAGAACATCATAGCCTCTAGAATAGACCTACATGGAAGAATGAGCCAAAATAGCACTAAATCCGTATACAGGCTTGTTTGTTGCATGCTAACGTTAATCAAACAAGTTCTTTCCTTTTTTGTCAATGAAAAGCAGAGAATAACTGTAGAATTTTTAGTCTTACTGATAAACTACAGTAATGTAAATCAGATGAAGAAAATAGCTTTTTTTTCTTTTCTTACCAAGCTTTAAAAGAATTTGACAAGACAGTTTGGAACAAATTAGAAACTATTTGCTTAAACTTTTTAAATTAAGCAGATAATTTAAGGTGTCTAAAATAATGTATACAAATTGAGAGCTTATTAGAAGCTACATGGTTAATCATTACTTATTCATTTGTCATTACGTAAAGATCAACTCTAATGGACTTTTAAATAAATTAATATTTGTATGAGGCACAGAAAAGATGGAAAGGAACAAATAAGAAAACTAACTCTTAGTTTATATTTTTTATGTTGAGTAGCGAATCAATTTTTCTTGACATTAAAAAACAACAAATGGACTTGTGATAGTAATAAGGAACTATTTCATCTGACATAACTTTAGGTATATTTGAATATTTCATTAAATTCATTCAGTTATTGGTGAATAATCAGGAAAAATGGCTTGAAATCTGATCTGTCGATACCGTAACTGCTTCTAGTTCCTGATTATGAAATACTTGGTTTGTCAGAAAATCATTTATATCAACTAAGCCAGATAAAAGACGACATGTTTTAATTTGTTTTCATAAAAAATCCATGTTACATTACATTTCACATACTGATAGTTTAACAGAGCTGTAATATTATTGTGAATATAGGCTTGTTTTGCCTTACCTGGTCCGCTGATTCATCGTCTTCATATAACATTTAAACAGAAGCTGAACAACAGAACGCTGTTCCTTTCATTCGAATAACTATTCAAAATATTCAAATAGTTCTGCTACGTTTATAACTGCCCACTGTGAACGTTTACACTGAATCCTGGGAGGAAAAAAAAACCCAAACACAGATGAGCGATATGCTAAATATTGGCATAGTTCATATCTGTCCAAAAAAAATCACCAAATTATAAACTTTTTCATTTAATCACTTTTACAGCAGAAACAGTTCCAAAAAAGTAATTACATGTAAAACATATTTTAAGAGAGATTCAAAACAAGTAACATATTTTATCTATTAAAGTTATGGTTTATTTAATCTTTTGAACAAAGTTTATTTGTGGTGGGAAAACGGCTTTCTCCTCGATTGGCAAATGGATGAGTCACTTCTTCCTGAGTTTCTTCATAAACGTCACTTCATCTCTGTTTCTAATCCCATAACTGAAAACAAATAAGCATTTAATTCAGAATATTTAGTAAGATGACATTTATTGTGTCAGTTCCATACTGTAAATTACAACTTTATTGATACCCACTCCTTGAGCCTAACTGAGTCATCTTCAAGCTTTTCCCCCTGAAATACCAGATAATAGGTCCTCCAAACATATCTCCTTGAGAAGAAAAGAGGAAAAACATAGTGAAGATTTTGACATAACTGTTCTGTTACCGTGTTTGCTAATTATTCTTACCAGCTGACGTGTTTCACGCCACCTTCTCGTTGCTGTTTAAGCTCCATGAATCTGCAAATGGCCTTTTTTAGATCAAGGACTGTTGCATTTTGCACCACCACTATAGCTAAATATTACAAAAACAAAAAAATATCATTAAATAGTAAAAAAAAAAAAAAATTTCAAATGTGCTAAATTTAAATTTATTCAGAAACAATTGAAAGCTAAAAAAAACCTCACATGCAATATAAAATGTCTGACCAAAAACAAAAGCATTCAGCGCATAGGAGTGCAGCAAAAGATGTTAACTAACTGTATTTAACCAAGCAAATTTGGACAAGCCTGCCATTGGAGAATTATTGCATGGGCGATTGTCTTACAACGGACAAGTTTTATAATCCCATCTGGTGTAATGAGTTGCTTCTCATTTCATAACAACCATGTTGAAAGATATCCTGTGGAAGAGATATTAGTCTTTTTGACAGGGGTCAGATCATTTGCATGTATCTGGTAGACAAAACATTGAAAGTGATCGCAGAAGCTACTAAAGTTGGTTTAAGAACTGTCCAACACATTATTACAAACTGGAAGGATAATGGAGGCCCATCATCTTCAAAGAAAAAAAACGTCTGGAAATAAATCCTGAATGCCTGTGATCAGCGATCACTTAAACGTTTGGTGAAATCAAATTGAAGAAAAACAACTGTACAACTCACTGCTGTGTTTAATAATGAAAGTAAAAGCATTTTGGTTTGCACAATGCAAAGAGGCATGTAGCCTTAAAAAGAAAAAACACTGATCAGTAAGGCTCATCGCTGCTATGATCTGGGTTTTGCTTCAGCAAAAGTATGTGCTTAAAAAAGGAGGTCAACTGATGATCTAAACATACTGAATAGCCAGGCTATTCCATCAATTGAATTGTTTCTTCCTTGATGGCACAGGCGTATCTCAAGATGACAATGACTGCGTTCATTGGGCTCAATAGAGTTGTAATAGAGTGGTTCATGGAGCATGAGACATCATTTTCACACATGTATTGGACACTTCAGAGTCCAGACCGGAACTTCCTACTGAGAATCTATGAGCAAGGGTCACACTCTACCATTAATAATAACAAGAATTTTTTTTTTTTTTTTTAACTTGTCCTGTCCAACAGCTGAGCAGACAGATATGAGCTGAGAGCCTCTTGCATTAGACAGATTTTACTCTTACAATCGGGGGTTATAAATCATTGGGAACACAAATTGTATGTTGGTATAAGCCCCTTTTGTAATTTAAACGAAACTTTATTAATATTAATTTTGTTTGTGTTCTTTTTGTTGGACCGGACGGAAAAAGAAAGGGGGGGGGTAATAGATTTTAGAGGATGACTAATGGAAAGGGAAAGTAGAGTTGCGAATCTACAGGCAACAAAATGTTGGAGCCTATACCCATTAAAAAGTGAATGTTGGTCTAAAATGGGCGGGGCCTGTCCACACACTCAGCTGCCACAAACATACCTGCCGGTTCCAAGAGTGTTCACAAACTTGTCCACATCCAGTTCACACACACACTTGTGCATACCAACCAACACATGCAAAGCATTACATTCTGACACGCACACCATTTGAAGGTGCAAAGGTGAGCTGACGCCTGTGCTCAGGTGAATGTTATGTTAAGCTGAAGTGGATGAAGGAATGAAAAGAAAAGAAAAAAAAAAAGGAGGGAGAGCTCCCAGACATCCCCGCACCAAGACCCCCGCCGAGGCCACAGCGCCGACCAGGGCCCGCCCCCGCACCCATACTGTGGGGTCAACGGAGGAGATCCGCCCGCCAGGCAGCCCGGCCAAGCACCCAGACCAGGGCCCGCAGGACCACCACATGGGCCCCCAACACCCGAGCGCAGTGAGGTACGGAAGCGCAGAGCGCAAGGCCCAGCCCAGCCAGGAGAGCAGCCTTCCCACCGCGCCAGGCGGCCCAGCACGGGGACCCACCCCCGAGAGCCCCACCACCCTAGACAAGCCGCCCACCACCACCCAGGAGTTGATTAATAACAAGATTTTGATAAAAAATGAATGCAACACTGGATGAAACATTGTAGAAGTGAATGTGTGCCATAATCAAAGCGTGACCTTATTTATTTCTATTTTTGTGGTGATTTTTGCTTTGGACAGACACTGTATAAAAGTACACTAAATCAAACACAATATAAATATACCGTATGCATATCAGCTGGGAGGCTTTGGAACTTACGCATCATTTCGCCATCTGCCTTGACAACCTTCACAGTCATTGCTTGTCCATACTCCAACGCAATTTGAGAGTTTACCTCTTCTAAAGTCACCTGAACACAACAGTAATGTAGATTGTTGGTGTGGATTCTCATCCATCCAGGTTGACTCAGTCATAGAAGAGTTTAAGAAGCAGTCAACTGGACTTGGTTATCTTTTATAATTGCAGACATTTTCTCCAGAAAGTTTTGCAAACATGAAAGGTAAACCAAGTATAATTCACACATCGCTTTTAACTACTTAGAAATAAAGAAGACTGAAAACAAAATACTAACACTGATGACTACTTTCACATCATTACAAGAGCAATAAGGACAATAATGCTATTTTTGATTATAGATCGAATTTGTTATCATTATGCATGTTTGTTGCTTAATTCTAGATTAACACATATTAATTTCCGTTGGTGTAACATTCTTAAAGTTTATTGGCATTTAAAGAAAAAAGAGGAAAACAATCAACGATTTTTTTTTTTTTATTTTAAAATTGGATTTGATTTGGCGTTAAAACTTATCGTCAGACCAAACATAATATGATGGGCTCAATACATTTGGAATGAGAAGGCGTCAAACTTCACTTGATTCTCCGAACTACAGCTGCCTCTATATGTACGGAGCTATTTTTGCAATGCAATGCAAATTATGCTGTCACACAAACCGGAAAAGCTTTGTTCAAGTGTAAGTCTAGAATTTTCAAATTAAAAAGTATTTAAATGTATGACCAGCGTTTTTATATCACCTGGATCGGCAGATCACACAGTAAAGGGTCCTGCACAAGTCGAGCAAGCCCCTCTTCGAAGATATCCAGGATTTCTGAATGTGGAAGAGACTCCTCATCTTCCTCCTCAGCACCTGGACCTGTCTCATTAGTCAGATTATCCTCTTTCACCTCACGATCATGCAAAAGATTCTCTCCTTCGGTTTCCTGCTCCATCATCAAAAGATTATCTTTTAAAATACATTAGTTCAGAAAAAAAATCTGATTAATTTGTTTTAACGCTTTCAATCAATTCCAAACTGTTTTTAAAATAATGACAATTAGATTTAAAACCAAAATATATCCCCAACACTTTTGTGTGAAGTAAAACGCTTTGTGTAACGCACTTTATACCGGTGGTGTCATCGACCAATATAAATAGTTCCGCTTACCAAAAGTAAAATAACGTTTTTAAAGCGCCGTATGGTGGAGATTAAAAAATTGTCTTATTCATTTTACTTTTATACATATTTCTATACATTTTAACCAATAACAATTTCATTTTTAACAGATACGTTTTTATTATGTTTCCTACCGAGATGTAAAAAGCGGAGCAACTGCTTCCGCTTTGCTGCTTTCTGGTCCTTGCTAATGGATTAAATAGTCGCAACTTTCTGGTTATTTACTCTAAAACTGTTTAAACCAAGCTAGTTCGACTGTTAACAATCTGGTAATATGCTTCTTTTTTGTCCAACCTGTGGGAACGTTTTAATCGTAGAAGAAGGACAGAAATGCTTGAGATTCGCATGTAACACTTGTCCCTATGTGCACAATGTCACGAGGAAGGTACGTAATTATCAGTGTCTGAGATAAATACGACGTTTTATGGGTGATATATTTATATTTCAATCTTTGTAGGTAAATTACCGGAAATATCCGAAGCTGAAAGAGGTGGACGATGTGCTGGGTGGAGCTGCAGCGTGGGAGAACGTGGATTCAACTGCAGGTGGGGGGCTTAACACGTTTGTTACCCAGAATGAAGCAGCATGGGTAAAGTGAATAAATACAAAAAAGAAAAAGGCTTGGCAAAACCGATTATATTACAAAACCTTACGTGTTTTCCCACCGAAATATGATAAACTAACGTGCGTGTTTTGAAGGGTGTCAATAGTCACCATTGGCAAAAGTATTACACTTGAAGTTTACTTTTTAAAGTATACTTAAGTATAGTAAGTATACTAGAGACCGTGTAGTGTAAGAAGTACATACTTCTTCACTTATTTGGAAATTTTTAACTTTATATATTGACAGTATATAAAAAGTAAACAAGTATACCAGTTCTCTTTAAGTATAGATTAAGTATACTTGTACACTTAAATAGATTACTTTTGTGTTGCTGTTTGGTGCTATGGGAAGTGCCAACCTGAATATGGACCACAGAAAGATGACAGTTGTGTCATAAAGTTAATTCTGAACGTGTCTTTACACTTATACATGCATGTTTACTTGTGTCTTCTCACAGAAACGTGTCCCAAATGCGAGCATCCTCGGGCCTATTTTATGCAGATCCAGACTAGATCAGCTGATGAACCAATGACGACTTTCTACAAATGTTGCAATGCTCAGTGTGGGCACAGGTGGAGGGATTGAGCATTTTATTTAATTCATGTATTATTTCTAGTTCAAATGGCCATCTAAACACATGTAAAAGATGCTTTGACAATTTATTGGTTATAAATAAAAGTTACTTTTCAGAATCAATCTCCAGAAAAATCCATTCTTTCAGAGCTTTTATTGATAAAATAATACCTGTGTACAACAGTCAGTTAAATTGTCGTAGATGTTTGTATCTTGTTGCAGATATTGACAGCAATGCTTTCAAGTAGTCCCCACAAGATTATTTTTTATGCAATCCTTGATCTCAAAATGCAATTGCTAGAAGAGTTCAATCATCCTTTAAGGTAAGGAAGAGAAAAAAAATGCAAATCTAGGAGCCAGCCAATAAGAATTACTTATTTTGATACGTAGCTCATGCAGACAGATCCTGCACCTCCAAAGCATCTATGAAAAATGAAGTCTGACATGCTGTGATGGAACAGTGCTTTTTCACTGTTAGTGGTATATCCAATAAAAACCTGTATTTTGATTTTCTTAAGCTTAATCTCAGACTGCTCAGTGAAGGCTATTCATCTAACATGCATTTAATTATGCAGTCATAGACGACGAATATCAAGGTTAGAAGATGATCAATGCAATGATGGCTGCATCCCTTTTCCCCTTAAATATAGTTTAATACTTTAAAATAAGTGAGGAATCTACTTTAAAGTGTTGCATCCAACTCAGAGTATCACTGAGATGCCATGTAATGTCTTCACTGACACTTCACTAGCATTGTCCTCAGCACAGACTACAATATCCGATCAAATATATTTTGATCAATTCCAATTATATATTACCTCTATGCTTGAAATTACTTCACTTCCTTCAGGGAAATTAATAAAACAGGACAAACTTGCTTCAGGAATAAAAGTGCTAAAAACAGAAAGTGCAAATGTTAACATTACAATGAAAGTAGATCTCAGACATAAAGAACTGGTGAGTGACAATGAGACAATAAGTCAGCTCCTAACTTGAGGGGAAAAACAATCTAGTTTCTAGCAGGTGTGTCAGTTAAAATGGACAGTTTTCTCATATTTGACAACTACAAATGTCAAAAACAAAATTACACACAAACATTCACAGTTCTCTGTAACATAATTGAATGGATTAAAAGAAAAATTAGACTACTTTATATATGAGGACAGCTTTCACAGTTTTCCTCTACATCAGGCTGCCAAGCTTTTATAGTCCTACTATTCACATGCTTGTCACTAAAATGGCTGCAGCCAGTTTTAGTTTCTCAGTAACAGGGATCTGTACAATTCAACTTTAGGTTAATACATTAAATATGAAGACATATATATATACAGCAAGTTTCCTGTGAGCGAATGAGAAAATTGCGATTACAATACAAGAGGGCTTCACAACACTATGCAAAAAAAAAACAAAAAAACGTGGGCCTGTTACTACCAGCCAGAGGAGCTGCGGGTTTGATTTTGTGTGCATGTACAAATGGCTCTGGCATCCAGCTGTCGGTGGTTAGCATATACGCTTGTATGTGTAGATATAGCCCTTACAGTAAGGACAAGTGTGCGTCACGTCCTTCAGGTCATCAATCAGACAGGGGATCAGGCAGCAGCCCAGGTCACACCTGCGGATGAGGAACAGGACGGTTACGCACGCTCAGACTCAGACGTGAGAAAGCAAGAGGCCGGCAGGAACAGAAAAGGAACTCTGAACATGTTAAGCTTCCAAGTAAACAACATTTCTAAACAAGAATATGGATTTAAACAAAAATAAATAAATACATGTTTTTATATTAAAAAAATCTGAAGAGTGAAGCAGATGTCTAGGATAAAGAAACAAAGCAAATATATATACAATTTTTCCCCTCGCACCCTCCACGGGTGATACCACACCCCAAGCCTGGGTCCTACCAAAGGCCTGGGAGAGAAGGTTCTGTTTTGGTCATTTATTCTCCCATCTGTATCTGCTTTTCCAACTGTTACTTTTTACAAGATTATTAAAAAACACAAAACAAGTGCAGTCTCTTCCTGGCACACTCACCCTACAAAGAAGCAGAAGAGGCAAAAGAGTGTGTTCATGAGGCCAACATCGTGGGAAATACGGGTGACAATTGCTTGTTGGCAGTGTGGACACACAGTCTGCACTGGCGAGGTCTGAAACATTTCCCCCTGCAGTACTGTCACAGTGGTGGCTGCACCTGGTGGAGCCAGGACTGTTGTTGTGTGTCCTCCCATGTGCACAAAGTGACCAGGGCCAGGACCCATCTGTGCTGGTAATGGGTTAGCAAAGTGACCAGGAGGCAGTGGGTAGGGGCCACCTGTAAAGAATGAAACCAGAAGTGTGATAAAAGCTGAAACTTTTTAGACAAACCAACTTTATAGAGAATACACAAGTAGACCACAGAGCTAGTGGTAAAACATTACCACTGAATCTCCAAAAACAGTTCTTAGATAATGAAGGAGGCTACAAACTGAGGGGATGTAGGAACGTCAAGATCAAATTGATAAGAACCACAAAGAAAAGTTTCTGTGTCTGTGTGTGTGGCTCTAAACTTTGGGTTAAGTACACTGCTGTGCTTAAGGGCAATGACCTAATGTAAATGCCAACTAGATGCCAAATAAGAATGATAAAAATAAATACTGTCATGTATAAAGTCAAAGGTCACTAAATACCAGTGCATTGTATTTATTATATAAGTCATTGATTACTCCATACCCGATCAATTGTATTGGAATGTGGGAAACATAAAGAAAACATTTATAAATTCATTTTTCATTTTGCAAAAAAAAGCAATAAGAATAATTCCAGGAAATATCTATAGGGCCCCATCTACTAAATTTTTATTAAAAATTATGATAACATTTACAGATATAGTCAAATATAGTATCTTCAAATTATTGCATAAAGTGCATCAATTGTTGTTTATTTTGTCTATATTTTATAGTTATTTTCTGTGCTCAAACTAAGGAATCCACATTTATTGATGTACACTGTTGTTTTTTATTTTTTTATATTTTTGTTTATTGCATTGAGAAAAAATTGCACCAATGGTTTTATTAATTAAGAGAGGCAGAAATAATAAGTTTTCTTCTTTCATCATTCACTTTCATCATTATAAAAAAAAGGTTTTCATGTCGAAATGATTAGTTTTTTGTAATTGTTTTGTGACAATTGAACAAAAAAGTCAGTCCACACCTGAACATTGTCTTTTAATATTGTTACTTTTAAAACAATACTCCAATGTTTGCAAGTCTACTGCATCACTGCTGCGTTCCAGATGCTGTGTTCAGTAACAAATGGTGATAAATCAAAAAATCCATAAATTTCACTGATAAAACCGCAAAGAAGTTTGTAACATAAAACATATTCAGTGTCACAAAAAGCTATGAGAACTTCAGACCTCGTGGGAAGTGAGGGGGCATTATAGAGTCCTTGAAAGGCCCAGAATCCAGGAAAAGATTACAGGAGTCTCAGCTTGGGCTGAAATTGTGATGTAAAGGTTTTAAGCAAATCTGAAGATTTTGCTAAGAGTTTCAACCAAGAAAAAGTCTCAGTGTTGATAGCCTTAAGAAACCCCTTATAGAATCCAACTATGATTACAAATACCAATAATTAGGTACCTTGTGTTGGTGGAGGCATGGGCATAGGCATGGGCATGGGACCCTCTCCTGGGACATGTGGAGGAAGGAAACCAGGCTGTGGTGCTTCATAGGGTGGAGGGCCATAGTCTGGAGGAAGGGGCTGTCCCTGGATGGGAGCAGTTCTTACAATCTCTGAAAGACAACACAAAAAGATTAAAAAAAAAAAAAAAACATTAGCGACTGCAAAGACAACATATATGGTATTATGAATAAATACTACATTACATGTATGACATAAATATGTAGATAACTAAATTGGAAAATAGGAAAATCATGAAAAAATGACTCCAAAAAAAGCAAAATCTAAAAGTCAATTTGGTAACTATACTTTTTTTTTTTAGTTTTGAATAAAATATTGTGTGTTTAGCTTAATACCTGGCTGTCCATTCTTCTCCACAAGTAGGGGGGCACTGGGACCTCCAGGGTATGGAGGAGGTGGATCACTGGACATAGTGACCAAAACTTAGAGCTGGTTTGTTTGTAAGAAACGGGAATGCAATCAGAACTCTGTGGATGCAAATTCTCTCTGCAAAAAAGACAAAAATAATTACAACTTCTCTCACAAATAATTGAGCTAATTGCTGTCAAACAGACATGAGGAAAAACATTAAAATGTTCATCTACCTGCCAGAGAAGCTTGTGTACACAAAAGATATTGAAAGCTTCCATTATATGGAAAACTTTTCTGTGACCTTGTTGAATCACAAGACTTTACTAAAAATGTAAGAAAAGTATCTATGCTTGGCTTATAATTTATTATTACAATACGTTACATAGTATTACAACGTAGAACTAACAAAAAAAAAAGATAAAAAAAAAAATCAATGTTTTGCTGAAGGTTATTGAACTCATTGGGAAACGTTTAGGTAAAAGTACAACACAAAAGCAGTTTTACCTCCCTATGAATATTTCCAAAAGCTGATGAGATATGCGTTTTTAATATCAACTAATAGTATGATTTGATGCATGGAGAAAGTAAACTGACATTATATTGTCTGGGCATCCTTTTGAAAATCATGAATAAATATGATAGTAGAATTTTTTTTTCAGGCCTTTAATTGATTTTAAATCCTCTCTATTCCCTTTTTCACGTTTTTCAGGGATATTATGAAATAGTATTTCAGCTTAGACATGTCAATGTAGGAAGACCAACACCAGATAACAAGCTGTATAGCATTTAAAAGTGTTTCAAAAATATTAGCTGTACCTACTGATCTTAAATTAAAGACCTATTCCTTACAGGTGTAGGTTTAACTCAAGTTTAAAAACTCAACAATATCCCCTGTGTGAGGTCATACCAGATATAATACAATAAGTTAATCAGACAAAGAAAGATGGCATGTGTAAGAAATGATGTTGTAATACTAGTATATCTAGTTCATGTTGAGTGCAACTGCTAGTTTTGAAGCTAATCTACCAGCCAGTCTTTTTTTTAAATCCTGCTACAGATAATCCCGCTCTGAGCTACTTGCACAACAAACCATAACTTACTAACATAAAATATTATGAAGAACGTCAACACCAACTTGGTTATAAAATAAAAATTGTAAATACAAAAAATGTCTTAGTATTGTAACATGTCAAAACAAGACACTTTCAATCACTGTTAAACTTGCTAGCTAGCTAAATGTGATTATTTTTTTGTACAGATAAAATCACTTGTAGCGACGATTACTGATTATATTATTGGAATTGACTGACCGTTCTTCTACATGCAAGGGCACGACTGACAGAAAACAGCTGTCGATTTAACTGTTCACATACAACAGACAAACGACTAAACGCTAAGTATTGTTAGCTGTTCGGCGAGCTAGCTAGCTAGCCATTTTCTTCACATAAAACAAAACATTATATAAATAGTTAGGAATAAAAAGGCAGCTTTTATAGTAATAAAAGACAATTAACCTCGTTTCTGAAGAAATGTCATCCGCCTACGGTCTCACATAAATAGCTTAATGCTTGTTCCTCCGACGGTCCTGAGGTGAGACCACATACGATAATAAAAACCGAGTTGACTTAAGCTGACGTCATTTACCACACCATCCTAATAATCTTGTAACTTTTCATTGCCAAGAACAAAAAAAGAACCATAATTTGACGCAGTATTAATAGTTCTAAACCCCTATTAAAATGTTTGTTGTAACGATTATTACCTACTTTTTCAAATATTGGTCATATTTGATGTGCAACAAAATGGTAAACAATGCAAAACACGGGTATTATTGTGAAAGGATTTAGCGGAAGTATAGCTTCTGGTGATTTACTTATTTTTTTGTCAAATCTAGCATAACAGTGTCAATATATCTGGGTTTTTATTTGATTTTACTAAAGCTCCATATATTGGTATTTAGTAAAACAAATATTAGAACTTGTGTTTTTTTTTTTTTGGGGGGGGGGGGGGGGTAACTAGAAAATTCGAGGGGCACCTACAGCCATAACACATAATAATAAAATTAATCTAAAGCAAACAAACAAACATAATTTACAAAATAGTTCAACTTCGAGATCATCGACGCCCAACTTTTCAATAAAAAACAACTTCCGTTGGACAGACATCGGGTCTATCCGACTTTTTATCTGCAGCTAGGTTCTCGTGTAGAAAGAATATATATAGATAAATGCATATGGACTTAATTTAAAACTCCTTTGTTGTCTTCAACTTCAAATTCTTTTACTGGTCTTGTTTTCATTTATTATATATATATATATATATATATGTGTGTGTGTGTATTTATTATTTCTTCATTTTTAGTGTCCTCCGGACCTTAAACGCTCCGGACAGCCTTTTAGCGAAAACAAACGCCCTGTACTTCCGTACAACCTTGGAGACAACCAATCAGGTCGACTCCCTGATAAGCTAGCTCAGCACTGGCAAAACAACAGCCCGTTTTCAGTTTTGATCTTTTGTTTCTGTTACTTCGCCACCGACATAACAAACAAAATGTTAGATTAATCAAAAACGTTGTAGCAGGTTGACGAGAGATTTGTTGCCGCTGCGGTCTTGACTAAAGTCAGAGTTAATCTGACGCGCCGTGAGCTACTTGCTAGCCGTAGCTAAAATCTGCTATATTGCGAAGGAAGATGGGGTCTATTCTGAGTCGCAGGATCGCTGGTGTTGAAGACATCGATATCCAAGCTAATTCGGCCTATCGGTTTCCTCCGAAATCTGGTGAGTGACGGCTGAATCTTTATTTTATTTTGCAGACAAAAAAATCTGGGAGTGATGTGTCAGTAGAACGCGGCGTGTTATTTTTTCGAAACGTTTTTTCAAAGAGTAAATTTCAAAACATTTTCTGTGCTTTTTTTTTTCTTTTTTTGGTAATATGTCAAGCACCGCCTTTTCCAAGAAATTTGAAACCATTATGTTTATAAAGGAGGAACAACACCGTTACGTAAACCATTAAGCTAATTCTTATTGTTTTTGCTTGTACAGGTGTACAAGTAATTGATTTAGGCTGCAAAAGGAACTTGGAGCTCACATGTCCATTTTTGTCTGAACATCTCATCCTTGTTTTATCATTTAAGGGAATTACTTTGCAAGTCACTTCTTCATGGGAGGGGAGAAGTTTGACACACCACATCCAGAGGGATACCTCTTTGGGGAAAACATGGACTTGAATTTTCTTGGAAATAGGCCAGTGCAGGTGAAAGCTGGTGTTCCTTTACCCCTGAAATCAGCACTGATTTGTCTAAATAAAGTTTTGAATGTCATTTTAGAAATGCGTTTGATGAACAAATTTCGGATAATTTTCATAAAATGCAATTTATGCCGCTGTTTTATTAGTTTCCATATGTGACACCCGCCCCCCATGAACCAGTGAAAACCCTGAGAAGTTTGGTTAATATTCGGAAGGACTCCCTGCGTTTAGTCAGGTAAAAAAGAAAGAAAATTGGTCGCTATGATTAAAAAAGGAAATGAGGCCAAACTTTTCTATTAATTTGTGAACATGTAAAATTCCAGGTACAAAGATGACTCTGACACATTGGTAGAAGACGGTGGAAAACCAAAGGTTCAATACGGAGTGGAGTTCACCTTTGATGCTGACGCTCGGGTCGCCATCACCCTCTTCTGTCAGGCATTTGAGGAGTTCTCCAACGGCATGCCTGTGTACAAGTCTCTTCATAATCTTTCTCTAATCCAACACATACAACATAATTCAAACTGCATCCAGCCTTTAGTTTTTAAATTTTCTATCAGAATTCATCTAACTATGGGTTTATCTTTTTGCAGTCTGCCTTTGTTTTCACTCAAGTCACACATGGAGTCATGTGGACACAGTTTCCTCATGTTACTATAGAAAACTGAGCCAGATAAAGCATTTATGGGGAGTGAGATTCAAGCATTGGAGTGCAAAGTCTAGAGAGTTGGTCCATAGCAACAAGCTGTCACCATGGATACGGCAGATAAGACTTGGAGGAAGATGAAAGACCAGAGCGACTTTAGATCAGATTGTGTTGTGTTTTTTTAGTACTGTTTGAATCCACACAAAGACTTATAGATACAAGTAAAAGTAGCTTTTAAAATCTTTCTACGTCTCATTTGAAAACTGGAAACATGCAAGCATGACAATTTTTTTCCCTCTAAAATGTGATTTTATTTAATTAACTATTTTTAATGGGCAGGTACACTCCTAAGGATCCGTCCCTGGTTTCTGAAACGGTGCATTACAAGCGGGGGGTGAACCAGCAGTTCTCCATGCCATCCTTCAAAATAGATTTCAGCGACTGGAAAGAAGAAGATGTAAGTTTGGCATTTGCTTTGCAGATCCCAAGAACACAATTGCATGTGTGCCAATTAAGGCAACAGTCATATATCCCATATATAAGTGCAACAGCTTTGCAAACCAAATTCAAGTTTTTTAGCAAATTCAACAGGTGGATGCTGCAGGATTTGTAATTGGGAAGCAGCGTTTGCATTTTTACACGCCGCACAGTGGCCGCAGAGGTTTGAAGAAAAAGTTAACATTTTTCAGCGGCCTCCAGGGCACATTTCAAGGTTGCACAGTGGCAGTCCAGTGAAAAAAAAGGGCAGCGGTGTGAAATCTTGAAGATTCTGTCAATGCCTCCCCATTCCCCATGCACCACTGTGGCAGTTGTATTTGTGATTGTAGCATAACCAGATCTTTTGATTTTCTTTGTAGCTGAACTTTGACCTGGACAGAGGAGTGTTTCCCATGGTTATCCAGGCAGTGGTTGATGAAGGAGACGGTAAGTTTACAACAGCCTCAGATTTAGAGCAGCTGCACTAAATCAGATACAATGGCTCTATTACTGTTGTTCTTTTTCTTCAAGATTGTCTGGGACACGCTCATGTACTTTTGGCAGCCTTTGAAAGGGTATGAAAACGCCATTAATGTTAAAAGCAGTGAGATTTTCAAGCAAATGTTTCACCAAAGACTTTTCTCTTTCATTTTCAGCATGTTGATGGAAGTTTTTCTGTCAAGCCACTGAAGCAGAAGCAGATTGTGAGTTCATAACATTATCAAAAACTGAAAAATAATGGAGTTTTGTTTTGTGGAAGTTCAAAATCTGCTTTGTTTGTGGTTTTTAGTCATGAGGCAGTTATGTCAGTTTTTTCATTTGACAGTTATAGTTTTTAAATTGATTAGCTTTATTTTCACAGCTCATCTTTGTATTTAAGCTGTAAGCTGCACACCAAAATCTGAACACTTTCATGATTGAGTAGTCCTTTATTTTGAAAAATGCTTATTTTTTAAGGTGGACCGTGTGAGCTACCTCTTGCAGGAGATCTATGGGATTGAGAACAAGAACAACCAAGAAACTAAGGTTCTGTAAAAAATGACAAATTCATGTTTTTGACAGAACAGAGTTGGCTATGTTAGACTTCTGCGTGTTTGTGTTGTTAATGTGTGTATGTTTTTTTGTAGCCATCTGATGATGAGAACAGTGACAACAGCAACGAGTGTGTTGTGTGTTTGTCGGACTTGCGAGACACACTCATCCTTCCCTGCAGACATCTGTGTCTGTGCAACTCCTGTGCAGACACTCTGCGTTACCAAGCCAACAACTGTCCCATCTGCAGGCTGCGTAAGACGACACACTTCCCGCTTCTCCCCTCCACATTCATGAATTTAAATAGTCCTGATCTTAAATCATCTTTTATTTTTTACAGCTTTTAGAGCCTTGCTGCAGATTAGAGCTGTGAGGAAAAAGCCTGGAGCTCTTTCCCCGGTGTCTTTCAGTCCTGTTCTGGCTCAAACTATGGACCATGACGAGCACTCAGTATGCACACCTGGCAAAAAAAACATTTAAAACAAATGTATCCACATTGGGATTTGACGTTTGTTTTGTCTTATCCCTGCAGAGTTCAGACTCTGTTCCTCCTGGTTTTGAACCAATTTCTCTGTTGGAGGCTCTGAACGGTCTGCGGTCTGTGTCTCCTGTCATCCCTTCTGCTCCGCTCTACGATGAAATCAACTTCTCTGAAGGACTGGGAGGAGATGGTCGACCCCTTAGGTCCCCAGAACATTTAAGTGACGGAAGTTTGCAGAAAGGCAAAGTTAGCAAGTCACCTGATAGGTAACGTTCTGTTAATAATTCTTACACTCTATAAAGCAGGTTTTACAAGCAAACAAGCAGACTGCAGATCTCTAAAAAGTCACAAATAAGCTCTTTTTAAAGTGGCACTTTTTTCGTCTGCTCCTTACACACAATGATTTGAATACAGAAATACCCAGAAATGCAGTTTTAAGCCTAAAGGCACAAGAACACGTTAAAAACACTAGTGGGTCTAATATGTAATTTAAATTGATTAAAAAGATTTCCTTTGTTGTTCAAAATTAGAAGAAGGTTTGTCGACACTCTGAGGTTGAATGTGAAATGGATCTAACAGAAGTTACTGTAACTTCAGCTGCAATATGTGTTAAATGAATAAATGCTATTTGGGATATTATACCATTTACATTTGGTTCACTTATTGATTAAATTAGTAAGGATACAAACATTTCTAATGTTTTTTTTTTCTGCCTTTCATTCTGCTTTGGCCACCAGAAGTGTTAGGAAAGTCAAAAAATGAAGTTTTGATGAAAAACACCAGAATAATTTCCAAAACAGTTGTGTTAAAATGTTAAATGACAATCTTTTTGCTGCAAATGACATTGTTTGCCTGAAGAATAGGAACAAAAGCCTTTATTGTTGTCTTTCTTTTTGCGTTGGAAACTTTAAGTCTATTTTAGATTTGATGGCCAGATTTTTTTCACTTTGTTTTATTATGATAATTTTGTAATTTTGCTGAAACTCAAGGTAGTTTATTTAAGAAAAGGATTTGACATTAATAAAGCTCTTATCTTTTCTGCAGCACCCTTCGATCCCCTTCTTCTCCCATCCAGGAGGAGGATGAGGAGAAGCTATCAGAGATGTCGGATGCTCAGCCGCACACCCTTCTCTCCAGCAGCCCCGCCCCCACAGACGTAAGCCTCCTCTTTAGCACACGTTCGAGCTCAGCCCCGCACAATGTTAAAGCGCTTTGCTGGTTTTCTTCCAGGCCACGGCAACTGAGGATGTGGCAGAGTCACTTTCTCCAGATGATGGTAGGTTTTCCTCTTTGGCACCGGGTACACAGACATTTAGGAATGTGTTTGACGGTCTTGCGGTTCTGGTTGATCCAGAGGACAGGATGCATTCTGGAGGAGACATCCTGCAGGACTGCAGCAGTGAGCGCTGCATCTTGACCAAGGCAGAGAGCGATCCAGCGTGCGATCTGTCTCTTCCTGGTGAGAAAGCTGCTTTAGCACCAAACATTCACCTGTAAACAATCTCAACCTCAGTTATGCATTAAAGAAAGTTAAAAATGCAACGTTTTTATTGTGTTTCCTTCTGAACAACCAACGCTGTCTGCCTCATTTGCCTCGGTTAGGTGGTAAATCTCCATTCTCTTTAATCCAATTGTCAGCCTCTGATTGCTTGTGCTTTGCATCTAACCATTTTGCTGTTGCTGCAGTTTGTTTTCTAACACTCCTCTGTTCAGTTCCTGTCTTCTCTGTATCGCCTCACTTTTTGCAGCTCTAGGTCCAGATTCCTGCTCTATTGGTATGGAGGAATAACTGGTATGTCGTCTTTCCTGTCTGCTCTACTTCTGTGCGAGCTCCTCTTCTCCCTCTGTAGTATTTCTTTAGACAGCAATAGTGATGTCATAGCCAAACTAAGCAGCTTTTTGTGATCGGTTAAATGTTACTCATAACCCATGCGTTCCTCCTCAGGGTCATCAGAGTCAACAGAAAGCCTGAAAAGTCAGAGCACAAACTGCTCCAGCCAGCCTCTTCTGTGTCCCACCATGAGCCTTCATATGGAAGATGAACACCTGAACAAACCCTCTCATTCCTTTTAACATTCCCTCCTCTGATTGCTCTTATTGGATAAGAACAGAAAAGAAAAATGCGTTTTTTTCTGGATTCTGGGGGTCGGTCTTCATTGATTTGTTTCAGTGTTCATGTTGAAACCTCATGTGAAGATGCTTTGGTACTTGAACTAAAAACATTTTCTTAAGATAAAAAAAAAAAAAAAATGTCACCAACTTTTTCTTTGTTAGTTTGCGACCGATTGTCTCCTAATTCCACTACCTTACACGGTGGTGCTTCTAAGCACACTTATTTTACATTTCCTGTACACATTTCTTGACACTAAAAGCAAAATAATTTATAAATGCAGTTTGTGGTTAAATATTGTATCCCGTAGTGAAACATGAGTATGATTTAAAGGCCTTTTTCTTTTTTTTTTAGCCCTTACAGGTTTATGAGCTCAAAAAAACACCTTTTGAGTTAATTTTGAACAAAATTATTGATGAGTCATTCCTCAACATGTGTATGATGAAATTATGTGCAGTTCTTTGCTGTTTTAAACATCGTGTGTTTAACCATTTCAAATGATGTATCTATTTAAGATATTTACTAGAATCCTGTGCTTTAAAAAATGTAAACTTGCGTCAAATGTAGGAAAAAATGTAAAATGAGTAACTATAACTTGCAGATTATTTCAGATTTTTATGACAAGAACTGCAGATTACCATCCTAACAGCTTAAATCAAAGATCACTGAAGCCTGAAGCCAGCTTATAGATGTTCCACCTTCTGAAAAGCAGCACAGCGAGCGCGTTTGTCGTCGACATGTCTGATCTCTCTCCGTATTTTATTATTTTTTTTTATGCGGCAACAGCTGTTTGCTTACAATGTAGCTGCAAAGTTGGGGGGGTCACATTCATGTGGGTGCAGCCACTTTATCTAGCTTTATCTAGCTTTGGTCTTTTATGTGTAGCACCAAGCATATAGATCTATGTGCCTTGAAATAAAATGGCTACCTGCTTGTTGCAACGGACGTTAGTGTTCTTACAAATGCTCCAGTTACAGCCCATAAACAGTTTTTCATGCCCATGTACAGAGTTTTGTTTTTTTGTTGTTGTAATCTTTATGATGCACATGTAACAAGGATTGTATCTCGTTACTGTTAATGAATTTAAACCAAGTTAAACCAATAATTTTACTTTGCTATGACGAATTAAAAGTGATTCGTTTGATATCCCCATCTAGGTTCAGGTGCAATCTTGTACTGTTTGTGTTACTGACAGAAACCTGCATTTGCTTGTGAGTTGAGACCCCCACCCCTCTCTTCCTCTCTGCTTTTAAATACTGCAGCTTTTCGTTGTCCCACCCCCAGTCCATGCCATTTCAACTCAACACTGTGCCTTCCTGTTCTGACCACTGTCGACCTGGTATCCAGGATAACTCCTCAGTAGTTGGTGTCCTTCTCGCCGTTTCTCTCAGTGTATAGAAGCATGTGTATAACAATAAAGAAACATTCAGTATCCCAACCAGACTGTCCATTTTGCCTCAGTGTGAGTGGAGACTTTTCTGAAAGTCTCTTTAATTCAAGAAAAAAACAGAATAATCTCTATTGGCATCAGAAAATGTACATTGAAAAAAAAATGTAATTATTGTGCAGATATTTGCGCCAACTGGTGTAAAGTTTAATGAGGTTTCAGTTCTCCCTGAAACTTTCTTGTAAAAGACAATACAACATAAAGAAAAAGGCAAAAACATTTACATCTTATTTGTAAATGCACATATTATCCAATGAATTGAAATAGAGGTGTGTATAGTTTTCTTTCACGTTATTTGATACACATCTTGATACAATGTTCAAATATAAATACATAAAAGATTCAACTAACTGTGGCGATAGGATCCATCCGTCCTACTTCTAACCCCACTGAATCCCTGTTTGGGGTTGCTGGAGACTATCCCAACTACAGCCAGGTAAAAGCAGGGTACATCCTGGAAAAGGTTGCTAGTATGTCACAGGGCCGCAAAATCACATTCACACCTATAGGGGCAATTTAGTCTCTAATCAACCTCAGAAACCTGTTTTTGGGTTGTGAGAGGAAGCCAGTGGTGCCTGGAGAAAACCCACTCTTGCACATGGAAAACATCCAAACACCACACTGAAAGGTTCAAGCAAGAGAGCTTACCACTGCACCACCATGCAGCCCTGATACAATACAGTCCAATTATTTTATCTTAACAAATACAATTCACACATGTATTGTTCTTTTGCGATTTAAACTAAATGAAAATGCCTTTGGAGTTTTTTTTTCTTTTTACTTTCACAAGCAACAAAAACATAAAGTCTAGGACATAACATTAAACAGAGAAACCTGGCAAAAGTGAAAGATAATAGAGAAGCAACAGGAAGAGAAACTGACAGGGACCAAAAACCTATTGTTTATATCCCAATTGATTTTCTACCTTTTTGCCAATATAATCTTGGACGTGTCTGTGGTTTTTAAACACTGCTGTTACTCCCAGTGCTTGATCGATTTTTATATCCCTAGAGTAAACCCACTTTTTGTGTACCATTTGAGTCAAGGCTGCTCCAAAGCCATTGATCTCTGAAGTTATTTTCTATTTAATGTGTAAATTCACATTTCAAGGCTTGGTTTAATTTGTAATGCATTCGAGGGAAACTGCCTCTCATTTTTCCAGAATTGCAGTTCACAAAAGGCCATGTCACCTCAGGACGGCCGTGCTTGTTCACCATCTGATGACCCAAAGATGTTCTTGTATTTCTGATTCGGCCAGCTGTCCAGCTGACGCAGCTGACAGCTTATAAATCAGATTTTCCCCATTCATCACTGCCTCACAGCTCTAAAAATAAAATAATAAAAAAAGACAGTAATCCTTGAAATTATTCTGTTTTGATCTGATCTCTTAAAACTATGTTAAAAATGATTAGAGTCAAAACAGTTGACCGTGTTGTGGAGCTCCCAAAATAAACACAGGTAGAAAATGTTGAAGAAATACATGAAAATAAAGAGATTATAAATTTAAATCTTTCCCAAAGGGTCTTTCTAAAATAATAGCACGGGCCGACAGTCAGGCGAGCTTGTGTAAACAGGTTTACCTCAGGACAGTATAAGTAAGTGCTCTCTCGTTTAATTAGTTCGTCCTAAATCTCTTTAAGACATGAAATCATCCAGACAACAATCCACCCAAATCTTCCTCCTCACTCTGTGCAGCTAAATTAGCCCACATGGCCTTGATCTCCACAAACACGTATCCCCAAAAAGACATTATTAATAATTACATAATTTGGGTGGCGTGGGCATGTGCACGGCATGTGTCAAAAGAGATTTTTAAATCCAAAATAATCACATTTCAGAAGGAGATTTTTTCTTTTTTTTTTTTTGATGATTGGCCAAGTACAAAGGATGCAAATAAGAAAAAGCTTTTAACTTGTACACATGGTTTCTGTACAATAACATTTAGAATAAATTTACAATAAAAAAAGTTTTAGTGTTTTACTTGTGAATTTTGTCTCCACACTTTTATTTTTCCTTTTCTCTATAAAGCACTTTGAAGTGCCAAGTGTGCAACTTGTGCTTTTCAAACAAACCTGCCTCGTCTTATAAAACTTGTGGAAAATACAGCGAGAACAAGGAGTAAAACCGTAGGATTTAAGGACACGTGCACAGCAAGCTATCCAGGTCTGAGACAGCGACTTTGTATTAAGAGATCAGCTGGAAAGGAGGAGGAGGAGGAGGAGATGACAAGAGGGGCTCGAAGGTCAGCATCACATCTACTGAGATGATCTAGACTACAGACGGGGCTGTGGGGCAAACTTATCAGCAGAGATTTGGTTGGCGGGATTTCACACCATTTTTACTGCAAAAGTCTGGAAATATAGGAGGCAGAAAAGAGCAGAGAAATCCCGCCAAAACAGTCTGAGCCTCGTGTGTATTGTGGTGTTGGTATCATGACACAGAAGGTCAGCGGCTCGCCTTTCCTCAAGCCTTTCTTTCTGAGGACGCCCGTCAGAGTCGTCAGCCCTCTGCAGCAGAGACGGCACACGCTCCCCGCCAGCGAGTTCAGAAACCTCACACCACAGGACGCCATCAGCGTGTTTGAAATCGAAAGAGAAGGTAAGTTTGTCCAAGATATGATCAAATCAATAATTTCTCATGTTTTATCAGAATGTGCCCTTTCACATTTTTAATTTGTAGTCAGAAAGTTATGTTTCCTGTGTTTTTCATATTATGCTTGAGTTGTTTGCGTTCACTTGATGATATCTTTTTTGAAATGCCTTCCAGCGTTTGTTTCTGTGTCTGGAGAGTGTCCACTTACTCTGGATGAAGTGCTTAATTTCCTGGGTCAGTGCCCTGAACTGTCCCTGGGTTGGTTTGAAGAGGGACAGCTGGTGGCTTTCATCATCGGCTCGGGCTGGGACAAGGAAAGACTTTCACAGGTATTAAAGCCACCCAACACAAAGACCTGCAAATTCCCCTCAAACTGTTATTTCTCCAGCTCGATCAGTTTCCATATCAATAATTGCTCTGTCTAATCTCTTTCTCCCAGAAGGCCATGACTCAGCACGTCCCAGGCACTCCCACCGTGCACATCCATGTGCTGTCTGTGCACCGGCACTGTCGGCAGCAAGGAAAAGGCTCCATCCTCTTGTGGCGCTACTTGCAGTACCTCCGCTGCATGCCGGGCCTCCGTAGAGCTTTGCTGATCTGCGAGGACTTCCTGGTGCCCTTTTACCTCAAGGCAGGCTTCAAGAAGAAGGGCCCGTCGGAAATCTCAGTGTCCAACATGCAGTTTCAAGAGATGGAGTACACGCTTGGCGGGCAAGCATATGCGAGGCGGAACAGCGGCTGCTAATCTGCTCCCCAGCTTCAGTTATTCACCTGTGACATGGACTCAGGACACAAAAGATAAATGAAACAGCAGACGCTGCATGTTCTGTCAGTTTCTGTGTAGAGCCACTGATGAAGGAGCAACATCTGTGAGGACGAAGCCGACTTTAGGGTGGAGTCATTGGTTCAAGAATGAACCTCTTACTTTTTACGATTAATTGTGTGACGTCCAATTTCTGCTACTTTTCAGCTTCACATTTTGTTCTTGCAATAAAAAAAAAAGTAGGAGACAGATTCTTTTCTTTTTTTTACTGTTGTTTTCAGTTACACATGTGTAGACAGGTAGTTAAAACACTACCGTGTTAAAAACAATCACTTCTTCAGAAGCAATAAAACGAATAAACAGAAACATTCGAGTGCTCAGCATATTGTAACAAAAATATGGCAGTAGTTGGTACATTTCCTTAAAGGCACCAAAGGCATTGATATTGTTGTCCCTGCTTTTCTGCGAAGTTGCCTGAATAATAAAATCTACATCTGGACAGTGAACATAGAAAGTGGTCCTTTTTTCTCTGTAACAGCAAACGCCTCTCTTGTAGAGGGCTGCTGGATGCTTTGATGAGTTTCTGAGGTGCCTTTGCTCTGTTTCACTCATGACTGCTGCTGAATGGTAAGGAAAGAAAGTCTTTAGAGTAAAAGAACACAAACATATTAGTTCACAGAAAGGGGAGAGACGGTTCCCCACAGAGTCCACAGCTATTCATGCTCCTCTGTGCTCACGCCTCAGTGCAGGTGAGCGTTCAGGTCATACTTCTCACAGAATTTGTCTGTGAAGGGGATACACGTGAGCAATTCGCACCAGTCGCACTTGATGGGGTAGACGTAAAAGAGCACCACGAGACCGGAGAAGAGGCCGACAAACACCAGCAGGAAGACGATGATCTGACAGCGTTTGCGGTACAGGTCCATGCGGCCGAAGCTGATGTAAGGTAGGAAGGTGAAGGACAGGAAGAAGCCGGAGATGAATCCGCATATGTGGGCGAAGTTGTCAATCCATGGCAACAGCCCAAAGATAAACAGAAAGATGACAACACATAGCAGCTTGATGAAGGCCCTCCAGGGTTCGGCAAGGATCTGCCAGCTCTGGAACAGCTCCACGAACAGGCAGGCCAGGATGCCAAACTGGGAACCTGCTGGACCCACCTGCCAGACAGAAAACAGGAGAGCCCAAAGCGCCATTAAATATATAAATATCAAGCCTCAAAAATGACAATATTTTTCGCAGATGACCACCTCTGCTCTGTAAGGCAGGAAGATGGCAGAAGCCAAGTTGCCAGTGATGCCGCTGAGGATGTAAATGATTGATATTCGAAGCCAGCCTGCCAGTTTCTCCAGATCCCTCAAGATTGTCATTTGGAAAACCACGGACACCAGACAGTGAAGGATCCTGGAAGGGCAAGAAACACGGTGGGTGCTGAGCAGCACGTGTTGACAAGATAATCCTCCTGCTCAGAAGAGGCAAACCCCTCAACAGCCTACTGTGAATATCTCTGCACAACAAAATCACTCCCCATCTCACTGCAGCTTAATGAGTTCATGAAGCAAGAGCACTTTGCTTAATTACTCGTGAGAGATTTGACGAAACGTGAAGATGAAAAGGTTTTCTTCTTAGCTGTGTGGTCAGCTGTTTGTCCTGACTGACAGCTGATGAGTCTGAGCCGACCCAGAATAAACCTGCAAGTCTTATGTAGTTAAATAGTGCACAATAGTACATGTTCTGTAAAAATAGTCATTAAGAAGAGCCTCAGCCACTTGTGAATAAAGAGTTCACAGCAAATAAATAATAATGCTGCCATTTTGGACTCTTTGTTTTACTTATTTTAACTGACTTCCAAGCGAATAAAGCCATTATTTCTATTTTATTTGAAAGCTGCCATTCCGATCATCTTTTGATTTATTTCAAAAGGATCCCTTCCCATCATCCATCTGTTTACATGCTCTCCCTTTAGCTTACAGTCCCTCACACCCCAACTTAACATTAGTGGTGCAACAAAAATGGACGCACAGTATGGAGCGGAGCAGGGAGCTTGTTGCCTAAATCACAAATACGATCTTTTTCAAACATCGTATCTGATCCTGACTCATGATTTGAATAAAGAAACACTCAGAAATGTTTTTTTTTAAGCTTCATTTTCTTTATGCAAGTCCTCCATCGTCAGAAAAATGCCACAAGAACATGTCAAAAACACCAATTTTGTCAGAGCAGGTCAAGATGCAAAAAGAAACCAGATGAAACTGCAGGAAACAAGACAAAGGAGAGAACAGCAGCATCAAGCTGCGGATGCGAGTACACAGTATTAATAGACAACATAAACAGTGTTTGACAGCAACATAAAGCAAAAAAAGTGTCACTATAAAGTAGTTTAATGTGTATTTTGTGTGTTTCACATTGCTTTTTTTCATTTTGCAACTCAGAGCACAGGTTAAAGTGACAACAGCCTCTGGCTAATTATCCTTTTCTAAAGAGCTGCAAAAAACTAATAACCATAATGAAAGAAAAACAAGAAGACCCACTTTTTTGGTTTCTATATTTCTACTAAATCATTCTTCATTGGTTCATCTGTTTTCTCATCAGACACAATAAAAAGATGGAGAAGGGTGACTTTGCTGGTACGGTGGAGAAAAACATTTTTTTGTTTCTTGAACGCATCATAATAGTAAAACAATGTTACAGCAATGTTAACAGCCGAAATCACAAAGTTAAAGTTTCTTTTAGAATGTTAGGCTTTCCAACTTACCCAGCGTGCAGGAAAAGCGAGAGCCAGAGTCGGTAAAACTGATCTGGGATCTCAGGGTTAAGGAAAGGCAAGAGTCCACAGACATCATCCATGCAGTGCACCTGAGAGAAGACCGATCATTAATGAAACAACAGTCAACCTTATTGTATATTTCAAATGCTTCACTATTCTTCTACAAAGCACCTTGACAAAGTCACAACTTTCCTAGCTTCTATTAAGAAAATTATATATCTGTGAATGCCAACACACTAGCTACTTACTTGCGAGCAAAGAGTCGCCTCCTCGTGAAAGTAGCCCTTCATGAAGTCACAATATTCACGGGATGTGATCTCACACCTTAAAGAAACCAAACACCACACAGGAAGTGAACTTTAAAAGATACTGAAGTTCTGCACAGATATGAACTGTAACTTCATTGAGCTTTGCTCACCTTCCTTTGGTTCCAATGCAGCAGGGCCGGCCCATGATGGTGCAGTCTATATGAGGCATGTTGGTGTGGTTACCCGTGTTGTACCTGGTACAAATCTAAACGCCACCACAGAATTACAGTAGTCAGAGTCTGATTATGTTGGCATTATGTGGCTGATTAGAGTAAGCAGTTTGCACAAGTTGAAACAAAGTAAGATTTCTGAAGTAATTCCACTGACGCCAAAGTGTTTTCCGTTTTTTTACAAATGTCACATTTCAGCCATTTGCTTTTCTACTCAACCAGTCTCATATTTAATTAAAAAACATTTCCAAGATAAAGTTTCATATTTATTAAAAAGATAAATTTAGAAAGATGTAGTGTACAGGAATTTAACAGTTAAAAAAAGGGATCAAATAAGTCAATAGAGATCAATAAGTGGATCAAATGAAAATCCGTCTCCAAAGGACAAAAAAAAACCAAAACTTACTGGCCACTTGGTGATATCATCCGGCCACTCATGCGGAGGCCCGGAGGCCGGCTCCAGACATATTCTACAAACACACAATCAAAAACAAGAACAAAACTTTCAACTCCTGTTTGAAACATATTCATTTGAGGTCAGTTCATCAGGACGACTGTTACTCAAGAAAATCATTCATAATGAGATCATTTCTCTTTATTTTTTTGATTCAAGACATAATTGTGTTATATTTTTATTATTTATTGATTGACAACAACAAAACAAAATGTTCTTAATCTTTCTACAGAAGAAAGAAACTAAAACTTTTCAAAAATGAATGTTTAGTTTTTACAGTATAAAATTGGCATAATAAAAAAGAAAAACATGAATTTACTTTAAAACATTTAAGTTGTAAAAAGAAAATGTAAAAAAATTAAAGATTACTTAATTTTTAACCTATTTTTGTATGAAATTGAACCTTTTAAGAATGATTAAAGAAAGCTTGACCTTTAAATTTATTGAAATCTAAAAGCAAACACAAAAGATGGAATTTAATAATCATTTTTTAGGCAGGATTATTTTCTTTTTAAGCTTTGTAAGGAAAAACGTATTTTTACCTCGGATCCTGATGGCACACGGAGCCATACTGCCTCTCTTTACCATGAAGCTTAGGCGTACTGGAATGTTGCGGCCACTTCACCCACACGGCCAGGGTGCTCTGCTCAGACACACAGGGCAGATCTCTCTCAGTTTCTCTTTATGCATTTTAATGAATAAGAAAATTAAAACTAGAAACAAAATAAACAAAAAAGACTACAGACCGAGCATTCTTCCTCTGTGGTTTGGACACATCCAGAGCGATCGTTCCGAACGCAGCACGCCGAGTTGCGCTCGATCGCTCTCTTTTCCCAGATAAGTTTGTGCACCTGTTTGTCTTGTCGCATGCATGGAGAATATTTGGCCCCCAAGTGGATCAGGGCTTCCTAACATGCACAAAATTTCACCATGTAGACAGTTGTAGGCCTTTTTTTTTTATTTTTGTCAATGCAAAGAGACTGAACTTACTGAACTCGGCCCGATCCAGAAGTTCTCCTGCTGTACAAACTTAACATTTTCATATACACCTTTGTTTCTTAAAACCTAAGTGAGAAGAAATCAAGCAAAATGCAACCGATATAAAATCAGCAAAAGGGTTTTTAATCGAAGATCTCATCCCGTCTGAAGCAGAACTCACAGAATCAACTGTCTCGTGCTGGGAAAAGCCTACAGGTGCAATGCCATAGATGCATACAGCCAGGATAGTGATAAGTAAATGGACAAAGGTGATCCAATATGTGAAAAAAGGCCTAAAAGACAACAAGAAAAAGACATGCGTATGGGTAAAAAAATAGGAGATAGCGACAACAATTGTGATTGAATTAGTAAAAAAAATCTTTTTTGAAAAAACTGATTAGGTTTTATACCTGTGGTCATCCATATCCTCGATCTGCCTCTTGACGTAACTGTCGATGCGCTTGCGATAGGTGCGGTTTGTCAACTTTCCAACCATGCCCAGCCCATAAGGCCTCTTCTCGCGGGCGAAAAGCTTCTTGACTGGAACGACGATACGCTGCCCACGCCGCTGTCCGTTCACGCTCACCACTTCCTGACGCAGTGGCACCTTTGGCGGACCTGGAGTTCCCTCTTTGGTTTTACGCCACCCTCTCTCCAGAGGTCTGGAAGACATAACAGAAATGATAAAGCACTGTAATGTAGGAAAATGAATGTAAGAAGAGAATGATGTAAAAAAAAAGTGACCATACTACCTTTTTTCAGATGCATTTTGCAATGTGTTTTTATAAAAAAACACAAGATAATCCTTGATAAGGTTTGTTATTTTACATTTTCATTTAATTTTTGTTTGCATTTCACTGCCTTTTTAATTAACATTATATAAATGCATGGCACAGTTTAATTTCCATCCAATTTCTTAAAGAGAGAATTGCCTTTCTGAAAGGGCTTACAGCTGCAGCCGCACACACTCACAGCATGAGGTGACTTCTCTCCAGCTCAGTCTTATCTAGGGCGCTGCCTGTCAGCTCCGTCTCATCCTTCTTGCTGCTAGAAGCTGCCTCTTTGATGATGGCTTCAGATGGAGACTCAAACACCTCGTCTGCATATGTGGACAGCTCCTCTTGCATCAAAATATCCTACAATATTCAAAAGCAGAAAATGAAGATCGATGCAGACATTTTGGTTTTTTGGATCCCTAAACGTTTATTCAAGTGCATCCATGAGTGAATATGCAAAGTAGAAAAGGTGGAGAGGAAAAATTGTTTGTCACTTCGTACTCTGGCAAAGAAGGATGTGTCAAGCTCATCTGGAAAGTCGATCACATCCTCCTCCATGAAGCTGGCAGGGGTGAAGCTTCTTCTCTGAGCCCGTTTCAGTGTACTTTCCCGAAATGACCTCCCCTGAAGAACAGATACAAGCAGTCATTGCAAACATTTACCTTCCCACTAAACCAGGAGGAAAAAAAATCCACAAAAATGAACATTTTGTTTTTTTTTTCTCCAAATCATATTACAGCCACTCACTTTAACAAGCGCAGCTGCAGCCCTGAAGCTCATTTTTGCCACAGACTCCCTCTTGCGCCGCCGAGGCAGCCGGTTGAGACCTGAGCGAGAGCTGGTAAAGGAGCAAAGCGAGGCAGCCCCGGGGGTGATGGGGGTTTGAGGCACGCTGTAGCCATCCACCTCTTCGACCATCCGAAAGGCTCTCCCACGAGCCAGTGGATCAACTATCTAGAGGTAGATACAAATAAAAAAAAGTTGGTTACCAACCCATTAAAAGAGGAATCAATTTAAAAACAGACATTTTACAAAGACAGGAATTCTTTACAAGTGTATTGCAGACATATTTAAATACAAATTTTAAGTGAAATTGAATGTTCAAAGATGTTTCCTGTTTGGATGATGCTAAAGGTATTTTTTTCATAAATCTTTTAGCGCATATTCTGAAACGCTGTTTTTTTTTTCACCCATTATGCCCTGGTACACCGTGCTATGAGAGTAATTATTCAATTTCTTCTAATTGGTTGAAAAAACATTTACTATTGCCAGGATGTCAGCACTGTGTTCATCTAAACAGGCCCAGGTTTCATACTGAGTAGTCAAAAATAAGAAAGATCGTAAAAGACTTTTTTCTTTATTTGTTTCCTTTTTAAGACACTTTGTTGAGAATAAAAGTTAATACAGCTTTTTTTTTACTTTTTTGGTTGCTGGTGTGATTTTAATCAGGGAAAAAGTGTACCTTGGTTTAAAATAGGTTGAAAAATGCTGTCATGACTAGAATGCTAAAAGGTGATCTTTAACAGCACAGTTAAAGACCCACTCTGATCATCTTTTGAACAAGTTTCAAAGAGATCTTTCAAAAATGCTCAAAATTTCAAAACAAGAAGTGGATTCAACTGTGCCTTGATTAATAATTTGAATGGTAAGAAAAAATTATAAAAACATGGAAACAAATCTAATATAAATTCAGATCCTGCATTTAGCCTTTGACCTCAGCTATATTTAGACAAATAACCAACATCCAGTACCTTTTGCATCCCATGCTGGGAGGATGGAACATACAGAGGAGGAGGAGTCTCAGTGCTGGCCAAGGAGATGTTGTCCTGGCTGGGCAGATCCATCTCCCGGATCACCTGCGGTTTCAGCTTCCCATAACGCAGGCTGCAGTGGCGCAGACTTTTCCTCTGCCACTTCTGGGTGGCGTCGCCATCCTTACTAACCCCAAACCAGTCAGCCGTTCCCCTAAAACCACAAATGCAAACGTTTTAGACCTACTGCATCTTTTACAGAGGAGGGGGGACAGCAGACATTGCTACAACAGCACTTTACAGGATATAAAACTGTGACATGTCCAAGTCCAAATGCACAGGGAAAGAAATTCACACATTCCAAATTCTTGCTTGAAACAATAACAGGAAGTGAAAAAGCTGAAATAAAATAGAAACTAATAAAAATCCTCCCTGTTCCCTAAGTGTAGGAAGCATTTTAAAACACAAACCAGGAAATGAAGAAGTTTCATTTCTATTTGTAACTTCCAGAGTGAAAGTTCAGTCAGGTTTAGTTAATCAGTTTCTTACTCTCAGCTGTAAAACTCAGAGCATCACTGAGCAGCTGACATTTTATAGTCCAGCATTTATGTTTGTCTTTATAGCCGTGGATGCTCCTTTTTGGTTCCTTATCTTAGATAAAATAAGATAATCTCTGATTATCAGGGATTTAAAAAAGCAAGTAATCCAATGTCAGCTCAATAATACATAGATTGGAAAGTGACAAGCCCTAATGTTGACGTTCAGACGAAACCGCCATGCTTAGTCATCGCCATACCTCCAAAATGACTGGACATTCTCTGAGATAAATGAAAGCGAGGGGTTTTCACAGCCTCTCACTCATAATGAATTTTTTTTTGGAGGGGGGTTCACACACAACTAATGCTTTTTTTTTTGCTTATTTGTGCATTTATATCTGTTTTGCTCCATTGCGGTGAATCTGTTAAAATCACAAATGATTAGCATTTGTGGCACAATGACAATAAGTGAAGAAGCGCACAATGTCATCCTTATATTTGTAAGGCACCAGCCGGCGTACCTGAGAAGAGTTCTGGACAGAGAGTGGTGTTTCCTGGAGCTGCGCCGTGCAGCCCGCTGCCCTTTAATGGGCACAGTGTTAATCCGCTCAAAATGCACTCTCCTGCTGCTGAAGTGACCAGGCAGGGCAGGACCAGGAGGTGGCGAGAACAGACAAAGGGAAAGGAGGAGAAGAGAAAACAGAAGTGATGCAGAAAGATGCAGGAAAATAGAGCAGTGAAGCTTCATGCAGGGGGAGCAAAGCTGGCATTTAGGTGAACCTTTTGATTTAAAGACCCACTTCGATGAAAATCCTGTTTTTGATGGATTTGTTGCATTTTTCTCATAAATTAAAAAAAATTACGCTCACATTTGTATTCTTTATTTAAGTTCTTGTGAATCAGGAGAAGACGCAAAAATGACTTTTGGAAAAGCTGTGGCATAAAAGCTACAATTGGCGGGCCACAAGCTCCCTGCTCCGCTCCATTCTGTTCCATTCACTTGCAGGCGACTAGATCCACGTATGTCTTTGTTTTCCTCGTCCGAGCTGGCATCTGGTTTCAAATTGTATGGCAGGATGGCTCCAATATTGCTATTTTATGTTGCACCGGTAATGTTAGGTTGTGGCTGTCAGTGGCTGTAAGCTAGCAGGATAGAGTTTAAATGGATGGATAACGGGAAATGGAGGCAGACTTACTCCATGACAACAGAGTCGCCTACAACTCAGAGGGGAATTTCTAATTATTAACTCCTGCCACTCTGGAGAAACTATGTTCTAGAAAATGACCCAAGTTTTGGGATTTTGGCAAAAACTGCATAACCGTAATTAAAAGACCACTATTTAAAGGTTTTTAAATAGATCAAAAGATGATCGAAGTGGGTCTTTAAAGGTTTGAGGAACAAGAAAAGTCCTTTTCAAGCAGTCTGCATAGGAGTGTTAATCATAAAGCATTTTAAAATCTTCAACGAAAGTTAAGGAAGAGAAGAACATGGGTTGTCAAGAAAAGCTGATCTACCCTGTTGTGAAATCCTATATAATTATCTGAATATGAGAAGTTTTTACTCATAGTTTTGAGATGTAGAAGGAGTTAACCTCTTTATGGTTTGAGTAATGGATGACTGACGCTGCAAGACCGGTCGCCGGGTGTCGAAAAACTCCCGCGGAGGAGATGGGAGGTGGGAGGTTTCCACAGGCATGCTGATGCTACGCAGGAATCCCTGCCTCTTTATTGGCTGCATTGGGAAAAAAAATATATTAGGAAAAAGAGTAAGCAGACAGCATCTTCCAAGAGATAAAAAAAAAGGCATTCAGCTAGAGAAAGTACCTGAACAAAAGTAGGAGGCTCATCGAGTGACATCTGAGCTGCGGGAATGTCCAGTCTGAGCCAGGGAGGTTTCTTCCTCTGCAGGCTGCTTGTGCTTTCACGCCGCGATTCAGCCATGTTCCCTGTCCCAACCCAGGCCTGCCAGCTGCACAGATAAAAACAGACCAATCACATCATTAATAAATTAAACAAAGCCTGAAAATGTCTCACAAATACAGAAATTATTATTATCTGCAATAAAACCTCAGAAATCTCTGCACTCACTACTGGTCTGTTTGCCAATCACATCAGCAATTAATTGTGATGTAGGAATGACCTCGACCCCTCCATAACTATAGTTTTCATTAAAAATTGATTTTAAAGATTTCAAAAAGTTTTTAGCTTTGAAGTTCTTGTCTTAAAACAAACATAGCAAGAATTATGACATATAATTGTGGGACCCCATGGAAAAAATCCTTGGAACATTGTATATTTTAGTGGAGCTTCACCTTGTTTTTAACATTTTTTTTATTGTTTTGACCTTGTCTTTGCTTTTAGTTTGGGTTTAATACATTTTTATTTTGCCGCTACATGTTTTTACTGTTACGAAGCAAAAAAAAAAAAAAAAAATTAAATGTAATTTTTTTTTCAGTAAAAAAAAAAAAAAAAAAAAAATGAAATGTACCTTTTGTAAGAGTTTTTTGGACAGTTGCAGGTACACTGTGTAATATTTGTGTCATGTAAGGAAAAATAAAAAAAAAGAAGTTGAGGTTTTACTAAAGAAATGTATGTTAACCATTTCAACAAAACAGTTTTAAAGAAAAATCAATAGAGCAAATTGTAAAGTAGTTTTAAAAAAAGCCCCAGACTGCTAAGGGTTAATTCTGGACTGCAAAAGAACCTTTATTTGACTTAAACATTCAGATATTTCTCCAAAACCACTCAGAGTTGGAAAAACCTTCCCAAAACCTGTCACATCTGTGTTTATTGAAAAAAAGGGGAAGCTTGTTGGCTTAATCTTAATCCCATAACTCATCTTAATTCCTCTGTGTGGTTTGAAGTAGCTCTACTTTCAGAGTGTATTTAATGGAGACTAATGACGGTCTGTGCATTCCCATGATGAGGCCTGTAAACCCCAGGTGGTGCACAATAAAGCAGAACATCAGACAGTCTGCAGCCTTGTTATCATCACCAGCTTCGCTTTTTACTGTCCCAGTAAAAAGCGAAAAAAAGTGTCTAAACTCACTCCACTGGATTCACTTCCTGCCTTAATCTTGGTTAGTTCGCTTTTGCACATTCCTTCGCTCTGCAATTAAGAATAACATGGAAAAACAGGTTTCAAACTGCAAAAGTGAAAGATTGAAACAAAATGCCCACAGAGCAAGCATAAAGCCAATTACAATGACAGTTTCAGTCTTTGTCGATCTACAAGTTAAAATGCCACAGTAGATCTTTGTCGAAAATGTCGTCACTTCCAGAGGTTTTAAAGCGGGTCACGCCCTCACTTCTCTTGTTACAGAACAGGAGGGAAAAAAAGAGGAAAGAAATCTGTAGCAGTCTGTGACCACATCTGTTTCACATTGGCATTTTCATGCACACCAAGCTTCTGTTTTAGCCCATGTGATGATGGGAAATGTCAGAGAATCTCAGCAGAGGCAGAGGAGGACACCCTCCCACCGAGGACAGCGAGGGTAATCAGCCATCAAGAATTAAACGAGTTCCCTCTTCAGGTGATGGAAAATCACATTGCAGATTATACCCATTGTTGCCCTGCGATTGACCTGCGAACTGTCCAGGGTGTACCGCGCCTCCTCCCTGAAGTAGCTGGGATAGGCTCCAGCAACCCCATTGACCCTGACATGACCAAGCGGGAATAGAAGATGGATGGACGGATTAAATTCACTCTTTCACTGAAGATTTGCCTTTGGGAATTTTGGGACCTATAGTGATTCACTGCAACATCAGAAAATTAAACCTTAAAAGATAAAGTCTGTTTAAGAAACGAACAGATGGATACAAATGATCCATTTGACATTTATTCCCGTTTTACATGAATTGGGTCCTATTTACTGTAAGCTAAATGTTAACTCAATTTTTCCCATGGCCCTTTCACAAAAGCACAAATATTAGTGCACCTCCCTCTCCCTGCTTTTTCTTCATGTCAATGTGAAAATCAGTGAAGGAACCATAAAGAATCCAGTTTTCCAAAAGAAGACTTGGATCTCCTTGATGCTTGAATGTGTTAATCAGAATGAAGGAGAGTAAACTTGTTAGAATGTTTTGTTCATGTCTCTCCCACTCATTTTGCCAATACTTCCAAGTGTCCATGGGGTTACCAGAGACTTACAACATCTTATATCTGTTGTTTACTTGATAACCAAATTAAATATGCAACAAAAGTTTAAAAAAATGAGGCAGGTGTGAATATATTTTCACAGCGGACAGCAGGAGGAAAGCATCCTACAGAACAAGCAGAAATGGATTCTAATCAGGACGAAACCCAGTTAAGATCTTAGAAAAATGGCCAGCAACATTTGAAATAAAAAAAAAACAAAATGACAAAAAAAAAATCAATACACCCATCCAACTCTTGTTTTGGCTCAAAAAGAATATCAGAGTAAACTTCTAAGATGCACAGGCTTGAAACTCTTTGAAAGTCTTTTTTTCTGCAGCTCATGTCTGGGAATATCTACAGCATGACCTCCTGTCATCATCATCATCACTGAGGAAGCCGCTCCACCACTGTGAGAAAGAAAAGTCATTGAATGGAGAAGGTTGGACGAAAGGCTGAGAAAAACCGAACGTCCTTCTCATATTTCATATATTCAGAGAGAGCAACATTTTAATTAAATATTTGGCCATTTTATTAAGTCAAGGATTAGCTCTTGAAAGTATGCTGTGTGGTGTGGGGACACAAACCTTTAATTATTTCAAACTATTACGCTAATCCCCTAAAAATGACTCATCTCATCTTTTTTCAAGGAAACTGTACGTGCTTCAGATGGTGCATGACAACAATTTGCAGCTTGTGATAGTTTCCCTGCAGTGTTTACATTCCTGAAGGTGATTTGAGCCTCATGTTCTTCTGACCTCCACCTAGTTTACGCATCTATATCATAGACTTTTTGCCAAACCAAAACTCAAGAGATGCGCATCTAATATTGCATTCTGTGGCTGATCCACTTCAGGATCCATCAGGCAGCAGAGAACAGGCAGGTGAACTAAACATAGAGGACAAGCTAACATCCATGAAAGTGCTTGGATGTCCAATGTCCTATTAATGACTTTGGCTGACAGGCGTATCGCGTGTTCTCTCAGTCTTTGGAGCTCCAGTCTTTTACGGCCTGCTCTGCAAACTGATATTTTATGATATGAGAACTTAATTAAGAGATCCAGCTTTAAATTGTGTTTTTTTCGGTCACACATTCAACCTCTACAGAAGAGAAAATGACAAGCACAGATGTTTGGTTTGCATTACCCAAGTACATGTCGCTGCACTAGGTCGCCTGTGCAGAAAAATAATCTCCTAAACATTTTACGGTACATTTAAAGAAAAAAAATCTTCTATCCGAGGTCGTGTATATTCTCAGTGCATGCCTTAACCACATTCCACAAGATCTTCAGGCAGAAAAACAACCAAGCAGGAATGGTGTAGCTGGAAACCACATGCAGTCTAACCGCAGCGGACAGGAGCTGGCGGGTTTACGGGCACAGCGTTGTGCTCTGGTGCTGCTGCTTCACAGGAGGCAGACAAACTGTAGCCACAGCCAGGGTGGCAGAGGAAAGAGTCTTATTAAGGCTGACAGAGAATACAGTGACTAGCCAAGTTGGGTCGTGCTCACACACAGAGGAAGATGGCGAGCTAAGGTGACCACTGGGAAAAGATCAGAGCTCCAAAAAACCCACAACCAATGTTGTCTTTAAAAAATGCAAACCATCCTTTCCCCAAGTTCAAGTTGGTTTCTTGGATAAACTTTCAAATGACAGAATAACTTTTTTTTGCCAATCCAAAGTCAAGTTTTTCCAGTTTTCCCAGTTTTCCCAAACTTGTGCAATCTGTACTAGTGCTGGGCACAAAAATATTGACACAAACAGGTTGTGCTATTTTTTTGAGTTCTTCGCATTCTGTGTTAGTAATTTCCCATAAATGCACATTCTATTCATTGTTGTGTCACTCTCCACATTGGAGGAGAGGCCTAACAATGAAGACAATGGAGGGAAACCAGCTCCCACTGACTTTTTTTCACTCTAAAAGCTAAATAAATGAAGAAAATACAATATTTATGAAAATAAGAGTTCAATTCAGTTGAAACGTTATTTAATTAACAGAGTTGTTGTTAAATCTACCTCAACCTGCAGGAAATGGCAAATTTCCTTATAACAAATGAATTTCAGTAAAAAAGATTTGCAGCATGAGTGGCTTTACAAATCTTTTTACAAATTTACCTGCATCTGAGCCTCATCCGCAAATAAATTGCAGAACAGCACTTTTATCTTAATATAGCTCATTGTTGTTCCAACTGGAGCAAATTATGGAGACAAAGCTACAAGCAAGTGGTATTTAATTTGGACCAGAAAAACAAAAACACAATGAAGAGATAAATACTAAATTAAACTGGGTTTTAACAGAGAGAAAATGAAATAGCAAAAAACTTTCATTGTGGAATTTGAACAAAAACTGTCAACATGATTTATCCTAAACAGAAAGTAGAGTACTGTGCTTATGTCTCGCAGTGATACAGAACCAGTAAACGCTTGCAGTCATCTAAACTGACCTTAGTGACATGTGACAGTCTGTCACACCAAACCAGTTTCTTACAACACAAAAAATGCACAGAGACAGCAGAAATATCCATCACAGCTGAACCTGAGATCAAGTGTCACAGGCAGCCAAGGGGCACGCAGGGTGGACGGGGGCTTCTGGGACTGGCGTGGTAGACGGCGGGGAAGCTTAAATAGTTTTACTTACGTATTCTGATTTATAGCTCACGCTACTTTAACTATATCAATTTAGCCACACGAGTGGAACTAGTTTCAGTGTGGAGTGACAGGCAACCCCACAATCATAACATTGTTTGTTGAGAGCCAGATATAGCCTCTGAAAGTATAAATCGCCTCCTAACAGCAGTCTATGAGCTGCTACTCTGGTTTTTTATATACAAATATATATATATATATATATAAAACTCAGATGCAAATTTACTTTTGGCAAAAACGGAGCCCAGCATATTAAAAAAAAAGAAAACATCCTTGTGCATCACATTTCTGATCTTTTTATGAGAAAAATTACACTTTACTCCCTAAAAAAAGTGCGCTTTTCCCTGTCAGTTTTATTAAAACGGATGATTTCGATCGATCTCTCAAAGAGAAATGAACACTGTTGGCCTTATTTATTGCCTGGCTGGTAGAGAAGTAAGAAAACTGTCTTCTTTTTTTTTTTTTTCTTATCAGAGCAAGCCTGTCCCTTTAAAGGTGCTGTAATATCCTGCACAGGAAATCAAAGAAAGGAGCGCTTAGAATAAGAAAAAAAAAACAGAGAACAGGATGATGATCCTTTAATTGGAAATGTTTACCAACAAAATATCAACATTGCAACTTTTTTCTGTCTTTTCACATTTATAAATAATAAACTGTATTATTTAGACAGTTGGCTAATTCAGCATTTAATTATTGATCCATGCAGCACAGGTAAATTATTTACAGCTCCCGTCTTACTGGAGTTTCCGTGCATGTATGGGTAGCTGCGTGTGGCATTTAGCAGGCGCACCTCTGCTGTTAACACGGCAGTTTCAGCTCACTACAGGAGATAGCAGCCGCTTTTTTTTGCTGGAAAAAGAGCGCTCACTCGGTAAATCTGTACAATGTCTCAGCGGAGAGCCGAGTTTGTGCCTCTAATCTTCAGGAAGCAGCTGACAGCAAAGACGCCATCACCCAGGCTAAATATATCACACCAGCAAAGATGTAAGTTTGTACAAAAAGCAAATTATTTGTTTGCTGTCTGAGGGCCCTTCAGAAATAAATGAGGAGACAGGATGAACTCACAGTGAAACAATCTGACTTGAGGATGAAGGAAAGATAAGGAGATCGGTTAGACTTGAAAATCAGCTGCCAAACATTTTTTTTTTTAATCTTTTCATTACCGCTTATCACATGCTTTATAAATCTGTAAGTACAGGAAGCTAGTGGAACTCACTCTGTGGCTAAACACAGTTCCCCGAATGGAGCTGATTAAATGTTACATCCTCTTTAAGGCAGTCCTGAGTAAATGAAATCAAGTAAAAGCTTTTTTTAAAAGCCTCATAAATCCAAAAGCCTTCCCAGCTATTGATATTTTAGTTGCTATTTTAACTTTTCAAATTAGATCAAAATTGTCAGATCACATTAACATTGGCAAACAGATATATGTTAAAGATCACTGTCCTGGCTTCTCATTATAACAGTCAGATCAACAGCTTTAGCATCTTCGTCCCCAAAAAGCTCTAGTTTTCTCTGGAGCACCAATTAAAACAAAAAAAGGAGCGTTTTTTTTTGTTCAACAAAAGGGATGTATGTCATGTTCTCCACCATGCTGGGCCTCTCAACTGTGTCCTGAGACTTCATACAAGGATGGTATTGTCCAAAGGAAGTTTGACATTCACCTATTAAGTGCATAAGAGGAGAATCTTTGAAAGGCTGCCCCGACAACATGTGATATCAATCTAAATAGTTTCCAGCATGATATCAGCCTGAATCAAGCCTACAAAAGGCTTCATTGTGTGTCTTGATGTTGCCTGGGCTGAACAACGGTCATTGTGCAGCCTGATCTTAGTCAAAAAAAAAAAAAAAAGCAGGAGCGGGCTGAAGTTTTCATTGCTCTCTCAATGGAAATGGCCCACTAAGCAAATTCCCGTCTAAGAAAATTACTCAGAGTGAGGTGGACAGCAAGATAACTCAATCACGGTTTAGCAAGCACATCATAAAGGAGGGGGCTGAATGTTTGTGGACACCTTTTTTAATCAAAAAAATGATTTAAAACAACTGTAAAGTTGTTTCTCCGCCATCAGTCAATCAACAGCATAAAAATAATTTAAGAAGGGACACTCAGCTTTGTTATGTCGCATTCACTGTGGGAGGCCACTGGCTTACTGGCTGTTTCACTGGGAAGCACTGGGAGGAAGGAAGTGCAGTGCAGAAAACAGGGGGGGGGGATGAGTAAATGAAGGCAGGAAGCGTGCCGCAGACAGGGTTCACTGGCCGCACAATCACGGAAACAACATCGCTCGTTCACATGCACAGGAACACATCCACGCTGCCCGTGTAAACATGCACATCCCATCCTGGACCATGAGGAGGTCCACCTCACTGTAGGCAAAAAAAGGGGTTTTTCCCTGCATGCAGACATGCTAAAACTCCCCCTGCACTAATGAGAGCAAGTAAAGGTTTTCATAGTTTGACAGCAAAGACTGATTTGCACATTAAGGCGAAATGATGTGATGATGGGACAAATGCAAAAACAGAAAAACATGCATTTGTTGTAATTTTCCAACAGTTTCCTCATCAACTCTACTCTGCCAAGAGCAGCTGCACATCACAAATTTTCAAACATTTTAGACGGAAAGAGCACAGTCAGCAGTTTTTGATCCAAGTCCCTAAGAAGAAGAAGAAGAAAAAAAACAATCCGGAGATTGTTTTTGTTTGTTTTCTGTCCAAAACCCAAAGTGCTGCCAGATTTCTACGGTCAACCTACATCAGAGAGGAAAAGCCGCAGCAATGTAATGGACGAGATATGCATCTTATGAGTAATCAAGCACTCAAACATCCACATCAAACCAGGATATGCACTGGAATGAAAAACAACTAACAGGGATAGATTGCACTAAAAAGTCATGATCAAAAGGTATTATTCATTCCTTTTATTATTTGAATATTCCAAACTTTGAATAATCTATCCTCTTCCTTGAGTTTTTCACAAGCAGACTCAACATTGTGAAACTCACACCAAGAGCCTGTTAGCACACAAACTTCCTTTTCTGAAAGGTAGAAGGATTATGCTTTTGTCATTTTGTTGTGACAATATCAGCAGCATGGACCTATTTAATCCCCAGGTCCCTCTCTGGATTATAAGGAACCAATATATAACAGCAAGGTAATTCCAATATATTTTTAATCTCTGCAGAAAAATGTGTGGACAAAAGAAATGAAAGACAAGTCGTAAGCTGTCTTCAATATTTGTCCACAACTGGACCAGCAGTTACAGAATGCGCTTTTGTTCCAAACTCAGCATGGTCAGATGATGCATCCGTCACATGCACATCAACCACAGCGTGCCCTCTGCCTGAACTATGATGTGAAAAACGGAATCAAACTGACAACACAGCTTGCTTTTATTCAACGCCGTGACATGTTGGAAACTATAGGATAAATCTTTAGGTCTGACAAAGCGAATGTGAGTCGACATGATGCTCAATTTGGAGTTTGGACTATGGAGAAGTCAGTCAAACATAAATGAAAAGCAAGATTTGGGTCTCTGTGTTAGAAAAAAAGAGGAAAAAACAGGATGAGCATCAGCTGACATATGAGGGTGCAACAGAAAGAAGACCCACAACCCTCACTTTATGTGCAGCAAATGAATGCACACTCTGTTAACTGGACCAGCTTTTGCGTGCAGATGAACAGAAGGAAGACAGATGCACAAATGTGAAATCAATCCAGAATGAAGAGTGCTTTCTCAACAGCCCTTTCAAAATGTGAAGTCATGAACAAACTTGATGTCATGTTGACTGAAAAAAAGTCAGAATATTATCATACAGTGTATATTATTATTTGCCTTCCACCATCACCAGAAAATATGTTGCTAATTTATGTTTACTGCAGTTTAAGCCAACATTTCTTTCCTTTTCCACTAGAAGTCTCACTCTGATCATCTTTTGATCTTTTTAGCCAAAATAAAAAAAATAAGAAATTGTGTCATTTTCTATAGTTTCTGCAGCAATTCGTTAGAAATTAACCTCTGAGTTGTGGACAGGATCATTGACTTGGAGCAAACCCCGCCCCCTTTCCCCTCCACATTGCTGAAAGCTCTCTGTTTACATGCTCTCCTGCTAGTTTACACCCCGTCACACCTTCAACCTAAAATTTGCTGTGCAACAAAAATGGTGAACAATATTGAAGCTATCCAGCTGTACAGTCTTGAGCCAGATGTCAGCTCAGATGAGGAAAATGAAGACATACACCGGAGAGGAGCAGGGAGTTTGTAGCCCACCCAGCGTATTTCCCATGTCACAAATTAGTGCTTTTTCCAATAGCATTTTTTTTGTCTGCTCCTGATTCACACTGATTTCAATGAAGAACTACCCAGAAATGCAATTTTGAGTTAAATTTTCCTAATATATATGTGTTACATCATGAGAAAAATGCCACGCGAAGATGTGAACAACACCAAAAAACACAATTTTTATCAGAGTGGGTCTATTTTCATGATTGTGTATTATGGCTCTAGGACAAATAAACTAAGAAAAAGTATGGTGTTACATCATCGCTTCATTTAAATAATAATCAAAGCTCTTTTGGGAACAAAATATCCTAATTATTCAACTTTTCTGATATAAACCTGTTCAATCTTCTAGATGTCAATGTGTCAGCTTCCCAACAGTTCATGGTAAGGAAGGTTTTTTTTTTTCCTGTTGGAGAATCTTGAATTTTCGGCAGGAGACAAATCTGACAGCAGCAGGTCAGTCAGGCACTCATCTTCTGTGTTTATGAGGACAAGGTTGCACAGCAAGCCAGGCAGAATGGGATCTGGGTCACTCATGCTGAAACTGCACGGACCACCCAGGAAAAACACTAAACTCATGAAGGCATTTTCCCATTTCGACATTTAAATATAACGCCTCTGCCTCGGTGGTACTGTCATGCAATGCACAGAGCGGATTTGTGACTTCATTCTTGTGTGTATATTGCACAGTTTGTGGTTTCATTTCTGCATACAGTCCTGACTTAAATGGATTGGTGGCATCAATGGTTTCCAGTTTACTTCCCTATGATCTACATTTATCTTTTGAGTCCAACATCTTTAGAAATTTGCATTCACGACAGTTTTTTTCTTGAATTAATCATTCCTTTTCTCAAGGAATTTCTTTATGAGAAATATCTGCAGTATCAGTGCATTGCCAGTGTGATGTTTTTGCTTTTTATTTCTCAAATGTGAGGTTTTTTTTCCCAATGAACTGAAATGTAAACAACACCAACATAAACAGGGGGCCATCTTCAGCAGTAGTAGCTTATTTATGTATCAGATATTAGAGCCAAATAACATGATCAGATAATATTGTAAAATCAGAGAAAAAAAAATCTTTGAAAACTTGAAACTAAGAAGGAAGATTTGAAGGTTAAGGAGACAGGAAGGAAAGGAACTAAAGCCATGCACTAGGGGACAACACATCCGGACAAAAGCCAAACAAGGGAAGACCATAGCACGTCCTCAGGGAGCATGACAAAATGAGCAAGGGGACGATTTCCTCCCACTGATGTGACAAAAAAAAAACATATTCTTTGTCAAAGAACCCACCAAATGATAGGACATTTTTCCTCTACTCTGATAAACACGGGACGTTGACATTTGCATTTGCTCACATAACAAATACTTATTTCACTTTTGCTGCTCCACCCCTTCAGCAGCGGGTACATAAACAACCTGAATTTCCTCATCGGCTGTAAGAAATGTAGAAGCAAATCGGATGAGCACGGAAACATCTTGTAGATCGACCTTTAACGTCCAGTTGAGAACAAAATCTTATGATAACATGGCCGACACTTTTTTGTCTAAGGAAATGAAGTCTGATTTTCCACAGGAAAAGTCAACAAAAAAACAAACGCTCCCACTAATTCGTTGTAAATTTAGTGCTGACACGGAAATGCTCATAGAAAAGAAAAGGCCTTTAAAGCGAGCGTGCTACACCCCAAACTGAATTTCCAAAGTGTTGCCTTTTGTAAAGTTGGGTGTGATCATGTGGGCACCATAAATGAGAAGCTTTACATCATTTTCCCTGGCAGACGCTGTTACGAGCTCCTTCAGATGGCAAAGGCAAGGAAAAGCTGGCGGCCGTGAGGAGAAACAGAAAGCAGATCTACACAAAGCAAGCTGAGACTCACAAGGTCAGGTACTTTCAAACACGTAAACAGTCTGGCTCGATCCCTCATCACTTTCTCTGAATGACAAACACAGAAAATCTTCAAGCCAGTTGGATTAATTGCATTAAATTTCTCCAACAAAATATTAGAAGCTGATACATATTTGTTGAAGCCTCTGCATTTGTTTGTGTCAAGATTTTTGTCAAAAAAACTGAGTCTCAGTCAAAAATAAAAGTAGACTGACTGGCTCTGACTCTTTGGAGGATGAAAAAAGGCGAGTTTTTGGACCTTGAAACACGCCCTCACTTCTGGGAAAGCAGCTGGAATAAGTTTGGTGCATGGTCTGAGATGTAGGCGAGAAAGTTGAAACTGTCCAGATATAACTGTGTGTGTTTCCATTCAGGGACCAGTGAACTTAAGTTTAGCCGTTTAGTACACAAAGAAGATTCACAGCCTCTGGGTATGACGACCGACTGCCAAAGATAGAGGGGTGGGAGGCAAGCAGGAGGAGTTGAAGTGAAGTGGAGTGGGTTATCCAATTTAAACCTCCTCCCCTATGGTTACTTTATCGGGGCTGGGGTAGGGTATCAGAGTTCTGGACCAACAAGGAAGGAACGTAAACACACTATGCAGTGCTGCCATTACAACAACCTCAGCTTAGACAGCAGAGCCGGTTCAGAACATAATGGTAGATCCTGCTTGGACAAAACTTTCAGCTCCATCTGAAGGCTGAAAGTTTTTAAATGTGGGGGCAGTTCTGGCTTAAAAGTCTGTAGAGGAAGCTGGGGGCTGGAAGGAATCGTTTATATGCCTTGAAGGAAAATACATGTAGGTGGGGGCAATGGCAGTCCCATTCTTGGATTCTGGGATGAAGCGCCCTTGTGCAAGGCACCCAACCTCCAAATAGATCACTTGGCACAGCAGCCATGCAATGTTCCAGGTGTGTGGGACTAATTCCAATATAGTTGCTCACTGCTTCCATTGAACATAAAAAAATGGGGGGTCCACAAATGTTGTCTATATGTCTATATAAACAAAATCCTTTATCAAATAACATTTTCTTCCTTTTGAAAGCATTTCCTTAACATATCGTCTGACTTATTTAAAGCTGTCAAAGAATCCTGACGAGTCAAACTATCTCATACCTGCCGCACATATTTCTCTTTGTATCAGGTGTAGACGAGTATTTCTTGACTTGTTTGCAGACACACCCTCAGGGAAGTGTTTAAACTCAAAGAGGAAGATCAATGGTCAAGGAGCCACTGCGGCATGTCTGCTGGGAAAATACACATGAGCTCTGAAAATGCCCTTTACCCTGAGGTTAAAGAGCCAAAGACACCGTATCAGCCAGAAGACAAGCGGTGAAACACAAACCACTCCAAATCCCAAATTAGATGCTTTCATTTCTGCTTAAACTCAATCCGAGGGTCAGCGACAAGTCTGTAGTCGCATGGATTTAAATGTCGAAATATCCATAACTTTTTTTTTACCCACCCCATCTTAAGTGTCAAAGTTTTCTGGTTCATTCTGCAGATGACTCTTTATGTATGGCTGTCCAGCTCGTGACAGATGAGGTGCTGACTGAAAGAAAGTCAGGGTGGCACGCTGGCAGATGGAGGTCTTGGAGGCTTAGAGGTGGATCTGAAATAGCCCTGCTGCATTACATCACAGCTGACTGGATCGTCATGGCTGCCGCTGCACCGTATCGCAGAAACAAGTAAAATTGGATGCAAGAGTCCAGTTGCAAACAGGAGGAAGACTCAGACATCACACAGCACCCCGCCTGCTGTATGTCCAGGCAACCTCAGAGCCTAGAAGACGATGATTTGTGAGAGCAATAAGCGTCTCCCTGTGTAATCACATGTTCACACCAGAACCAATATGTGCAACATTGCTTTAATTCCAAAAGGTATCTGCCCCTCTGCCTTCCAGTTTCATAAGCACAGTGTAGGCTGGATAAAGCATATTTTCCTGCAAACATTATTGAAGAAATCAGAAAAAACTATGATTGTTTTGACAGCTTACTACAAACTGTAACATCAAAGTCAAGCAGGTACCCCCTCTGCAAGCGAAGACTAGATCAAACAATGCCTGTGGGCTCTCATGCCATCAAACATACCTGAAAGGTTTTTAAGCCACGCATTGAGATCAGTTGCAACTAGCTTACATGGCAGGAATGCATCTTTATTCTTTGTCAACACGAAGAACAAGTTGACAAACATGTCTGACTGCTCCAGGTACTGCTGCCATGCCCCACTTTCATGATCTACGCGGAAGACACGGCAGCTTCCTCACAAAGCAGATGCTGGACACACTGAAACTCATCTTTTACAAACACTGTCTTCAATGGTGTGCAGTCAGGTGGTTAACCATTACCACGGTTTGAGTTAGAAAGGAGGCCCAGGACCTTTGAAATAAGAGGTTTATGATGCCTTCACAAAGATTTATTTTCTGTTTGAAACTCTTTTTTATGAAGCACTGCTTTGATGTATTTCTGTAGAGACCAGTTAAAACACTCAAAGTATAGAATTAAGTGTTTCAAACAAAGGAAAGGTGTAATTCTCACATTAAAATGAGATCCAACCAAATTATGGGCTCTATACATTTCTAAGCTCACAGGTAGACATGGAAAATGGGATCTTTCCTATCCAAGAAACCGTGAAACGGATGTGGAAGTGCAATTTCACCTGAGCAAGAGTAAACTTCAGATTTCCTGCCAGAGGAGATTCTCAAAGAGCTAATTTTCAGCTGCGGATGTGTTTGCGGGCTGAAGAGCCTGAGGTTATTTAGAAAGGCTGGAGCCCTGCACACATGGAACTGCTCAACCTGGTGATCTAAGCTCAGAGACAGAGCTCTGGCTGGTCAAGCTGCAGAAAATGACCGACAATTTCATCTGGGAACGCCCTATTTTGTGAACGGGCCGAATTTTTAAAAGTCCTTCCAGGAAATCTATGACCGCTCTGGCGATCTACAGAAAACAAAAAACGTCTTCATCCGATCAAACACCAAGCTTACAAGTAAAGGCCTTGTGAGTTGAAGTGCCATGGTTAGATGCATCATCTTGAAGTGATTACAGGTCTGTGAGAAAAAAAAAATCAAAATACACTGAAGTGCCTTTGTGAAAAATAAATCTACTGAGGAAAAACTCAACTACTGAAGAACATTTAAGAGGTTTATCTGAAGACAATACCATGGAGAATTTTCACAGGGCTGTGTTTGGGCCAGGATGACAGATAGCACCACATGAGTCACAAAGGCATGTGTTTGGTGTGGGCTCTCCCCACAACAAAGACAAATCTCCTAAAGGCATCCGTTTACAGATGAGACATTCTTTTAATAGGTAAGAAAAAAAAGGCTTCCATAATTTACCCTTTCTTAACAAAAGAAAACAAAATAGTGGCGTGTGCAAAAGTTTGGGCACCCTGCAGAATTCATAGTATGCACCGCCCCCTTTGGAAAAGCTGAGACCTGACAGTGTCGGGGATTGTTCACAATCATCGTTTGCAAAGACCAGGTGATTTCAATCTCAGAGATTTGAAATAATCTGAGTCATGTGACTTTGTCCCAACAATCAGCATCATGGGTTCTTCCAAGCAGTTGTCCAGAACAATGAAACTGAAAATAGTTGATGCTCACAAAGCAGGAGAAGGCTATAAGAAGATAGCAAAGCTGTTGATAAATCATGCTTTGGGCTTGTATTGCAGCCAGCGGCACAGGAAACATTTCACAAGTAGAAGGAAGAATGGATTCCACAACCTTTCTGCAAATTTTGGACATTAACTTGATGCCATCGTTGAAAAAGTTGAAGATGAAGAGAGGATGGCTTCTACAAATGATAATGATCCTAAACACACCTCAAAATCCTCGCTGTCTTACATTAAAAGGGTAGAAACTGAAGGTTTTGCAGTGGCCTTCCAAATCATTCCAGGTTGGTCGGAAAACATGTAGGACACCGGGCCTCGAGGCCTGGATTTGGATACCCCTGCTTTACATCCACACAGGCATCATGTCCATACGGGCCCTACAATCATACAGGCTTTACATCTATACAAGCTCTTCATCCATACAGGCTCTATGTTTAATTTAAACAGGTTCTACGTCCAGACTGGATTGACATCTATGCAAGCACTATGTTCACACAGGCTGGCTCTAAGTCCTTTCAGGCTCTTTGGGAATATTTCTCCAGGATCTAGTTGGACCAAACACAGATAACAAGCATGACTGCCTCGATCAAGCATCGGCAGGATTGCTGTATTGGTGCGATTACATCACCGCCATGCCTCCTGTGATAGAGTTTCAGGAACACTGGGCACACAAACTGGGCCATGTGCTCCCGCCTCCTGTCTGCCAAAATAACTCAGCAGTTTCTAATACAGTACATCTACAATTTCACCTCAGTCTGCCCAGGTATTGTAGTATGGTGGAGCGTGTAACCTGTCAACAAGGTTGCAGTATGTTAATATGTCTGTGGAGTGCTGGAATGCCTGAGTCAGTCATGGACATTTAGGTGGCCTATAGACTTTTGAGCATGACTCACTTTGAGTGACCTAATGTGAATAAACCCCCCAATTCCAGGGAAAACAAACGCCTGAATAAATTATCCAGGCTGACAGGATCTTTTGTACCAAACAATAGAAAATAATAAGAATAAATAAAATAGTAATGTGGATTTGCACTCCTGGTTGGAGAAAGGAGGTGATGCTGGTTATGTTCAAGGAGGAAAAAGAACGAGATGTACCTGACTGTTTAAAAGGAAACGAGGGGAAATCCATTTGGCATCCCTTAAAACTTGTAAACATTTACAGCATCCGGATTTTTGGGCGCATGCAGATGTAATGGGCGTCATTTTTTAATTGAAGTTTCGATTTTAAATGAAAGTTACTTGGCCTGTTTCTTTTGAGAAATAAAGAACAATGAACATCTCGCTGATTCTACCGGAACATGTATTAAATGATTAGTCTTTAAAATACCTTTTAAAGGAGGCGATTAAGGCCTAAATGGAGATTTCTTTTTTATTCAAGTGTTCAAATATAAAAACAACTTCCCTAAAACACAGATGGTCACTAAAACAGCGCCATCTGCCAGAAATTGTGTACTTTTATCTTTACTGTGTTGACCAATTAATGAATGAAACACGTCCAGGTTGACTTGTCCACAGCTCGTTTCCTCCTCGATCACGACGCGTGAGCGCGTCTTCCTCTCCGCCTTCCATATGGGCGACCACAGGACACAGTCACGATGAAAACCAAGCAACTCACCCCTACAGCGACCGGCTCAGCGGATCTCCAGCAGCGAATCCAAAAAATGAAGAATCTATGTACAGATCCGGCTTCACTCTCCCGCAGATGACAGCTCCGTCACCGCATCTTTCGGTTGCGGCGCGGCAATAAACGCGCTTCTTCTTCTTCTTGTGGCCACCCCGCAGATGTGTTCAAGCCAACCCGAACCGCTTCCAAACCGAGCCACTGTTCAGGAAGAAGGCGGGGGTGAGTCGTGTTGTCCGCTCCGGCGCTGCGCTCCTACAAACACAGCCTTCCCGCACTGCTCCATGGAGACGCCGGCGCAAGTTCCCCTCTGCTGCCGGTGTAGTGGCGGATCCAGGGCGGTGCAGAGTCAGCCCCGCCCTGGACTCGAGACGGTCTGTGGGTGAAGGAGAGCCGTCAAGACCGCCGACCAATCCATGCGCACGCAGGGAGGCGCTGCTGCCCCCACTTTAGTGGGGTGACTAAGCTGAAATCCCATGTGGATCAATGAAACCACCAGAATGGATCCGTAGAAACTCTGCTGGACTCCACGTCCCACTAATCTGTTTCAAGTTATTGTAAAGTAAAATAAAAATATATTTAAAAAAAGTACAAATGTGGTAGTTTTTCTAATGTTAAGGGCTCAGACCTTCATCCAAGTGGCTGACAAAGAAGAATTTTGTCATAAACTGTTAAAATAAGCAACAACAACAAAAAAACAGCTAATGTGTTGACAACATATTAGTTTATTTTTATAATTATCAAATAAAAAGTGTCCAGGGGGACAACAGCTAGAGATCATGGACTGAGTCGTTGAAACTTAACGGTAACATCTTTTCTGAACAACTGTAGCATCTCAGATAAATTTCAGTTTGGCTTTCGCAGGATGCAATCTGCTGAGACTGCTCTCTTAAAGCTCTGGACCGATATATTGATGGCGGCAGACTCTGGTCATTACAGTATCTTGGCTTTACTAGATTTGTCTTGAGCTTTTGACGCAGTCGACCATGAAATTCTATGTCGTCTACAAAATGAATTAGTCGTTTTTGGAACTGTTTTTTCATGGTTTTCCTCCTACCTGTCCAATAGAGAAGTAACATGTTTGCTAACAACATATCATCTGAAATTACTCTTCTGTTGCATGGGGTTCCACAGGGCTCGGTTATGGGCCCAATCCTTTTTCTTCTTATAAATCTTCTAGGGAAAATCATTAGAGGTTTTAAAATGTGTCCTATCATTTTATTGCTGATGACATTCAGTTATGCTGTTCTTTCGCTGATTCAGAGTTTTACAAATTATCTGAATTATTACATTTCCTCACATTAAAGACTGGCTTGGACTTCATCGGTTACAACTGAAAAGAAAACTGAAAGTTTAACCATTGCTCCCATACACATAGTTCGCTTTTTAAACAACACATTGGTTCGATGGGTCATGCATGCAAGTCTTCCCTTTAGAAACCTTGGTGTTATTTTTGACCAGCATTCAACTTACTTGGTCAAAAACAGTTTGTTTTTTTTATCATTCAAGAAAAATGTCTAAACTGAGAAGAATGATATCTAAAGCTGACATGGAGGTTGTGATTCATGCTTTTATTTCATCCCGTTTAGACTATTGCAATTCTCTTTTTACTTGTTCCAAAATCTCTACAGTAAAATGCCAACAGTGTGTTCAAATGCTGCTGCAAGGCTTTCAACAGGATCCACTAAGAGGATTTAGATTTCACTTGTTCTGTCTTCTCTACACTGGCTTCCTGTCAACATTAGAATTTATTTTAACATTTTAGTTTAGACTTTTAGACTTCTTAATCAACAGGCTCCTGAATAAATTTCTCAACTGCTGGTTCCATACACCCCCAGCCGCCCCCTTCATTCCTCGATTCCCGATTTAGTTGAATCTTTTGAAGATGGTCCTTTTAAAAAAAAAAAAAAAAAGCATTTAATGAAATTGCTTTGTACTCACAAAATGCTAATTTAAAGGAACAAGATACTTGCGTGCACAAAATGCAAATTTAAGGGGAGAATTGTTGTTTTTAATATGTCTAGGGCTCCATATTTATGGCATAAATGTTACTGTTAAAACTCTACAGTTACTGGACGTGCAAATATTTACTCCTAAAAGCAACTTGTAACTGTTACATATAGGACTCTCCAGCTGCAAAAAAAAGAGGAAGAAGTCTCCTCAACATGATTCTGTTCTGATTTATTTCTGTTTAGAAATCTCACAGTGCCATCTTTGCCCTCCTTTTTCAAATCTCTTATCTACAGGAAGGTATTTAATCCCACAGGATGCTCAGAGATAACCTACATGCCCCACAATCATGTTCCTGTAGGCTTTATTGAAGTGTTTGACACTGGTTTGCATGTTTTTTTTTTTTTGTTTTTGTTTTTTTTTGTGTTACAAACCACAACTACACAATGTTGTCCTGGTTCCAACTTTCACCGCTATCATGAGTTTTCTAGTTTAATATTTTAACAGGGATTTATTTCCCTTTTCCCCTCATTAGTGCAAATATGGAGCAACCTTGTTAGAATGACTCTGACTGATGTGTTGTACAAACTTGCTTTTTTTCTCTCTATTTTAAGTTTTTTTTCTGGATAAATCACGTTGTGTCACACATGATCACATGATGATCATAACATCACATGTCTAAGAACGATAGTTCTGCATCATCACTAGGGAAATGAAGAAAAATAAAAACTCTTTTGGAGTCTCCCTAATGGAACCAGAGTCACATGCAGACTGCGCCAACGCCTCAGCAGCACTTTTAGTTTCCTCTGTTGTCAGAATTAGCAATAATATCTAAAACTAACTTTGTCCAATTGTCTAACAGTTGAGAAAAATTAAAATAAACTATAACACTTCATCAAAATGTCAAGCCTATACTGCAGAGAGGAGAGGTTCTTTAGCTGCAATAGGTCATAGCTGCTCAGACCATTCCAACGCATTCCAGCTATAAAAGCTCAAGTCCACCTGGGAATATTCTTCAGAAGTGAGATGGATGATAGAAAGCAGGGAAGCTTTAGGATGATGGCGGCAGAAACAGAGCATGGAGCTTTTCCCTGATGACAATTTTAAATCACAAGATGTTTCTTCTTTCTAAAAAGGTGCTTTTTGTTTCTTGATACAGTTAGGATTATCTCACTGATTCTGTTTCAGATGTTTTATCATCTTCTTTTGGCATTTAAACTGCTTATTGTTAAAAAAATATCTCCACTTCTTTTTAGTACATTTGCTTTTGACATCTTGAACTGTGGTTTTGCTTTTTAACATTTTCCTGACGTGGAAAATTTAAGAAATCTACATTCCTTCTGGTATGAGGCAACCCTATTACTGAAAACAAGTGGCTTTGCGCTTGTGCAGCACTTCCTGCACAACTCAATTCCCTAAAGAAAAACCTGTGCAAAAACTATCTTATTTTAATCAGCTCTAATCAAACTGACATACTGTGTTCAAATGTAAAGGAGTGAGATCTTGCAGCTCCTATACATAAAAAACAAGCTTCTGTGTCTTCTGTATCAGGAGCCACACCCTAAAATAAAATTCACTAAAAAACATTTTCCAAAACTAACAAAAGCGAATATGTCCACAAATAGAACTAGTTTTTGTCAAATCTTTCAAACTGCAGACACTCCAGTGACCTTCCACAAGTCCCTGATTGATATACCATGAAGTCCCAGTAATTAATGGTGAAGTTTCCCCAGAGACAGAGGATTGAGGCTGGGTCAAAGGCAGTGTTACGGAAGCTAAGCAGGACCTGTAGGAGCACTCAAGTCCCCCTGAAGGCCCATCTGTCAGATGCAGATAAAAGAGTGGAGTGTAAGGACAATGTTTAACCAAAAGGATAGTGTCAGGTGGTCCATAAACAACTTCCTCTTTTCGTATAGAGGCAGAGGGAGACAATCATTCCTGGCTTAAGGAACAGATTTTCTGTGAAGGTGACAGTTAACTATGTATTTAACTTTTTAAAGGAAAAGTTTCCATTAATTTCACACATAAAAGTAAAGAATTTAATTTGGTGAAGGACAATATCGTCCTGATTACTTAAAAAAAAAAGTGTTGGAAGTAACAATCTGATGCTGTTTAAGAAATTAGGAAGATTTTTGACTGTTTGTTCATGTACAGATTTGTGCTTCTGTTTATAAGCACGGTAAGCTCACAGAGCTGTTCCTCTGTGCTGGACTGTTACCTGGCTGTTCTCCTCAGGTGTGAGTGCAGGCGAAGACTGTTATCAGTTAACTTTACAGAGCTCTTCAATCATTACATGTTTAGCTCAAATAATGCAATAAAACAAAACCCCAAACTCTAAATCTGTTTGATTTTTTTTTCTCCAAGGCGGTAAAATTCTTCCATCTGTCTTCAACTGGAACTCCAATTTGTTCTAAAATCAGCTTTTTGAACAAGTGACAGTGCTAAAACTAAACACAAAATGCAATGCCAGATGAAAAGCCTCTGGCCTCAGTTGTGCAGATGCAGACTGCAGAATTCCCAGATGAAGTAATGTTCCTTTTCCCAGTGAGAGCTCAGCCACCTGTGCAGCACACGTCACAACTCAGCAGCACACAAGAAAACAGAGTCATGAATCATTAATTATCATCAATTATTTATCTCATCATATGTAAATTGCTGGCAGAAGCTACCAGCTGTGGCAAGATATAATCCTCTGCTTTTTTTTTCATAAATGTGGAAAAATACTTCACTGTACAATATATTCCAACTGAAAAAATAGTCAGAGAAAATAATTTTATGTTCTAAATTCTTTTGTATGTTGATAAAAAAGAAAATTTTAAATGTGTAAACTCTACACGCCTCATCACTTGAGAATACAACTTCCAAAATAATTATTTACTGCCACGCAAGCAGCATAAATTGAAGCACAGAGTGAGCCCGGAAGTTATTTTCAGCGCCTCAAAGACTGTGATGCATTGCAACAAGAAGTTTTTATAAACACCAGACACCATCACAAATGTCTCTCATATGAATGCTCTCATAATAAAGCGATGCAACTGTGCGTGCCTCAGCTGTGTAAGACAAGAAGTCTGGCACTTCATGCTGAGACGCTGCCATTGTGCAGTCCATATGTTCCCATTTCTAAAATAACAGTATTACTTTAAGACATTTTAAAAGAGAAAACAATTGTTTTGACACTTTTCTGAAAGGAGGATTTTAAGGATGAAGTTGATTAAGGTGTATGTTATGGAAAAAAATTAGTTGTTATCCACAGATAGAACTATATAAGTGAATAAATACATTTATTATGATAACTGAACTGTTAAATTTGTTTAAGAATCTAAATAAACCACAGACATACCTAATAATAACCCGCATTTATTGTAGGGTGTCACTTCCTGGCAAATTCTGCACCACAACAACTCAGAAACAATCAAGACAACAATTCTATGTCTTTGAATCATTGTTTTACAGCAATATTTTTAGTCAGGCTGCATTCTGCCCATCCATCTGCATAAACAGATGAATCTACACTGTTCCCACCCATGCAAGAGGTGAAAACGATCCAGAATGCATTGCCAAAATGTGTCTGCTAAGATTATCAGTGCCAGCAAGTATGAAAGTAGCACGATTCACACTCTACAGGCAATGGAAACACAGCCATGGCAGACAATAGCATTAAGGGGTCCGTCAGCCGAGACAAAGTCAACAGTTCGTGTCAGGGGAGTAACACTGAAAATGTTCAGCAAATTCTTGTCTGGAATTTTTTCCCACCCAGTGAGCAGAGCGAGCCTTTAGGGCCATGATTACTTTTGAGGATGAAAAAACAAAATGTTAAAAAGTTAAATGTTATCTATTTTTTTTTTCTTATTGCGCTTTTTTTTTTTTTTTTTACAAAGTGAAAAGTATACGTGACATTTTATTTGGCACAAGCGATACTTTTTGCAGCAACAAAAGCAGACAAGAAGATAACATAGAATGCATTGTGTAAATATCTGAACTGTATTTTTTTTGTTCGTTTTTGTGTCGTATGTTCTACAGCCCTGTAACATCAACATTATCAGATATTATTTCATAAGCATCATGCCTACAATTCTTTTCCAATAGCAGGTTTTTCTGCTCTTGATTCACACCGATTTGAATAAAGAAATGTGCAGAAAATGCAATTTTAAGCTGACATTTCTTTTCACACGTTCTTTGTTATGAGATAATTGTACAAGATCATAAAAAACCCAAATCTTTTTGCAAATTCAAACAATTTGACATTTTAAAGAATGTATTTTACTGTCCTGTTTTTGCAGTGTAAACCCTCTGCAGAACCAGAGGGGCGAAACTGGCCCCAATTACCCCTGGCTGCAGTGTGGAGGCTGAGGCGTGCCTCATTAGCCCGTCGGTTCTCCCATCGTTATCCAAACGAGGCATTAAAAGGCCACACTTTGCAGGGAGGCTTTAATGTTTCAGGATATTTGCCCTTTGTGTTCATTAAGTTAAACAGAGGCGGAGGGAGTTTCACTAAACTTGCAACATATTGGTCTTAAAAAGGGTGAGCGGTCCCTTTAAGGAGTTCAAAACAATCGACTACTTCCTGTTTGGCTACTCAAAAAACGAAAGGACAACAAATAGTTGATTTTCTAAGTATGTTTCGATAACTGTATTTAAGCACATTACTTTTTCCTTGTTTATATTTGTATTTTTTAATTTTTGCTCATTTGTAATTCAAATTCAGGCTATGGCGGGGACAAAAAGAAAGATGCAAGCTTTAGCAGTTTCTCCTGGACGGTCCGAATCTGCGAATAAACACCCAAACCAAACGAAATTTCAACGCAAAGCGATACCTGTCAAGCTAAAAAATCAAATCGAAAGTGAAAATATTCAAAATGTGGCGACGGAACGAAGCCAGTATTTTACCAACGACCAGCAGCACAGACTGGGAGAGGATTTTTTCCAGCAGCCCTGCATCAGTTTGGCTAAAGCCCTTCTCGGAAAGGTAAATTTGACACATTAGCTTTTTTTTTTTTAAATCTCACATAAAAACCATTAATTAAATAATTAAAAAAGAAGAAGAAATTTCACGTGAATATTTTAAATGTAGAATTAGCACCTTAAAAAAAATGTGAATTTTCAGTTCCAGATGAAAAATGTGAAAATATTTGTCCTAAAGACCCACTCTGATTTAAAAGCGTTCCAAATGGTCTTTTCACTATGATTTTGGCGTTTTTAGCAAAAAACAAACAAAAAAAAAACAAAACAAAACAGTGAAACAGTACATTTTAAGACAAAAGTGCAATATAAATATGCCTCTCAGTTGTGGGCTGGACAGTTGGCATTGAGCAATTTCCCCCATTCAACATTGCTGAGAGCTCTCTGTTTACAGCTCACCCGCTAGCTTACAGCCCCACACATCCACACTCTAACATTACAGGTGTAACACATTTTTTTGCACTATCCAACTGTACAAGTTTTGAGCCAGATGCCAGCTCAGAGGAGAAAAACGAAGACGTACATGGATCCATTTGTTTGTCAAGTGGATGCATGTTTGTTCTTCATTAGCTCCTGATTCACCACAATTTGAATAAAGAAATACACAGAAGCACAATTTTAAGCTTAATTTAGAAGAAAAAGTCCCTTCATCATGAGAAAAATGTCACAAGAATATGTTAAAAACACCAAAAACACAATTTTTGTCGGACTGGGTCTTTAAAAGCCCCTAAAAGGATGAACTTGGATCAGTGCTAGTTCTCTTTACAACCCTGAAGATTAAATTTACTGTCAAAGGATTTTAGTTCAAGTTATTGTTGTGTGTGTGTAAAAATAATTATCATGAGCAAAATGCTTGGATAAGATGTAAATATTCATATATTTAAGGTTTCATTTTTTAGTTTGAATGTATTAACGTTCTGGTAAGGAAAAAGGCTAATCTACAGTGTGAGATTTTCACAAAATTTCCCTCTTTTGCAAAACTTGTAGTCTAATCAGTCATTCAAAAGTGGACAAAGGATCTTTTTTTTTTTTAAAACAATGTAGGGCTTCTATGTGTAGATTCTGGTCCGCAGGTGTTCAGATGGCACAGAGCTACGGGGGAAAATCGTGGAAACTGAATCTTATCTTGGAGGGGAAGACAAGGCCTCCCACTCAGCTGGAGGCAAACGCACCAACAGGAACTTAGCCATGTTTATGAAGCCGGGAACTATTTACGTCTATCCCATCTATGGTATCCACCTCTGCATGAACATCTCCAGTGAAGGTAAAAACCATTAAGTTTTGTTTTCAATCAGATGTTGGTAAAACCAGTAAAGGAGACAGTAGGGATTTTGCTGACAGATGTTTTCTGTGCGGGGCTTCCTTTAGGGGAAGGGGCCGCTGTCCTGCTGCGCTCTCTGGAGCCCCTGCGGGGTCTGCCTGTCATGCAGGAGCTGAGGGCAGCCAGACGCAAAGAGAGCGCCCGCCAGTTGAAGGACAAAGAGCTCTGCAACGGGCCTTCAAAGCTGTGCCAGGCTCTAAATATACTCCGCTGTTTTGACCGCCGAGATTTAGCCTCAGATCCAGAGGTGTGGCTGGAAAGGGATCCAGACGAAAGTCCAATAAAACCCCAGGATATAGTGGCAGCGCCACGCATCGGGATCGAGTCCCACGGGGAGTGGGCTAAGAGACCACTGCGGTTTTATCTTCGTGGACATCCTTGTGTCAGTGTTGTGAATAAAGCAGCAGATGGGCAGTCTGGAAATGTGAAGGATTTAGGACCCTCAGAAGTGTAGTCTGGAGCAGAACGGCCTGATGTGATAAGAACCAAACCGGACGGATCCTGGAACTACTCTTCCAGGTGTTTCGCTTTGAGGTTAATCCCAGACGGTTTTTAAAATAAAAACTTAAATTACTTTTCATTTTAACCATGTGTAAAAGTCAAGATGATGGAGACTAAAGGAAACTCTATATTTTACGTTTCATACTCATTTTAAAAGCTTGATTCTAACACTTCAATGCACAGAAAGTAATAGATTACAATAAAAAAGTTGAACAAATCTGAATCAGAAAAGCACATAGTCATTTAGTATTCACACTCCAGAGTTCTCCTCATTGATTTCACAGATGTTTGGACTTTTCTGCTTTTTTCAGCAAAATCAAGCCTGTTTGTTGCTTGGACTCCTCCTCTTCCTCCTCAGCACCTTTGGGATTCCTAAAGAGAAGTAGCTGCAGGCCTGCTATGATCATTACTCTCCGCCACTCTTTAACCTTCACTTCAGACGACACAGCATAAGCACTTTCTGTAGGTGATGTCACCATCTTCAATAATGCAATTTTTTTTTATGTACAAAATAATTTATTGTAAACAAACACTTGTGTCAAGGACAAAATACTTTTCAATTTGAGTAAATTCACACACTTTAAGGCAGTCGTCGTTTGAGTTCGATGTAAAATGTTGATTGATTTAAAAAAAAAAAAAAGCTAAGCTGTTGGGAGGACGGGAATCAACCCGATGTTTTCCTATCGATACCGTCTCTGTGCCGCTACTCCATCGGTGACTGGAAGATAGAAATGATGGGATCCTCATGGTTCGTCACCACTAGGACGCTGCGGAACTTGTCGAACAGCGTCTTAAGCTGCGAGCGCCTCATGTTCTCATTGTACATGATTTCCTCCAGATGGTGATGTCCCCGGAAATAGTGGAGAAGCCTAAAGATAATAATAAAAAAAGTAGAATGACTCATTATCATAATATTTTTGTATTCATGTGTTTTAAGGAGCATGCAGCATAAAAACTGATTTAAAAAAAGCCCACTTTAAAATCTGACCAAGCAGCAGGCAATAAAAATTTTTTTTGACAACATTTAGCAAAATTGTCAACTATTACTACCTGTCGTAAAAACATATAAAAAGGAGAAAAGTACATTTGGTACATAAAAATAATCCCTTTTATGTGAAAAGATCATATCTTGTAAAGCTTTTTATTTTTAATTTAATTTGTGTCAAGTTAACCAAATCTCATTTAAATTACTCAAAATTAGGTTTAAATTAAAAATCTCCAACTCAGCATGAGTTGGCAACCATCTATTTATCACACTTCCATTCAAATACTACCGTTTGTTTATAAAATGCACCTAAAGATATAAAAAACTAAACAAAGGGGGAATCTTGATAAGTAACATGATAAATTCTTATTAGAAATTAGCTGAAAAATGTTTTTTTAAAACAAAAAACATTAGAAATTGCTCTAAAAGAAAATTGATAAATGTCATATGGAATTTTGTAATTTAGAATCAACTGATTCTTACTAGTTAGAATCAACTTTTAAGTATGAATTTACAATTATTATGAAGTCGTGCTATATTTGAAAATCAAAAAGTTAAACAAAATTAAATATTTTTCAATACTTTTTTATTGTTATACCTGGCAAACATCCGCAGATCCTCTGGGTTTTGCGCTGCAGGGATGTTCAGAATAACCTGTCGTTCGTACTCCGACAGGCTTGTAAGTAAAGTTTCCGTCATCCGTTTGTTGAGCGGTGAGTCTCCACCACCAGGCTGCAGCTCTGCACTGGAGTTGTCCATGCTCGGACTGGTGAGAGTCATGTCGTCGCTGCTGGCTGCACACATGGAGAAGACATGGTCACAGACATCCAAGTGTGAACTGTCAGTGGTGGCAGAGAGGGGCTGAAGGATCTGAGGGAGGACGCACTGGGTGAACCAAAACTGAGAGCGCTCGGCGTGCTGAGACTCCGGCTTCCTACTCGGGCAGCCAGAGGAGGTTCTTCATCCTTTATTCCAGGCTCATCCTCACTGGGTGGCACCAGCAGACAAACGTAAGTGTGCAGCTGGATGAGCAAGCGGTGCTGCAGCATCCACACCACCATCTGAATTAACTGGGCCTGGTCAGAGACAGAGAAGGAAACACACGAGTTCGGCTGGGGAGGCACCTCAGAAACCACAAAGGTAAAAAGGAGCCGAAATGCTGATCACGTTCTCATGAAAAATAAAAGATGCTGTTGTTGATGTAGAAGCTGTTGATGAATCGTCAGGAACCGCACTCATGAACATTACACTTCTAAATTGTGCAAAGCAAACTGTTGTTAGGGAAGGAATAGTTTGCAAAAATTAGTCTAAAAAAATTGGAACACTTAATGGTTGCTATAACAAAATGCAAAGAACTAAAAAAAGCACCAGAAATGTGTGCTGTGTGAAGATCAAAAACAAGGTTTTTGTTCCTTCTGAAATTTGGACTGATGAACTACTCGCTTGTCGCTTGAATGTATTGCTTCTCTGCAGTGTTTGCTTCCTTTTTTGAAAAAAAATAAGAATCAGCAGTTTATACTCTGCACAACAAGGTTAAGAAGAGGAGTTTCCTCAGCTCTTTCTACTCTTGTTTTTCTTCACTGTGTTTCGTTATTTTATTTTGTTTTTTTGCAGTACGAGCATAAAATTAATACAGAACAGACGTGTCTACATCCAATCAAACCTCAAAAGATTAGTTTATGCAAACAAAAGATAATACAAGTGAATATAAATACTCCTCTTTAAGAACCTGGTAAGAAAATAGAAAACAGTTTTTCGTAGCTTAAAGTAAAGGGAATGTTAAAACTTATAAAGGAAACACCTTCCTGTCAAAACAGTTGCATTCTGTTAAATGACCAGCAGAGGGCTGGTCTTTCAACCAATTTAGGTTCATTTTACAAAATCCCATTTTCTAGAACAGTGCATGATGTCCAATTGAATAATTTAGGATTTATATGAGTGAGTGAGTATCTATCTATAAACATGCAGAGCTCTCTTACCTCCTGAGCAGGAGCTTCCAGGGGGTTCCTGAACTCAGCCAAGGAGACAGGCAGAGAGAACTTGGCTAACATGGAGGGCAAATTACTGCCAGAAAACTGTTGAGAAAACTCTTCAGCCAATGAAGAATATCTGTTTAGAATAACAGAAGAGTCGTTTTTAAGAAGGATTTTTTGTCAATAAATAAATCATACAAAGGAAACTATGAATAAAGGATAAAAGGTGGTGTTATGGTCCATTTTTTTTACTCACATACAGATGTTGGCATGAGGAGACAGCATGTAGACGTTGTTCTCACACAGAGGGTAGATGATAATAGCTTTGCCCCAGTAAACCAGGTGAGCAGCGATCTGAAAGATCTGAGCAGTAACGCGCTGTTAATAATCTACAAAATCAGACAATTTCAAAAATGAAATACCCATTTTGTCCACTGGGTGACAGTATAACATAAACTACATAACTCCTAATTTTTCTACCACTTTAGGTGCAGAAATAGTTTCTTTCTTCACATTTTCTGTGGCAAATTGAGAATATGGGAAAAACACACCAAACTACAATTACTGATTACTGTAAGGAGAATTCAGGTGAATAAGCTAATTCAAAGTGAGTCTGTAAAATCGGTTGTTCTAAACACAAAGTAGACTTGAAACAATTACAATAATGTAATTGTGAATATTCTGCACCTGAAGTAAGGCCAGGTCAGCATCCTGCGCGAGCTGCTGCAGGTTTTTCACAGCTGAGCAGGTTTTTATCAAACGCACCATCGCCGGCGAGCAGTCCAGTGGAAGCTGGCTGAGGAGGGCTTTCTCGCTCACCAGCAGCAGCAGCGCATGATAAGGCCTGCAAGGTGGAAGACACCCGACCGCTTTTGAGTGGACAGAATCTACTGAGCAAAGGCAAACCCATAATCCCTTCATCTAATAGACAAAAACAACTAGCTCCAAGTAAAGTATTGCGTTTGCAGGTCATAAAGAAAATTCATTTGAATAAATTTTTAAAAATTGTAAAAATTCCTTTAACTTTATACTTTTTTCCAAGTGCTGACACATATTAGGTTTTAGACTCTCTAATTTAAATTAAATTAACACATTAGCAAAAAGACATGAGTCTGATTACAGAAACTTCCCTTTACTGGCAATAGGTGGCAGCATAACCCAAACAATGTTATTATTCAAGTTATAAACAATTACTGCATTTTTATTTATTCAAAAAATTAGACTGAGTAAAGTATATATATTGTTTGTTGTTCTATTAAGAGGTCACAACAGCCGATCACTTCCTAATTTGAACATGTGATTTCAGCCAACCCCTTCCTGACACAATTGTAAAAAACACATGTAGGAGGAAACAAAACGACAAAAGTAAAACATAGAAATCTGATTTTAAAAACTAGGAAATAACCTATAAATTGTATTGTATGTGTGCTTATAATCCTTACTAACGGATTTTAAAAAATATAATCATTTTGCCCCTCTTTGTTTTCATCTAAATTCAGGGAGGGGGGCTTATGGGTGGAGTGCACATGTGTAGTTTTGAAGTTGCACTTTTAGAATAAAGTAGGAGCCTGTTCAGCATCATTCCACACTACAGACACATCATTTTCTGTGTTAATATTTTACATAAATAACATTCTGTCAAATGTCATGTTGTGCCTGAATATTAGACATCATTTATTGTGTGTAAACTACTCAGACATACCTTATTGCCTTTAAACTCTGTTCTAAAGCTTCCGGTGGGAAATAGTTGCCACCAATCCTGTGGATCTTATGTGGTAAACAGAAGCTAACTTCCAGCCAGTTGTTGATATGAAGTCGCACCACACCGGTTGTACAAAGACTGGAAAATTATCACAGTTACTTCTGACTATTTTGGTAAAGTTTATTTAATAATATTACAAAAAACAGAGCAGTGAAATATTGTGACATACCTGTCATAAGCCACCTTCAAGTCTCTGGCTAGCTTACATTTTGGGAGAATTTGCCTAAACGGGGACTTGGGGCTGCCATCTGCTGACATGAGGACAATGTAAGCACATTTAAATCTAACTAAAAACCATTGTATACCTGTACAATCTATATAACTGCTGGGGTTTGTGGTGAACACAGCAGAAATCTCACTTTCAGTCATGGTGGTGATCTCATCTTGAACAGAAAGCATCAGTTTTGCTTCACGGGTGAGGTACTGACAACGGTGCTCCTCGTGCTGCAGAGCGATGGCGATGCGCCGTGACAGGTTGTGCATGCAGCTGATGACTGACGGGTCGGCATTTGCCTGATGAAGAATAAAAACAAGCTTTATCACTTAGTTTACAAGCTGTGCTTTTATTTACTCAAGTTTAGTGTTGTGCTTCTCTAAAAATTACGTAAAAATCATCTCAAAAGTTTATGTTAAACTGCTAAAAATATAACTTAACTTTAAAAATATAAAAGAAAAAACATTTAAGTTATTCTTTTCAAAATAATGGTTTGTTTGGAGCTGAATTTTGGTCACTTTTGTGGTCAGTCTAAAAGTAATGACAAAATTAAAAGAACAAAGCTGGACTCGTGTGGAACATTCATTTTACCCAAAAAGTTTTAACATGTTTTAATAAATATCACTAGTGAAGAAAATATAGTTGCTGAGCAGACACTGTAAACAAAACATGACTGAGCACTTTCTGCCAGATCTGAACCACCAATTTACTGAGTAACATGACTCAGCATGGGCAGACACAGGGCTGTTCCTTGTTGGGCAGCATGATTAGGCGGAATTGAAGGGCCCCGCCTCCTTAAGCTGTCAGAGATTGTGGCGTGCTATCGCTTCCATTTAGCCCTCCTCGTTCATAGAATACAGATTAGGTAAAAAAAAAAAAACTGCGTGTCCCACCCACTGACAGCCAAAATAAACCAAATATGATAAAAGTGTAAGTGCTCAAATTCTGACAAACTATTGGGCAGAATTATTATTCATACACACCCCCCAAAAAAACAATTTTATTTATTTTAATTCCAAGATCTATTCTTCTTACCCTCAGAGCAAACACCACATTAAACAGGATCATGGTGGGCAAATCTCTCTTAGGCGAAGGATCAGTTTTAGAAACCTGCAAAAAACAAAGGGACACAAAAAGAGTCTGTTCATAGTTTGTCCAAATAATAACATTTAGTACATAAAGGAAAACATTGATTTTCATCATTATAAACCTCTGTTTTTCTAAGAAAATGCAAAAAATAACATTTTACTCAAGGCATTTGATATTTTTTCCTTAAATGTAATATATAAAAAATACAAATACATATGTAGTTATCATGTACAAGAGAAAACACAATTACACATTACACAACTCTCTGCAACATAAGAACTAAACAGAACAAATGACGGTTTAAAATAAATGTTGTAAAAACTTTTTGTTAAGTCAAAGAAGGTTTTTTTTTTTTTTTGACTGGAGAGATTATTTTAAGGAGATACTGTTAGGTGTGGTCTCTATTCCTGGTGAGGAATAACATGCTAAAAGTTAAATAAGCTTTATTCAAAAAAGTTCACATAAAAACTCTGCAGCAGAGCCCATCTATGACCTACCAAAATCAGCTTCCTATCTGGTGCAAAACAACCAAATAGATAATATAAACACAATAAAAGACGAATTCCATTTTGGACTGTAATAAACTGAGATTTTAAAATATTATACAGAATATATATCACACAAAAAAGAACTTTGAAAATATATATATATTTCTTCTATTTAAAATGCTTTACAAAGTCGGATGTTTTCCACCTCTAGGAGGTTTATGCCTATTTTCTTCACCTGATGTGGGAGAAAGAGGTTGAAAAACAGGAGGATCCTACATTATAAAAGAATGCAAGAAAACAAAAAGTGAGGCAACAAAATTCTCTCATTCATATTTAAGGCTCAACCTATTGGCAGATGGTTCATTACTGATTTTGAATCCCAAAAGGTCTCATTTCTTGTCTGTGACAGTAATTAAACAGCAAAACTCTGCTGATTAAAGGTTTCTCCATCTATAAATAAATAAACTGTGAAAGCACTGGCTGATGCTGATCAGGTAAAAAAGGGAGCATTTAATCTGTTTACTTCCCTCACCTGGATGATGGGAGAATGCTGAAGAAGGGTCGGGTGGCCCACAAATCGAACGTTGTCAATCTTCAGTTCAAACTTCTTTCCACACATGTCAGACTTGGTGGCCAGGATCGTGGCGAGGATGATGTCTGAGAACCTTGATGAAGGAAAAACCAACTGAATGAGGAAAAACTGGGAATCTTTATAAAGGAAAAAAATGGGAATAGCCAGAAAAAAGTTGGAGTTTTGGAATTAGCTGTGTGCTAACAGTTGAAATGTTCTGAGAAAGGGTGGCATTAACCAGGCGTGTCTGAGCGTCATGAGACCATCGGAGAAGAATTTTAAAGTAACGATAATGAGGAAAAACTGGTGTCACTAGAGGAGAGGAAAGTGAAGAAAAAAGATTTCTGGCAGAAAAAAAAATTAAATTTGTGCAACCGGTATATAAATTAGACATGAGAAAGATTCATGCTGGTTGGATTTAAGTAACTCATGCTGTGATAAAAGGGATATAAATTAAAGTGTTAACGTTCAGGAAATATATCATTTATTTACAACTTTTGTAATCCACCACCACAATTAAGAAGTGCAATATTTGCTTAATTTTCCTTATGTAATTAAATTTAATTGTATTTCATATAATTGTTTTAGAGAATTTCAGTCAATTATGACAAGTTTTAAAATTGATTAACTTAATCTAAGTGTTGCTTGAACCTTTGTTGATCATTTATGGATTTTTTTTTCCAAGGTTGAAGATCCATTAAGAGCACAACATAGAAAAGAAGGGATAAAAAGAAAGGGTTGGTCTAAGCAAAGGGAAGGTGGTTGATAATATTTGGTCTTACCCTGCTACCAACTGTTCATCAGTAAGAGGAGATTGCTCCCTGAAACGGGAATTGGGCCACAAAAAAAGAAGGAAAAAAAAGCAAACAAAAGGGAAAATGCAACACATGGTTGGGCTGACAGCATCAAATGGACATTGAAGCAAACATGTGATGTGGAAAAACAAAACAAAAAAACTGCTCTGCACTATATTACACGTAGTCTTAAGTCTTGATATTCTTAATTTTCTCTCAAATTATTTCATCTGTAGTAAAAAGACACTCATGTTCTATTTATGGGAGAAAGACTGGAATTTAAACAGCAGAAATACAACAATAAAAATAGAAGATGTGACTTAACATAAAATTAAATAAAGAAAAATAACATTTTAATTATTAAAGCAGACTACTCAACTTCTTGTAATTTCTATTTATCTTTTTTGTAATTAAATAAAAGCATTGTTATATCTCAACAAAAGCTGGGGATTTTATATAAATCATCATAAATCCGATTACAGACTTGTAACTTGTAAAGTAGGGCTGGGTGATATGGCAAAAAAAAAATGTAATCCAATTTTTCACACCAATTTTGACTCACAATTTGAATTAATTTTCTTCTCACTCCTTTTCATTTCTTTAATAAATATTACAGATTACAGAATATGTTTATCAAAAACTATTTTATGTTAACATCTCCTTTGGAAGTTCTCCTACACACAAAGTGCAACTAATTACAAGCTGTACAAAACACTTGCAAAACAATGCGGTGTTTTGTAAGGCCGCTAGTTTGAGCATCTTGTAAAGAGAAACCCTTTTCCCACTCCACACCGTTTTATGTATCGAAACAAATTCATTGTACTCTCATTTTTAGTAAGAACAGCCTTGAAACAAATTTTTCAGCGTGTGGCTTGATGCTCCAAATCTAAAGTCACAAAATGGAACCAGTTTCATATAAATGAAGAAACAGTTCCAGCTTTTGGAACAAGCTCTTTTTTGCTAGTTGCCATTTTAATGTCTGAGTGTAGTGAGAAATGAGCGGGATAATCTAACTCCAAACCCAGCCCAGGAAAGCAGAGCACGGGGGGAAAAAAAATCCAGATTTTTCCCCCCAAAAAATCTTATTTAACAACAGTTAAATTCATCAATAGAATTGATTTATCACCCAGCCCTAGCTGCTCTACATCATCTCAAATCTGGTTACTTTTCAAACAAATGCTATAAAACAGCATATTGTTCAAATATTTATTTCATCTGAGAAAAACAGATAAACACAGAGAAGCAGAAGCAGGAATGTATGATAATCTGTTTTTTTAAGCACTTACTCAGCAGTCTGCACCCCAACAGCTGAAGGCGCTTCACACAAAACCACTAATAGAATAAACTAAATATTGCTTAAATAATCCAAAAAAATAAAAGTACCTAAACATAATAGAAAGCATTCATGTTCAATGATGAGCAAACATACCTGGAGTCTCCATCCTGATCCTCAAGCGTGTCCACAGTTGTGTTCAGTGCAAACGGATTCCTCTGTTTTGCTTAAAGGAAAACATTTGCTTCAGTTAGGCAACGTTTACAATAATTTACCAAGTCAACCATTCATATCAAAGAATAAATGTGTGCATTTTTTAGGATTTATTTCCTCATTAAAATTTTGCATCACATTAGCCATTAAAGACATCTACTAGGATACATTTTTAGTTCAGTTCCTTTAAACTACTGACAATTGATGCGATAATTGTACTTGGCGAAAATATGAAATAACAGGTATTTAAAAAAAATGTATGGCTGCATCCTACACTGAATTTAGTTGAAGTTGCATCTGATTTGAAATAGCCAGTCTAGAATAAAAACATAATAAAATACATTCTATGATACGAATACATTCCCTTCATGTGGATTTGGCTTGTTAGATGGGCTTAAATCTCAACTATAATATACGAACAGGGCTCCGACTAAGTGATGAAATGATGTTCCAACTACCTGTGAGAGAAGACAGGCTTTCAGCGACTCTTTGGAATGGGTAGCGAAAAAGAAGTCTGTTCCCTCTGCTGCCAGAGCTGACCAGGATGACGCTGATGGGACTTGTTTTGTCTCCACTTGTGTTTACGTTACTCTGGGACTGACTATACATGGACCCTCGCTCGTCTGGTAACCCGTCTGAAGGGCTAGGCATCATGTTAGCATGCTAGCTAATCTTACGGCAGATTTGACTTTCCCAAAACAAAAACTACAACAGTTAGCTTGTTTACATTGAGTATTGTATAGGAATTAACACACATAACTAAAATAAATCATTGAGCAAACAATTATGATAGTAAGCTTGTTTTTGTTTAACCACTCATCCATCTGCTACTGCTGAGATTGTTTTGTGTCACCCCTTAAATTGCTCGATAAGACGAAAAGACGTTGGTCATAGGTTCCGCCCAGCTTTCTGAAAGGGAAACGATTGCTTTGCTGTTTTTTTTTTTTTTTTTAGGTTAGTTTTTGTTTCTTTACAGTAATGAATAAGAATTTAAGGAATAAACTTTCCTTCTGATCCCCTTTCCTTCTGGGTGTCATCACAATGAATCATTTCTTGCCACAAAACATCACTGCTCTCACCACCACCTTTCATACGTTTCTTGTATGCTTGCGGATAGTCTTTTTGTAACACATCTGACAGCTTTCCCTACCTGCTCCCGCCTTCTTGCACATGTCTCACACTTCACAGCACCTGCAATCTTCCACCTTCTTCACCTCTGCTCCCTATAACCTCATTGCTGTCTCAGTTGTCATGGAGATTTCTATTAAAGCACATCTGTCAGTCTATCCATCAACACAGCAAACACAGCATCTCTGTACTACAACATCAGCCTCTTTGAATCAAATAGGACTTTTAGAAATTGACAACTAATAAATCATCTCTTCTACTCCAAAATATTAGAATTACAACTTTTTTCATCAACTTTTCTCATCAGCTTAATTGCATTTAATTTAATTTATTCAGAGTTGGGTCTAGGTAAGGTACAGTTAAGATACAATTTTGGTTTCCTTTCTGGAGCAACAAAAAAATTGGGGGTTAAAGTAGTTTCACTTTTAATCTGAAGTTAATATATTTTGTTTTTTGCTTGGTTGTTTTTCTTTTTGTCTTCTCCTTTTTTATCCTTTTTCCTGAGATAATATAACCCCCCAAACAGTCAGCCCTTTTTTTTTTTTTCCTAGGTGTTAGGTTTTTTTTAAATATTGAATTTTTAGTGTGCAAGTAGTTAGTAACGAAGAATAAGAGCCCTTAAAATATTAATAATTATAAAGTATCACAGGAATAACACAGTTGTTTCAAGCACACTAATAAGTCTTCATAAATAACATTTGATCGATTTCAGATTGCTTTTTCATTTGACTGCATTTTTTATATATTAAATAAATAAACAAATAAATAAAGCTTTAGCAAAATTAATGTCAAGCCACCACAAACAAGCTAAAATGGGAATGAAAAAAAAGGCCCAAGTATAGTTTTTCAGGACAAATAAAAAAATGAGTTCTCCTGCCAAGAAAACTTGTATTATTTTAACAGAGATGGTAATCAAGCTTAACATGATTTTCTTTATTGAAGTTCTTATTTTGGTTAAAGAGACTTATTTTAGTTTGGGAGAAAAACACATACCAAATCTTGCAGCACTCTAATCTAAACAGAATGATACAAATGACAGAACACATAGAGGTGTGAGTTTTATTTTGATTTTATTTGGAGTTTGCTTTAGACTGAGGATGACATTTTGCAAACAGTTAAAGGAATGCTACTTGTCAATTTTCTTGTGGAAGAGCCTCCCGGGAGACTTAGTGGTACTGTCTGCCCAGAGCAGAGACGACCACGGCGAGGAACTTCTGCCAGGCCTCCTGTGCTCCAGGGGTGAAAACTTGAGGACCGAACTTGGCAGCAACGCACACGCTGATGCACTCAGCCAGAGCCTGGATGCAGGAGGAGGAGATCATTTGTGAGTTCAGGGAAAGGGCCGTAGTTAAAAAGTAAATCAACTGCCACTGATAACATACCCTGAAGTTGTCAGGATCCACGTGGAGCTTCTCAGAGTGCATGACGCTGAGCTTGGCGTAGGTGTTCTTGATGTTGTCCATGTTCTTCACTACGCTCTCCAGCCCACCCATCACAGTCTTCCCATGCTGTGCCACCTTGGAGTTTCCGAGGATGGCGGCATTGGTGGACAGGTTGCCAAATGATCCAAAGTGTCTCTGAGTCCAGGGGTACACGATCAGAAGCCTGAAATAACACATTTACATACAAACACATGCAAAAAAGAGAGTTACATAAAATTAAGTGAGTGGAATTAGTGAGAAGCATATTAATTAGTACATTTTGAGGTCACCTGGTGAGAGCCTGTGGTCCAATTTCACCCACATCAATCTTCCCCCACAGGGTTGTGATGGCGCTGCGCTCTGCGTCTGTCCACTCGACCATGGTGATGAAGTTTGGGTTATCTTTGCTCCACAAAGAATACTTTGGTAAAGTCTGGTTACAGACTTATTGCGAAAATTTATTTCATTTGAGCTTTTTATTGGTAACACAGAGCCACTCCTCTCACATATGAAAGCGCCTGATTGGACAAGAGTGGATGAGAAGCTGGGTTGTTACCCAAATTGATAAGATCTTTGTTCATGTGGAAATTAATGATAAGAATTAATTCATTTTTTTAAGATAAATTCTTTATTTATTTAATAATTGTTTTAAAATATAAATGCTTTATTTATTTAATAAAACATATACTCACAAGGTAATATAATTAGGGAAAATTAGTAAGAAATGTTGTTCATTTGCTACATAAATGTATATATTTTTGCTTTAGCTTTAAATGAAGTTTTTTTAATACAAATTCTTTTAAACTAATTCCAAACCTTTTTAAAAGTGACATCAACATTTTTAAATTCCTCTCCTGTTTATATTATGATTACATAAAAACAGGAATATTTTCTGTTTTCTATAATGATGATAAAAGGACAAATCTTTACTGAATATTTTCAGATTAAAGTAACCAGAAAAAAACTATTTTTTTTCCTAGCAAAACTTTTCTTTTCTTTGTTTAATGTTCTTTTTTAATCAAAATCATGTTTTTACAAAGTTCGGTAATCATTTTGATTATGCAAAGTAACTGAAATGCTTCAGAAAAGGGTGTGGTTACTTTTATCTCAGAATTTGGCTTGGCAACTTTTGGATTCATGGAGGTGTGTTTTAGATTTGATATAGGGTGGGGTTTTATTTAAAGACATTACGTGAACCGTCACATTTGTTTTTCTGTATTAGCTTTCCTGCTTGGACGCCGTGCAGAAACAGCAGCAATGAGTCTCTCTGGAAAAGACAAGGGTGTGGTGTTAGCTTTCTGGGAGAAAGCAGTCTCGAGGGCTGATGAGATTGGAGCTCAGGCTGTGGGCAGGTCAGTTATCTTTTTTTTTCTTCCCTTTTGCAGGTACGTTTTTTAAAAGTAGTTTTACACACTTTGGTATAATATTCATTCTTGTGTATGTTTTGAAGGATGCTTGTGGCATACCCCCAGACCAAGACCTACTTTTCTCACTGGTCTGACCTGAGCCCCGACTCTGCTCAGGTGAAGAAGCATGGCGCCACCATCATGGGTGGCGTTGCTGATGCCGTTGCAGGCATTGACGACTTATCTGGTAACCTCTCTAAGCTGAGTGAGCTGCACGCCTCCAAGCTCCGGGTGGATCCAGCCAACTTCAAGGTGGGTGACCAGGATGTTTTTAACACTAGATTATTCTTTAGAGCTCTTCAGATCCTAAATAGAGATAAGCAGATTCAGAAATTGTTCAAATGAGTTCAAATTACTTATCCTGATCTTTTTCTCCTCCCCAACAGATCCTCGCTCACAACCTCATACTGGTTATGGCCATGTTATTCCCTGACGACTTCACTCCAGAAGTCCATGTCTCCATGGACAAGTTCCTGCAGTGCCTGGCCCGAGCTCTGTCCGAGAAATACCGCTAAAACCCTGCAGCCCTGCAGAAGCGCATTGCATTCCATGCATCAGACAACGAAACATGTTAACTCCATGAAGACATGGTTAATAAATCAGATCCCCATCAATTTGTGTTTCTTCTCTTTCTTTAACTTTTCCACATCTCGGTGTCTTCATCTGACTGCTGAACAGTTTATTTTCTCAAATCAGACATAGTTTTAACATCATATGATAGAAATGAAGAAAAAAAATTGATGTAATAATAAATGCACGGGAATGAAGCGCAGACAGAATACAAGTATTTAGCATCATTAGCAGGACAAACGTGGAAGCCATTTGTTGTAAATATTTCTTTGCAATTTCACCTCGTCATTTCTATCAACATGATGTGACTGCATAAATCAAATGAAAAAAATGTAGAACAAGTTTGAAGAACTTTTAATCTATATGATTCAATGCAATGTTTCAGAGAAAACATCAGAATCTTCAATTTACTTTAACAACTAACAAGATGGAGTAAAGAATATAATCTTTGATGTTTGACTTATGAACATTAAATGTATATAAAAAAGTGAAGCCTAAAATCTACTTTACATTGTATTTATGTGGATGGTTCCCACTTTTAATTAATAATCTGTTTATTAAAATCTGTAACATTTAAACATCATCTGATATGCAAAAACAGTTTTCATTAATTTACTTTATTCTCTCTCTAAAATTAAGTGCTTTATTTCTTTAAACATGAAGCTTTTGGCGCACAAATATTTTGTCAATATGTCAACATTTAACAAAAAATGTGTTTAAATGATGATAAACAGCTGTGGTGAAAATAAATAGACCTTAAATACACATTAAAGTATCTTGAGAGATCCATATGGCAATATATTATTTAGCATGACTGACATACCCCTGCGACTGACTGGCGACCAGTCCAGGGGTGTCCCCTGCCTTCGCCCATGAGTAGCCGGGTTAGGCTCCGGCAACCCCGTGACCCCGAAAGGGATAAAGCGGCTTGGAAAATGAATGAATGAATGAATAAACTGTTAAACTCTACTCTTATGAACACTTCCTACTTATTTTAACAGACTTCAACTCTTAATGATTTTTTTTTCCTCACATTGAACACATCATGTTTTAAAGTGCTTAAAAAGGGAAAAAAATTACTCTGTTCAGGTTTTGCATGTAATGAATTGCAAAAGTTACTGAATTTGGGCTTAGTGAAATATTTTAAAAAATAGTTTATCTTACTCTACTTTTCTAAGATACATTACTATAATACATTACTTATAAAATGAGTTACACCAAAATTTTAATCAGACCTTTTGTGTATACATTATAAATAATGACAGAATTTCCGTTTATAGAAAGTGTAGAGAATTGTAAGACTTTTTCAAAAACAAATATTGTTATGTGGCAAAGTATTCAGAAACACCTGTAATAAAACATCAGTTTCTTTTTGTTGGTATTTTGGACACATACTTGTAGTGTTTCACCACGTCAAAGGGGGATTTGCTTGAAAAAACTTTGTTTTGAAAAGTTAATACATGACAGGCTTAGCAGGCGACATGATCAGCTTCAGTTTCTTTAACTTATTGAGAGTTTTTCTGATGAAAAAACAGGCTTGGCTAATGTTAAAACGTCACAACAAAACAGAACCAAATTCTGCAAAAGAAATCAGGCAAAGAATGAGCTTTTAAACCAAAAAAGACACATAATCAAAACAAGATCAACGGCTCTAAATCAGTTAAAATAATAAAAAAAATAGTAAATCAAACAAATCTTTTCATTTATTATTATTTATTATTCTACCTATTTATTTCTTTTATATCAAATATATATTTTTATGAACAGACTGGATCACTTTATAAGTTGGTTTGATGCAAAAATAAAAAAATGAACTTAATTTATAAAATTCTATCAAAACAACAGAAATTAAATAAATGATGAAACCCAGGAATGGCACACTTTCTGCAGTCTGTTTACAACGGGTCAACAAGTTCCAGGCGTCATCATCAGCAAGTTTAATCCCCTCTTATCATTTTATTCAGATGACCGCACCCGTTTATATCAAACTGCACATTTTGTATTGACCAGCAGATTTCAGGGCTTTTTACCCAATCTATGAGCTGCCCTTCATCGTGTCCTCCCTTTTTGTCAAGATGTTGAGGTGTTTGATATTTTTTTATTTGCTTAGTCATGTTTCTGATTAAAGACTGCAGTTGCAAATAAAATAATTAGTCAAAAACTGCTGTTGTCACTCTTAGTTTTTTTTTTTTTTTTACTAAATTTAAAGAAAATTGACCTTTTGTTATTAAAAAATAAATAAGCTTCATGGGTTATGATAACAAAAATTGAGAATTTATGTTTTTTTTGTTTAGACTGAATTACTTCAAAATCTTGATTTGTAGAGGAGCTAGGTTGTTTAAAAAAGTTGATAAAGGTGTTGCAAAACTTGAAAGAAAAGAAATTAGAAAATTCCTAGAACATTATAGGATACATTAAAAAAATTGTACAAGAAATTATTATAAGAGAGTAAATTATACACATTAGTAGAAAATAGCCAATTTACTTTGGCCAAAACTGCACACATTGAAAGCATACATTTAAAGACTTCAATAAGCAAATATCCCTTCAGGACTCTGCTGCAGTTTGCATTTTATAAAGCCTTCACGAATTTCATAAAATCGGTCAAAAATATTTAGGAGGTGATTTTTGAGACCTCAAAGCCCAATACAACTTTTTTCACAATTTCACATTTTTTTTTAAATGAGGAATATGTCAAAAAATGTTGTATTGGTTTAAGAAAAAAACACAAGTAAAAAAAAAAAACCAAAAAATTAACCCAAAAAAAACAAGAACTTTTGTGTCATCTAGAAGAAAATCTATCAAAATCTATATATAATCCATAAGAATTTTAGTTTTTTAAAAGCTGAATTAAACTAAATGTAATTTAGAAGAAAAAATGGGTGTGGTTACATTTATCATAAGAAATAGCTCAGAAATGTCTAGAAATTTCTCTCTCAGAGGTGGAGTTTAGATTTGATAGTGGGTGTGGTGCCATTTGGGTTGATATAAAAAAAAGACAGTTAAATTCTGTTGTCACTGGAATTTGAAGGCCAGCACATTCCCTTCACGTATCTAAACTTGAAGAAGAGGCAAACATGAGTCTTTCTGGAAAGGACAAAACCGTTGTGAAGTCGTTCTGGGACAAAGTTGCCCCGAGAGCTGCTGAGATGGGCGGTGACGCCTTGGGCAGGTATGCTGATTATTATTATTATTATTATTATTTTTAACTTTGGCAACTTTTGCCAAAAGAGATATTTTGAAATTGGAGTTCAGTCATAATTACATATTTCTTGTGTATGTTTTGAAGGATGCTTGTGGCATACCCCCAGACCAAGACCTACTTTTCCCACTGGTCTGACCTGAGCCCCGACTCTGCTCAGGTGAAGAAGCATGGCGCCACCATCATGGGTGCCGTTGGAGACGCCATTACAAAGATGGACGATCTTGCCGGTGGTCTGTCGAAACTGAGTGAGCTGCATGCCTTCAAGCTCCGAGTGGACCCTGCCAACTTCAAGGTAAGAACCAAGCATGGGATCATTTTTCATAAGAGGAAAGTTACATCATTTTTTAAACATTTTAAAAGTTCAAGTTTTCAAGCACATAGAACATTTAAAAAATGTTCAACGAGATCCATTACTTGTGTTTCTTCTTCAACAGATCCTGGCGCACAACATCATCCTGGTCTTGGCCATGTACTACCCTGCAGACTTCACTCCGGAAGTCCACGTCTCCGTTGACAAGTTCCTCAATAACTTGGCCCTGGCTCTGTCTGAGAGATACCGCTAAGCCGCAGCACGACCCCAGAGGACCAACTGTGTGTCATCCAGCGCAAATGCAGCACCTTCTTTGAATGGAAGAACTTGGTCAATAAAGAGAAAAATCACAGAGGCATCCTTGTCTTTTTTGTTTGTTTGTTTTCGTCCTCACCACCACATCACACATTAGCAACAAAGACAAAAAACTTTGTATTTATTTCATTTAAATAGATTTAAAATCTGTATTAAAATCAATTTTCAACACTCTTACTTTAAAAAACTTCAAAAGTGAGTTTACATACATGAGATAAGATGATGTTCAACCCAAATAAAGGAGTAAAAACTTCTTTATGGTTTATTTCAATTTCTTAATAGATCAAACCTTTGAAAAGTGACTCATAAGCAAAAAGGTTAAGACTTCACAAACAGGTAATTACTAAAATATTTCCCAAATTTCAAGAGATATAGATTATTACAACTTTATTTAGCATTTAAATCTTAAAAATGAATGTAAATAACATGACTGTTTTGAAATGTTTCATGTTGTAGTTAAAAATTCATCCTCTTAACACTGAACTCCATGGTTGTATTCCTTAATTTTAGTGCACCATACAGTGTGTTTGCCATTTTGTAGAGCTGTCCAAATCTAAAAGTCCTAAATCCAGTGCCCTAGAAATTTCTCAGAAGTCTCGGTTTAAAATCAGCATGCATCGATGCCATAGACACATACGTAAATGATCACTTGATTGGCGAATATTTACCACAATGCATTGTTTTTGAACTGAATTTTCATGTAAAAAAATGTTTTTAATTTATTTTTTAGAAACGATTCAAGTTTTCATAATCAGAACACGTTTTTTTTAAAATGTTCTTATTTATGAAGCTTTTCTTTCAGGAAATTGGTGGTGGCATGGTGGCCATTAGAAAAAATGAATTAGTGAGCATGGTGTCCGAATTTCTTTTGCAATCCAGGGCACTAGATAGTTCTGCATTATATCGTTTTTTACTAGTTAAGGAGGGAATTTGGATATAGCCCATGTGTTTTATTTGTTTGTGTTTTATTTTCATGTGCTTTATTTTGAAAATGATTTCTTGTTCACTAACAAAGAAAAACAAGACTCAAGGTAAATGGCATGAAAATGTTTATTCCAATTCAGATAGACAGAGGACTTCTGCGCATGCTTGAATTTTTCCCGCTCATCTGTACTTCTCAGACAGAGCCAGAGCCACAGCAGCCAGGAACTTGTCCATGGCCACGTGCACTTCCGGGCTGAAGTCGCTGGGGAACATCATGGCCAGCACCACCAGGATGCAATGAGCGAGGATCTGTGGAAATACAAAACAAGATCAGCACATGAATATTTGAAAACTTGAATAATTTCTCAGAAGTTCAGAAACATCACCACCTTAAAGTTGGCAGGGTCTACTCTCAGGGTGAAGGCGTGCAGCTCACTGAGGCTCGGAAGACCTGATGATAGCGCATCGATTTTGGCCACAGCATCAGTTACTCCCCCAATGACAGTTTTCCCGTGTTTCTTTACTGGAGCAGAGCCGGGGCTCAGGTCGGTCCAGTGGGCGAAGTAGGTCTTAGTCTGGGGGTACACAGCCAGCATCATGATTAAAACAGTGAACAATGGTGAACAAGTGGAAACAAAAATATGAGAACACACCCGTGAGTTTGTAGTTGGTCTTACCTGGACAGAGCATCTGTACCCACATCGTCCGTCTTGTCTGAGATTTTAGCCCAGAAAGTCCTGACGGTGTCCTTGTCCTTAGCTGTGAGACTCATCTTGAGGTCCGGCTTTGAATGGCGTGATGAGCGTGGAGCATAAAGGGGTTTTATGCAGGAAAGAAGGCCGGACACGCCCGGACAATCTGCAGGACTTCAGCACTTGGGTCAACCGATAAACTCAAGACAGCATCAGATAAACGAATGTCGTCAGTGGAAAAGAAAAAAGCAGAAGACCTCCAAGAATGATTCCAGAACTTTGTATATTTAAAGTAACAAACGTATTTATGTTTTTGTGTACGGTATATGTCCCTCAACACAACGCTTTATCCATAACACAATCAAGGAATAGATGTGGGAATAAAAAACAAATCCACAAAGAAATAAAATATTAGGGTTTTCTTCACAGAGCAAACAAATTAAAACAGGGGCACATCCAAGTACTTTTCAAAATCTACCCACACTAATGGTTACAAAATGATTGAATAAAAATGATGCTTTGGAATGTTAGGCCACAAAGATCCTAAAACTCCTTAAACTTTACAGAAAACAAGAAAGGTGAATTACAGAAGAGTTCAAAGGTCAGATAGTCACTTTTCCTATCATTTCTTTACTACAGAGACCAAGTGTTTTGTTTATGTTTTAAGTAATCTGAACCGTTTTTTTTTTCCAGCTTTTAAAGTGATTTGATATTTTCTTTTGCATTTTCTCTGCCTTATAACCCTTCTTCAGCATATTTTCTGTACTGGGAAAAAGTCAGCTCTAGAATTTTTACGTTTGCTTTGCAAAGATACAGTCCCCCCTTAAATAAAATGCTGTCTCACGGTTAAAAGTAAAATAAATCATTGAAATATTTGACTTATTTAGCTTTAGGTCAGTTCTCTACACATTTGGATTTTTGCTTTTATGCACAGAGATCAGTATTACTGGTTCAAAAAATACCGGTAAATGTTTCCTGTTTAATAACTAAGCTAATGCTGTTGATCTGATACTGGTATCCAGTAAGTAACTTACTTTGTTTACAGGCTCAGACAGACAGGATGTTTGATTTTTAGTTTTTTAATTCGAATGCAGGCGCTGCACAGTTGGCCTTATCTTTTGTCTGAACTCATAAATCAGGGTTTGGCCAACTGCCAGTTCAATCTCCACCTTTCTGACAGCTTTCGGAGGAGCTCATGGTTTCCCTTTAAAAGGTGCACACCACAAGCCCACAAGCCACGCACAACAAGTGGAACAAACCCAAGCCAAAATGGTCAAATGGTCAGACTTCGAGCGTGCCACCATCCAGGACATCTTCTCCAAAATTGACAAGGATGCTGTGGGTGGGGCGGCTCTTTCAAGGTGAGTGTTGTCCCTTAATTATAGCTATTTTTTGCAACTTTTTTTTAATAATAAATCAAATTATTGGGAATGGCTTTAAAGTCAATTTGCACTAAAAAAACAAAATCTGGTAAATGGTTTATGAATGGGGAAAGCGTTGAATGGGGAGTAATGTTTCCTTCATCTTTGCTCAGGTGTCTGATCGTCTACCCCTGGACTCAGAGGTACTTCGGCAGCTTTGGGAACCTCTACAACGCCGCCGCCATCACCTCCAACCCAAAGGTTGCAGCTCATGGAAGGGTTGTCATTGGGGGCTTGGAAAAAGCTTTGCAGAACATGGACAACATCAAGCAGGCTTATGCAGATCTGAGCGGGCTGCACTCAGAGAAACTGCAAGTGGATCCCGACAATTTCAAGGTGACGTTGAATACTTTTTTTTAATGATCTCTTCTCGACTGCTTTTGCTGCTTTGTAACTGGTGTCCATGCTTTCTCTCTGCAGCTCCTGGCTGACTGCCTGACCATCGTGGTCGCTTCCAAGCTGGGCAAAAGTTTCACACCAGAGGTCCATGCCGCTTTCCAGAAGTTCCTGGATGTGGTGGTGGCCGCCCTGAGGACGCAGTACTACTAGACAGAAGACTGTCACAATGACTTGTTCTTATAATTCTGAATAATAAATCAATAAACATGTGCAGCAACCAGCTATGTTTTTGACTAAGTTTGTTGAGAAAGTCAGGAGAATTTAACCTGATTCCTTTCTTTTTACGTAAACCAAAAAAAAAAAAACAATATTGGACAGTCACAAAAGCCGGAAAATATAGCTAAAATGATTTAATTCAAAACAAGCCTTTTTGAACAATTTCCTAAACAACTTAACAAACAAAAAATTGATTCAAAAAATGTAAAGAAATTAGTAAGACTTTTTCTACAATGCATTTGGGTTTGTCAGTAATTCCCGTTTGGACAGATTGGCTCCTTCTTAGTACTGAAAAAACTGCTAAAATGCTGCCTTAAAACCTTAAAGTCATTCAAGTTTGTGAAAAATGTTACTGTACACTTTGCTGACAATCTGATTGTTTCCAGCACAGAAAAACGAACAGGACTAAACCTTTTGCTGAATCAAAAAATGTCTACATTTTGAAAAATATTTGTTTTTTGATTTTTTTTTACCTGTTACATTTTTTAACTCATTAGTATTGTTCAAGTTAGCATTTACGATTTAATCTATTGTCTGGGGTCTACTTTAAACCACACAACTGCAATGCATATGACACTTTCACAATGACGTCACTCAAGAGGGTTTAAACTCTAATGAGAACACAGTGAATGAAAAACTGTTTTAGATGCATTTTTAACTAGTTTCAAAATAAATTATAGCTTGACTTTACTTTGGAGAACTGCCATTTTTAAGAGTTTTATTTAATGTCTCCTTTCCAAATTTGTCTGTTATTAATTCAGTTGTGTGCCAAGTGGAGACTGTTTAATGTAAAATTTCCTGCTTGTACATAAATGAAATATTTCAAATTGAGGAATTCCACAATTATTATTTTTTTAAATATCTGATTAAGTGTCATTAAGTGGAAGATACTATTGCTTGTTTGGAACTTCATCTTCTTTGAGGCTAACATTTGAAATGATGTGCAAATAAGAAAAGATCAAATGCGCAAAAATGTGATGTAGCTGCACAATTAGTTTTTTAATGCAATATTTTACAGGCAATACACTGTTTGTTGTGTTAAGATATGCAAAAGATATAGCCAGCCCAAAATGCATGTTGCAATTCAGAGACAAAACAATCATTTGTAAAATATGTTAAATCGGATCATATGCAGCACCTCATTTGATTTTATTATCTGCAGGAAGGCGAGGAAAAGTATTTGTCTGGCACATTTCATGTACAAAGACAATTCAAAGTGCTTTTTTACAGAAAACATTAAAAGAAACAATCAAAAGCAATATTGTGATCATAAAAATAAGATTTGAACAAAGTCAAAAATAACTGAATTCAAATCAAGCATAGATAAACTATGCAGATTTTGATTTTGAGCAACTTTTGAATACAAAGTCATCAAATGCAGCAGAGAACAGGTGAGTGTTTAACCTGGATTTAAATAAACTGAGTGTTTCAGCTGATCTAAGACTTTCTGGAAGTTTGTTCCAGATCTGTGGATCATACAGGCTGAATGCAGCTTCTCTATGTTTGGTTTTGACTCTAAGAACTGACAAAAGACTGAATCCAGATGACTGGAGAGGTGTGGTTGGTACATACTGGCTCAAAAGGTCAGTCATGTATTTTGGGGCTAAACCATTCAAAGCTTTGTAAACCAGTAACATAATTTTAAAGTCTGCCCTCCGCCAGACAGGCAGTCAGTGTAAAGACCTCAGAACTGGTCTGATGTGGTCTAATATGAGGTGTTTCTAAGAAGTTATGATCATTTTTTATTTGAAATCATTGACAAAAGCATACATTTTTCAAGAATGAGTTTGGGAATTATTTATGTCAGATTATAAGTAATCGTTTGTGCCCGTGCTCATGGTTTGTTCCTTTAGTTTGTTCCATTTGTTCACAAAAGCGTTTTTTTTTTGTAAAAAAATCAATGTGACTGTTGGTCATCGTGGTTAACGGAGGGGTGTGTTAGACCAATCTACATGCAACTTCTTATCTGCTTCAAGAGATGGGCGAAGCTGAGCATTTGGGAAGATATGGGCCAACTGTGGATCAATCTGACGTTTTATTGACGTCAGAAAGAAACTGATCTACTGAGCGTGTGATGAAAGTGTGCAACTGCAGTTATGTCTGTTTCTGAGGCAAACAGCTTCAAACATGTTCAAATGATTTTTTTTATTTTATAACTGAAATGTCTCACCTTTTTGCAGATTCAAAATAAACCAGTTTTGCTGTTAGATGAAGTGTATTATTTGCTTTTGAGCTTGTAATATTCTGAAAAGACAAAAATGTTGAATATTTTTCTTATTCAAAACACAATTTGGGAAACTATCTAAATTGAAATGGCGTTCATAATTTGTTTTCTGCAACACAAAATCTAAAATATAGTTTTACCCTCACGGCTCCAACACTTTTGATCTAAACAAACGTATTTATGGTTCAAAAGTTGGTCATATTTGACCTAGACATTATGTGACAAATATAACAATTGTTTTTTTTTTTAAATAATTAATTAAAATTAGTAAAAAAGAAAAAAAAAAAGAAAAGAAAAATGTAGAAGTCTACAGTTTGACATCTTAGAATTCAGATTTTGCATTTCATTAAGTGAATCCACTGCATGCTTTTAGTTTTGACATGTTTCAAACACAATAACAGGGTTTAAGCAAAGATCATTTAATATCAGTTTATGGACATTTTTTTAAATAATAGTTTAAATAATGAATTATGAAGTGGATCCTGCCAGTTATGAAGTATGATGTGCAATGTTGATAACATTTTACAGAAAACAACAAACTTCTGAGATATAATAAGCAACTAGCGATGAACATTTTAAAAACAGTGAAACATTAAGATTTTGGGGTTAGAAAAAGATCAAGGAAAAAATACAGATATCTGAAAGGTATAAGAAAGAACAAGTTTTCTGCCTTCAAACCGTTAATAATCTTTTTCTTTTTCTAAGAAACTGAGGCGAGACGACTAAATCTAAAAAAAAATATTGATCCACTTCTACTTCTACAATTTCTTTTTCTAAAAACTTGTTATTATTATTATATTTTAACCTGAGGAAAAAACATGTTTTAATTAAATATTTCAAAGTCAAGTTGTTCTAAAAAGTTTTTTTTATTTCTTTGCAATGACCAGTGTTACAATCAGAGACCAGCACAAAATTGGTTGTAATTGTTTCATTTAGTCAAAGACATAAATAAAGAGACAGATTTTAGCATCTGTGGTGCTCTAGTGGTACTGCTTCCTGAGAGCTGCCACCACCACAGCCAAGAACTTTGCAAAAGCTGCATGGACCTTCGGTGTGAAGTCTTTCCCAAGCTGAGAGGCAACGACGATGGTAAGACAGTCGGCCAGGAGCTGGAAAAAAAACATTTAGGAAATCATCAGGCCTGAAACGACATAAAGCAGCACAGGAGCATTGTTCATGTGAATGAAGCTTCACCTTGAAATTGTCGGGATCCACTTGCAGTTTCTCTGAGTGCAGCACGCTCAGATCTGCATAAACCTGCTTGATGTCGTCCATGTTCTCCAAAGCTTTTTCCAAGCCTTCAATGACAACCCTTCCATGAGCTGCAACCTTTGGGTTGGAGGTGATGGCAGCAGCGTTGTAGAGGTTCCCAAAGCTGCCGAAGTACCTCTGAGTCCAGGGGTAGACGATCAGACACCTGAGGGCAGTGGTGTGAAGTACTTGAGTAAATGGACTTCATTACTTTACATAAGTTCTTTTTTCTTAGCTACTTTGTACTTGTACTGAGTATCAAAAATTTAGGAAACTTCTAGTCTCCACTCGACTACATTTTTGATTGAATATTTGTACTCTTTACTCCATGACATTTGAATGGACACTTAGCGATACTCATTACATTTACTCGAGTAAACTGCCTAAGAGAAAACAAAGTGATTGCAAAAACAGAAAAGGGAGAATAAGGTTCATTTGGCAGATTTCAAGGCTCACCTGGAAAGAGCAGAGAGCATAATCTATCTTGGAGAAGATGTCTTGGATGGTTGCACGCTCGAATTCTGTCCAGGTGACCATTATGGCTTGATCTGTTGATCAACTTGTCCTGGATGGTCAGCAGGTACTTTCAGCTTTTAAAGAATACATTTTTGCTCCTCCCATTGTCATCAGATGGATGGAGGTGGACACAGAGCTGACAATGTATTGATTTAACATTTTGAAAACTGTTCATTTAATGGAGAAAAAAATCCCCCAAATATGATATATTTGGGAAATATACATAGAAAAAAAACTTATTAAAAATGTTTAAGACTTCATGAGTAAATGCTATTTTTTTTACCCTGAATGTTTTTTCTAAACTGTACGACAAGACAAATTGTAAAAAACTATGGTAAAACACTTTTTCTAACTTCAGCTTGATAGAATCTTATCATCTAAACAACACTTTCACCTCTGCAATAGTTTTTAAATCACCTAAATAAGATTTATTCAGAAGATTAGATTTTGCACTTTGCACAAACCTTTGTCTCATTATGTTATATTTGAAAATTAGAGATTTTTTTGATGGATGTTATTATTGATGAAAGGCAAAAGAACAGTTTCTGGGGTTTTTTGTTGTCTTCATTTCCTAAAATACATACAACATTTTTAAATTTAATTAGATTTTTTTGTTAATGTTTCACACCTAATTTTTAAAAAATGTTCTTCTTAGTATTATGCAAATGAACCATTTAAAAGACACATTTCCTTTATTTTTTCTTATCCAAAGTGCAGACCTCTAAAAAAAATTTCAACTATCATTTACATACATATTCCTTGTTTTTTATTTTTATTTTTTTTACGACTTTAATGTCATTTTATTCTTTATCTCTCAGGAGATGCAACGCCTTCAAAGTGCTCATATCTCACAGGGACAGTGGGTGTGTCTCCGGGCAGTTTTTTGCATATAAACCCTTCAACTGTTCGCATTTATCGCAACCCTCAAACCAAAAGAAAATTTGAAATGAGTCTCAGTGCTAAGGACAAGGCAGCAGTCAAGACCTTTTGGTCCAAGGTTTCTGGACAGGCAGACGCCATCGGCTCAGACGCCCTGTCTAGGTAAAGATTACTTCCAGGGGTTTTAGTTATACATTTTTTTGTTAGATTACATATTCTGTCTTGTCTCTTCAGGATGCTGGTGGTGTACCCCCAGACCAAAACTTACTTTGCCCACTGGAAGGACCTGAGCCCTGGCTCTGCTCCAGTGAAGAAGCACGGGAAGACTGTGATGGGAGGAGTCGCTGATGCTGTGGCCAAAATTGATGACATTTCTTCAGGTCTGCTGGAGCTCAGTAAGCTGCACGCCTTCACCCTGAGAGTGGACCCCGCCAACTTCAAGGTAATGAGACGGATTTGTGGGACATTGCTGTCCTTTCGGAAAATTTGGTGAAATCCTGAAGAAAATCATCAAACTGTCCTTTGTTTTGACAGATTCTTTCTCTCAACATCCTTGTGGTTTTGGCCATGATGTTCCCCGAAGACTTCACTCCTGAGGTCCATGTGGCTTTGGATAAGTTCCTGGCTGCAGTGTCCCTTGCTCTGTCTGAGAAATATCGATAAAGAGCATGAAAACAAAAGGGCAGCAAACTGACTTTAAGTTGTCAAACAAAATTAAAAATCAAATGCATAAAAATGTTTGTGTGGCTTGCGTGATTCATTGCATTTTTGGGCCAGTTATGCGAACAAGCTAAACATTTGGATGCTCATTGGTGGGGTTCATTTTTCTCCCCAAAGATTTAAATTTGGTTGTGTCCGTGCTCCATTTATCCAGCTGCATGCATGCATTTTTTTAGGACTCAAAGCAAAAACTATTTGAAAACACAGTATATATTTGAAATGAATTTGCCTAAAATTAATTATAAAAAACATTTTACATTTGTTGTTTACATAAAATGTAATAAAAAATAAGAAATGGTAAAAAGTGGAATTGGGGGTTAGTTTCTGTGTGTCTGATCATCTACAAAATCCTCTCAGGAGTTTCACTCTGTTCAGGTCTTGCTGGACAACTTTCTTTAATTTTTTTTTTTTTTTTTTTTTTTAAATCATGTTTGTGACGAAGCAGCGTCACAGGTTACAGGACAGCACCTGAACACCAGTCTCAGTTTTTGTTTCCTTTTTTTTTTTCCCTGTCATCTCATAGTCCCTTTAGTTTATAGTTTGCACCAGACACATGCACACATACAGGCAAACAAATCATTCACAACATCATATCCCAAATTCTGTTTATTTCTGAGGGTGCACACTTAGTTTTAAATAGAGTTCTACTCACCATCTAGGCCACAACATTTAAACCAGAGCCAGAGCATTTGTACACATCATCATATGCATAGGAAACAGGAAGTGACCTCATATGTCTGAGTTGAAAGTTTTCTTTTTTCTTTCTTTCTTCTGTCTATTTCATTTTTTTTTCATACTCTGTTCTGTACTTCACAGGTTAAAAAAATGTTTAATTATTTCTACTTTGGATTATGTATTATTGATTTCACAGGTTTAAAGGCAGAAATTTGTTTCAGTAAATGTTTGGTTAATTGGCCTGTGGGAGGGGCTAAGCCTTTATAAGAAGGGAATATCTAGCAGTATGGGGAGAGCAAAGTCTTGGTTGCAGTGGTGGCAACAAGCGCTCTCTAGTGTATTGTGGCATTGTTGGTTTTTGGGGGACAGTAAAATCCTATTGTTTCCACCTTTAAAAGTCTGCTGGCTTGGTCATCTTATGTGTTTCTGAGTGTGCATTTGACACTGTGAAGAACCCCGTCACATATGGTGTCAGAAGTGGGATAAGATGGCCAGCCGTGGAGGTAAACACCTTGCAAAGCGGAGGAGTGGACTTTGTTCCCAGGGAAAATTGGAGAAAGGTGGTCCAAAAGACGCTTCAGACCAGGATGAGACCTCTGATTCAGTGCCACCCAATTCGTCTTCTTCATCGTCGGAGGGTGAGGGGCGCAAAAAGCCCAAACCTGTCTCATCAGGGGCAGCAGATGGGGAGCTGGTGACCCTGATGAGAGACTTTCTAACTGCACAGCAGCAAAGAGAGGAGGGAGTTCTGGAGGAACTGCGATTAATATTTGATTCTGTTGACTTTTTTTAAAGGCCAAGTTTAAGTTTGTTTGAATTTATTTGTGATTTTTTTTTTTTTTTGTTTTTTTGTTTTTTTTTTGTTTTTGCATTTTTTTGGACATTAGATTGATATTTTTCATTAGTAAATTGGGCTCTTGTGTCCTTAACTGTTATGTTCTTGGTATTTATTACCATTTTTGCCAGTACCAGTAATTCTTATCTAATTAAACTGATTTTACACCTCCCAGAACTCTGATCATAGTTCCAAGAATTAGAGACAAAATCTCACAGAACATCAGGCAATAAACCAAAAAAATGATCAACAAGAGCTTTGTTCACCAAAATAGACATCAATCATCCTCAAAAAGGAGCAAAGACAAGCAAATGTGTATACTTAATCCCATAAGGCCACCTGTTTTGCTGCAATTGTGATTTTAATTTCTGCATAAGAATAAAAAAAACACACAGTTCACATGTATAGACACACACTCTTCTACACACACACGTCAAACCAATTACCTCATAAAAGCAACTGACAGCTTTTTCTTTTTATTTTTGTTGTCATCCTGAAGGTTAATAGAATGAATTTCCCTCTTAAATATTTAAACCATATTCAGAATGCAAAAGGGTTGTGTAGTGCAATTACAATATTTTTGGTTTGGAACATTATGTGGTTTGAAGTTTAATTAAATCCACAATTTCTAACCCATTTGACTTTAGTAATAATAGTAATGATGATAAAAATAACAATGCTATTTTTTAAATAAAATTAACTACTGAGTAGTGTTAACTTTTGTAGTTGTTTCTTCACATTTTTGTGCAACAGTCCATGAGTGGCAAAACAAATAAACAATAAAGAATGTGATTATGGGATTTGTGATTCAAGAGGTATTTTACTTTACTTTAAAATAATCACTAAAATTGAAAACATTATTTTAACTGGTTAAGGATGAGTTATTTGTCCAGCATTTTCAGATACACCATGTTGGGATTTTGTAAAAGCATTTTAACTTCAAAAGCAGCGAAAGGACTTTAAAATATAACTTAGACTTGAATAATTTAACACTTATTTTACCCACTTGAAGTAACTTTTGTCTCATCTGCAAAAGGTTTGATGGTTGGCTTGAACTTGTGGTATGAGACACATTAAATGAGGCACGCTGGACTCATCAGAACCGGCAGAGAGTTGTCATTTTAACTCTTTTAACTTTAATTTTGAGGCGTTCTTTACTAAAATGTCGAATACAAGATACAAAAGAAAAAAAACAAAGACGTTAGCACAGCTGAAGCACCTTTAGAGAATCGAGCTCAAGCTACAAAGCCATCCATCTATTTTTCTTCATATGCTTTGTCTTGTGCAGGGCCACAAAAGTTGCTGGAGCCAATCCAAACTACTTCAAGGTGAAGGCTCTGGAGTTTGCCAGTCCACAGAAGGGCGGACACATTCACCCTTCATGGACGTTGTAGAGTCACTGATCAATCTGTGAAGCACAAGTTTTAGACTTTGGGAGGAAGCTGGATTACCTAAAAAAAAACCACATACTGTATGTCCAGGGGAACGTGCAACCTCTAACAAAAAGGACCCCGCTGCGTTTCAAACCAGCGACAATGCTAACCACTGCACCACCATGCAGCCCAGCTACAAAACCCACTTCACTGACTTGAAGCAGCATTTTAAAGAGGAGCAACATTGGAATTGACGTTTTCCAACAACAAGTTATCCTTTATTTTCAAATTGAGTTTCTCTTCATATTCCTTCATTCTTCACAGTCATTTGGTAAAATTGGACACTTGTACTCAAAGACAATAGGCCAAATTCTTGCATTTGATCTTTTATTCAGATTGGCAGTGATGGATTACACTGAAGCACATTTTGGTATCCATCCTCTGCTGCTGCTCCTGTTTCCAGTTTACCGGTATTTCTCAGACAGGGCGCGGGCCACAGCTCCCAGGAACTTGTCCAGGGCCACATGGACCTCAGGGGTGAAGTCTTTGGGGAAGACGTTGGCCAACACTACCAGGATGTTGTGAGAGAGAATCTGTAAAGATATCACGTCATAAATTAGTTCATAAAGAGAGTATATAAATATATATGGTCCGTTACAGGTTTTCTGAAATAAATAAAAAATCCTGAATGTGGAGTTGAACTTTGAGTAGATTGAACATTGTGAAAAGACATGAAAAAAGCAACTTTATTTAGTTTCTACTCATCTAAGATGAAGAGGGTCAAGAGAACAAATAAAGATCAAAAGGTCAAACTGAAAAAACAGGCTGTTCACAATAGTCAGTCATAGTCAGTCATAAAACTGAACAGCTACTATAAAAATAGCTTAAATAAAAATCTATTTCCCCAAAGTCTAATTGTGCCACTTTTAGAATCTCAGTCTTGACAATAGTAGAAGTCTTAGAAAAAATTGATATAATTTACAAAGGCATAAAGTTTACTCCAGAAATATCAATTCAAGTAGCAGGAAGATTTACTTTCAGAAACAGTTAAATACCTTGAAGTTGGCAGGATCCACTCTCAGGGTGAAGGCGTGCAGCTCACTGAGGTCCAGCAGACCTGCTGTCAGGTTGTCAATTTTGGCCACAGCATCAGCAACTCCTCCCATCACAGTCTTCCCGTGCTTCTTCACTGGAGCAGAGCCGGGGCTCAGGTCCTTCCAGTGGACAAAGTAGGTCTTGGTCTGGGGGTACACCACCAGCATCCTGGAAAAAACAGAAGTGAATATTAGAATAGGAAATGTGGGATTTAGTTTGGGGAAATTTTATGATTATATTTACCTGGACATAGCATCAGCTCCAACATCGTCTGCCTTGGGAGACACTTTGGCCCAGAAGGCCTTGACGACTTCCTTGTCTTTAGCTGTGAGACTCATCCTGCCTGCTGATTGTTCGGTTTGAAGATCCGTTCCAAAACAGGGCCTTTTTATACATGCGACAGGGCATGGGCACACCATAGCTACCTTCAAGATATGTGTGAGCTTGGACCACTTCCAAATGTCATGTTACCGCTCACAGGAGATAAAGGGACGACAAATATGTCTCTGCCACTCTGAGCTGTTAGCATGCAAAGCCCAAACAGGAGTCCATCAAAAGTTACCATCAAAAGGAATTTACTGAAGACGATCCAGTTCAGTGGGAAAATTAAAGAATTTTCAGATCCAGATCTTTATCATCTGAATCTGGAAATAATAACATTTCAGATGGTCTGTATTTTTGAGCAAACATTTCACAATAAGAAATGTTACAGTTAAACTGTCAGAATTTCAGTTAAATAGATGCATGGAAGACACACGACATGACCAAAAATTATGTATATTTATTGTAAGAGACATTCAAATGATAAAAAAAGGAACTTACAAAACTAAAATCAATCCCAATCATGCATCACTTTGAGAATATCAAACTGTATTCTTTAGTCTGTGTATTGAAATTGTTTTTTGATTTTATGTCTTTAAGGGTTTTTAAAGAGGAAAAGTGATTAATAAATCTCAAATCGTAATTATTTAATTCTGGTTTATCAGTTGATACCAGCATTCTGACTGAGGTTATTTCTGGTGACGTCTGTTGGCAACGTGTGGTGTGTTTCTGTCTTATCTGAACGTGGCTGGGCGGCGCCGCTCAGAGGAGAAAGATAGTGCTCAGTGCAACTGCAGCTTCTCTTTTGGCTGCTGAGGCGGATCATCCTCATACTCTGTTTCATTCAATTACACAGCAGTTTTATACGTCCCACTTCAATCGGTGGAGCATCCCTTGATTTATCTAACTTTCTGGAATGCAGAGATTCACAGAGGCCTGCTGATCCACCCTCACTTTGGGATTCTTTCTTTGACTTTATGATTCTGTTCGTCTGTTTTTGTCTCATGTCTGAACCATCAAAGTTCATTTTTCATCAAGAAACACATTTGAATCTAAGGAATGTTTACTTGTTTGTTACAGCATGACTAGTATCAAGAAGGAAACGTGTGTTGTAAGTGTCACAACATGAAAATATTAACTTTTATCATTAAATTAAAATCACATTTTAAAGGAAAAAAACTGTTCAAACAATAAACATGACTGGAGAGGGGTGTGTTAATCCTCATCCAGTCAAACTAAATCATAATTTTCACAATGCTTCCAAAGTTTGTGGGTTAGGTTTTTTTTTACCCTTAACCTTTCAGTACTTCCACCTGGAAATGCTTCAAATAGGATTTTTAATTGCCAAAATGTCTTTGTTGAGAGATATTTAAAATAATAATGATAATAATAATAGTAATCATAATAATAATCATAATAATAGTAATATGGTTTACTTTAGGTTTTTTTATTTCCCACATATTTTTTAAAATATTCGTTTTGAAAACTAATCCCTAGACACTTCGTAAGTTTTTCACATGGGCACAAGCTTATCACATAATTTGATTTACCAAAACAGGTCATTTTTGTTTTCCTGCTAAAAAAAATAAACCCAATGAAATAAAATTCAATCCTCGAGCACAGCAAAACTCATACTGTATTGTTAGAGAGCCCCTTTGTGGACAAGTGGACATATTGCAAGAATTTAGAAGTGAATGTTTTTCCCTCTTTTGCTTCATCTGCATTTCTGACTGTTATCAAAGTTTATCGATTTATTTAACAAGCCACACCTTTTAAGTATTATATTTCAAAATTATTTTAACAAAAATTATTCTGTTTTTGTTAATTTTTTATCATAGAACAGTTCCAAAACGACACACATCTAAATAAAAAAGGTGTTCTCTGAGAAAGTGATTGCGTTGTATATTTGGTTGAACGCTAAAGATAGGAATTAAAAGTTGAAAAAGACATAAAAAGTATGTTTAAAATAGTTTAATAAAAATACCCTAAGACATTAAAGCACATTTTAGCATAAGGCTATTCTAAAACAGCCTGAAGAATAAAAGCAAAAAATAATCTAACATATTCCAACCTGGTTTTTGTTTATTTAAGCTTTACTTTTCTCTGGTTTTCATCCACGTTTCATTTGTACTTGCTGTTCATGGCCTCCACCACAGCAGACAGGAACTTCTGCCAGATTGCTTGAACCTGAGGGGTCAAGGCTTTCTTGAGTTTGCAGGCAATAGTGATGGTGATGGAGTCTGCCAGCAGCTGCAGATAAAACAAAAGCATGATAAATCCCATCTGCAGGGAGGGTTGACGGATCTGCAATTTTAGAACATCTTCTGCCTACTTTGAAGTTATCGGGATCCACATTGAGTTTTTCATAGTGCAGCCTGCTCAGGGCAGCATACATCTCTTTCATCTCGTCCATGTTCCTCACTGCTTTGTCAATAGACCTCAGCACAACCTTCCCATGGGCAGCCACTTTGGGGTTATTCAGAATGGCAGTGTTGGTGAAGATGTCTCCAAACGTGCCGAAGTATCTCTCCGTCCAGGTGTAAACAATCAGAGCTCTATGAGAAGAGGAGATGTATCATTAATTCACGAAGATGAGGATGACACAGGAAGCAGCCAAACCAATCAGGCAAATGGTGGAAATCTGGTCATGCCAATAAGTTATAAATGATAAATACAACCATATAGCTTCATCATTATAACCTTCTAAAGAATATAAAGTCATTACCTTGATATAACTTGTGGTCCAATCTCATCAATGTCAACTTTTTCCCAAACTTCCCTGATGGTGCAACGTTCCTCTTCTGTCAAATTCACCATGACGTCACAAATTCAGCAAAAGTCAGTCTAATAATTGTTTCCTCGTTCAAAGTATTGAAGTCAGTCAAGTGTCTAAAATGTCAGTAGAATGCTGTCCGCAGGTGCTAAACTCAGATCATGCTATGTGCACTTATTATCTGGACATTCAGACACACCACGTCCAAATAAATAATCCGTGTCTCCAGCCTAGTTTCATTTATGCAGCTCAGTTTTGTTTTTTTATATCAACATGTCATTACTTCTCTTAAGCATGTAGTGGATGCACTATGGGGCCAAATGTTTTTATTGTTTTGACATTTTTTGACAGTAAAAAATGTAAAATAAATAGATAAATAAAGATAACAAATAAGGCTAACTATGGCCTTGGAAGGAGGGATATACATGTATGTTACTCTCGCTAGCTTAGACTACAATATAAAAACCTATGAAAGGAAGTTTAAAATGAAAACTAAGTACTGGCAGCTAGGTTCAAATTGATAAACTTTATTGATAAAGATCACGTTATTTACACACAAACCTTTCTAACTCAAAAACAAAAATAAAGATCTGTATATGAAAAAAAGTGTTATTAAATTAAAAGTAAAACACACGCACACATACACAAACAGACACAAAGCCCTTAACCCCATCACAGCCAGCATGACGAACCCTTAAAGCTAGGGTTGGAAATAGAAGTCTGGCAATGAGAGAATCCTTGCGATGGTTTGTGTACTTTCAAGCATTCTATCTCTTGATTGAAAGCTTCAAACGGTCTTGTCAGAAACTTCTTGTTCACTCAGGAATTCACTATGGAAAATTAGTGAAGGTAAATGTTTACAAAAACCCTGGAAAACTTCTCAAGAGCAAATATTTAGAACTAGTGTGTGACATAAGCTTTGATTTGTATGAATGCAGCTAAAAATATATAAATTTAGAGCCTATCAAGTTACTATGTTATGCATATTGTCAAACTTAAATTATCAGTATTTGACTGCTACTTTTGAAAACTAGTATATGTCAAACCCTTCAGATATCTTAATAATGAAGACTGATCAAAAGACAAAAATTCTCTGTCACAATTTCAAAAATCAAAAAGTGGCAAAGAGGAAACTTTATTAACAACAACAAGACCATGGGACGGGATACACATCAGAAATTCCTTTAAGAACAAGTGATGTGAAATGGTTCACATCGGCTAAACTCAAACTAAAACAAACTGTCTTTAAACAGCGCCCCCTGCTGGAGGCACTGCCAACATGCAGCAAACAACAAAAGAGAAGCAACTGAGGAGATTGTTTCACGCCAATGATGTTACTCTCCATGCAATAATAATAATAAAGATAATAATTATTATTTTTTAATCTAAGCTTTACTCACCTTTTATCAAGACTGAAGCCCCTTTGGGGTCTGAGCTTTTGGAACGGTCCAACTCCCAACAGTGAATATGATGGTAAATGGATGCTGATGTTGGAATTATCAAGAAGGATATCTGGAAGAAGACCAAAGAGATGGATGCAGTCAACAGGGTTCGATTGAAGTGTATAGTTTTATGAAGGGAGCAGCAGAAAAGATGAATAAGTCCAGTGTACACAGCAGCTCAGCCAACTCTCATCACATTATTCTAACCTGATGGCTTTATGTGGAATGCCGAGCAGATTCTGTTTCTTGTAAAGCTTTGGAATATATATTCTAACAAGATTGTTTAAGTTCCAAGTAATTTTTTTTTTTTAATTCAGAAGTTATTTCCAATTTCTGTCATCTAACTGAAAACAAAAACTGATATCCTTCTAAATTACCTAATAACGACAGCTGGAATGAGCGGTATAGTTGAGGAGTTTTTTTATATTTCCATGCAGGGTTATTGAACAAATCTTACATATTTTTATATATAAATATATAAGTCTGTTGAAATTAAAGTTTGAACCATCATGTAGGATGAGCTTGCAAAGTGAGCCTGGCCTTTAAAACAGCATGACTAGTGTCAAGAAGGCAAAATGTGTGTTGTAAGTGTCGTAACATGAACTATTGTAAAATGGTCAAAAAGAGTCAGATGCTAATAAAAACAGAGGAGGGTCTTCCTGACTTTGGAAAATATGTTCCAAGTTGGAAGTTCAAATCAGCACCATGGAGAGAGCAAAGAGTATCTGAATTTAATGAGAATATTCTCAATCACCTGTTTGTGCCTACGTTTTTAAATATTTTTGACTTTAAAAAAATGTTTGGAAATGACTATTTTAGCATTATATTGGTATTCTTTTAGAGTATTTTGTTGCATTTTCCATTGACTTAACAGACTTGTAGAAGTTTTTAAAATTATTTGCAAATACCCTAAAAAAATTTTTCCAAAAAAACATAATTTGTCAAGTGCATAGTTTATGGAAACTTTAAAAAAAATGAAAATTTAACAAAATAATTAAACTGTTTTAAGACTATTCTTTTATTTTGTAGGCAAGGAAATGCCCAATTTTGTTTAGCTACTTAGGGTTAACAAAAACAAAAACAAATGGTTTCATTTGAAGTGCTTTATTTGCATGCAGGCAATGATGCTGATGCTTCTTTCTCCTGTTGTTTATCTGTATTTCTCAGCCAGAGCCAGAGCCAAAGCTGCCA
>BSAI01000125.1:14495043-14509808 GCA_036245035.1 Adrianichthys oophorus | reverse complement strand
CAGAAAGCCTTGACGGCATCCTTGTCTTTAGCAGTGAGACTGGTCATCTTGAATTGTCAGTTGGGAACTGTGATCTGATGAGACCCCGGGAGTTTTATATGCTACTCCCAGAATGGACACGCCCAAGTCCAAGATAGCGAGCAGAGGCGGTCCAAGAGATGAGACTCAATTAGAGATAAACAAAAACCCTCATGAAGTGCCTCTTTGCTTTATCTGTACACCTTTTTTTCTTTCATATTAAAAAAGCTCAGCATGATGTGTGCTGAAAAAATGTTGTTAGAAGATTAAATCAAACATTTACAGGTGGACACATACACTGGACATATCAAAACTTTAAAAAGTACTTCAAAAGAATTCTCCTTTCCCCAAAATGAAATTAAGACACAAATAATCAATTAGACGCAAATACATTCAATAAATATTCAATTTATTTATTCATCATGATTGTATTTATTTTTTGATATCTTGGTGGTGCTGAGGAGACAGATCTCCTTCAAACAGCTTTCAAAACCAGTCACTTCAATGAAGCGGCCCAATATTGAAAGATTTATTTGGAAACCTTCCAAAATCATCACTAAAGTATGGTTCTGTCCTTCCTGCCAAAACACTTATTTCAAACTCTTATCAAAGGCTGTGCACTGCAGCTGTTAGGGTGGACCCACACGTACTGCAGAGATAAGAGTTCTTCACTCCTTCAGCTGCTCCTGTGATGCTGCAAAGTTATCATGAAGCATTTTATAGATTCAGTCTTTAACTCATTTTTAACACATTTGAATTTGATTCACTTTATTAAGTTAATTGCTTTTTTTTTGGATGCTTCCACACACTGATCTCTTCCAAAACTTTATGGGATTCTTTACAAACTTTTACATTTCCAGCCTTTACACACACACAAATCGTAAGCAAAATGAAATTTTAAGTGACCAAAGTTATTAAATTTAATCATGATTCTTACAAAAAAAGGAAAGTCTTAGTAAATCTGAGCAGGCAGTTCATTAAGCATGTTATCTTTTGACAGCTGGAGTCTACAAAACAAGAAAATCTGATGAATAAACTAGGGTCATTTGTAGATTCACAAATACAAAACTTTTTAAACTTGGCCAAAATTATTCCAAAAGCAGATACTGGGAAGACTATATTAGTATATTAATTAGTACACTAAATCTACCAAAAAAGTTGAGAATTTACTCAAATTTACCCTAACTGAAACCAAAATGATTGGACATAAACATTGATTCCTTTGTGCTTTCTTCAGTTTTTCCTTTTTCTTGTTCAGCTTTTTCAATACTTATAAGTTTTTTACAAGTTGCATTTTACAAATATTTAATTTAGTTTCTTTATTTTCGCCCCATCTGAAAAATATCAGAATTTCCAGAACTGACAGAAAACTTCCTTCATCTTAAAACTATTTTAATCCAGAAAACAATTTTCAGGACAGGCAGTGAAATAAAGAGAATAAAGTGTAAACTGGGATTATACTTAACACTAAAATAGCCCTTTGCAATGTTTAAAAAGAATACTTTTTTGGCTTGAATTATTGGGGTTTGCTAAAACAGAAACAATTATTTCTTTTTTTAGTCTTAAAAAGAGATTTTGTCACAAACTGTAATTTTGTTGCTGATTTTAACAGCTTAAAATGTTACTCTACCAGAACAATGAATGTTAGTTTCTATGTTCGCCATCTTTGTTTTTGAACGTGGCTTTAAAGCAGCTGAGGCCCAGAGGTTCATTCATTCATTTTCCAATCCGCTCTATCCCTTTCGGGGTCATGGGGTTGCCGGAGCTACTCATGGGCGAAGGCAGGGGACACCCCTGGACTGGTCGCCAGTCTGTCGCAGGGGCCACAATCACACACCCATGCACACTCACATTCACACCTTAGGTAATTTAGAGTAACCAATCAACCTATGAAGCTTGTGTTTGGACGCAGGGGAGGAAGCCAGAGTACCCAGGGAAAACCCACGCATGCACGGGGAGAACATGCAAACTCCACACAGAGTTTGCATGAGTCTTCCAGCCAGGACTTGAACCGGGAACCTTCTTACTGTGAGGCAGGAGCGCTAACCACTGCGCCACCGTGCAGCCCCCCAGAGGTTCAGTCATGTGTTATCTGCAGCTCCTCCCAAAGACATGGAGTTGTCTGAGGACACCAGATGCAGCTGCAACAGATTTTCTTAGATTGTGACCAGAGCAAACTTGCTTCATTGTTTGTGAAAACAGGTCAAGAAAGTGTGGAGTCATGATGAGAGGCGGGACTCAGACACACATTCGCATTAAACTTACATATTCATAAACTCACTCTTTAAAAAAAAATCAGAGATATTTTCGCTTTGCTTTCTGTTTGACTGTTTTCCAATGGATTTGTATTTCTTCTTTAATATCATTTCGATTTGAGCCAATTTGATATGAATACAATGTTGTAATTTTGAAAAGGTGTCCATCTTATTTCCTTCAAGATCATCACAAAGGACTTCAGGGTTCAATCACAGGCTATAAAATGTTAAATATTTACAACATAAACCCAAATCATTCCCCTTACCTCTCTGTGCCTTACACTAGACCACAGGAGTTCCTGCTAAAATGTTGTATTTTGCTTTCTACAAATATGTTGCAGTGAGTTAAGGGCATGCTGCTTCATTGTGTTCTTATCTCTTTACAAAATATTTTTCTGCTTCTGTGTATCTTTTTCTTATTTACCCTTCTTTACAAGAAGGGACTTGCTCCTGGCACACTGCCTAAGCAATCTTGAACAAGTCTACATCTGATTTTGCCCCCACAGCTGCTAATTTTGCACATGCTCAGTAAAATTCTGGGATTGAGATATATTCACTGGAACTGCCACTTGACAGCACTTTATTTGTTATTGTTAAGCACAAAACTTGCCCTCATATCTCTTTCTTAATATTTTTATAATCTAGTGATGTTGTAAATGTCATAATCCAACTGATTGTCAGTTTATTCTGAGCTGATTACTAGTTTATGACTAATAACATTAGAAGTTCTTTGTCTTATTTGCTACTGTTTAATATTTCTTTATTCATATTATTATTTTTGTGTGTTTTTATCTCATGACTATTTTTTTTTCATTCATTTTCACAATACTTAATATTGATAGTATTTTATTTATTTATTTATATTTTATACTTATTTATTATTTATTTATTTTATGATGTTTTTTTAAAATTAATATTGGATTGGATTATTTATTTTTGCTTTTTTTTTTTACCCATGTCTTTTCACTCACTTCTGGTTTAATTTTTTTATCTTATTTAATATGCAAGGTATGCATTTCAAGTTATTATTTGTATACGGCAGTACTGAAATGTTATGCTTCTTTTTTATACACATATAAATCAAAGTACTTCTGCAAATGTTTGTGCGAATCCAAAACTGTAAAGCACTCGAGTCTAACCAAAGCAACATTTTTTAAAAGTGTTGTATACTTTCCATTTAGCTACAAGCCATCCATCTTTCTTAAATACAAGCTAAATCCCACAGAGTTGCTGGAGCCTATCCCTGCCAATGTTGCACAAAAGTGGGGTATGTCACAGGCTGGTTGCAAGTATCTTGCAGACTTAACTTTTTGCCTAACAATTTGTCTAAAGCAACTATTTTTCATGTCAAGAGTGAAAGAACGAGTGAAGGAAATTTATTCTGCTTGGAATGACAGATGTCACTGAGTATCACGGTGTTTAAATATTTTTCACAGAAGGTTCAAGATCCTTGTCTATACTAACAGGGGTCTGATAGTTACAATGGAATTGGAAAAAAGTAAATGTAAAAGATGCCCTCTATTCTGAATGCAACACCATGGTAAATCAGTCATCAATAATCATTAATATACTGAATAAACGCCAGACAAAGAACGTGGTCTACATTTATTAATCAACTGCTTTCCAAAATGCACAAACCAGAAGTGACACAGTCTAAAATGTACATAATCTGTCAGAAAAACAAATCTAGAGAGCTGTGTGCTTATATCAAGTAGGTGAGCTTAAAAAATCTAAATATATAAAAGATAGATACTTAAATAAAAAAAATCTAAGCTTATAAAAAAATTCATCACAAAAACTGTGTATGAAAATTGTGACCAAAAATCTTTAAAAAGTAATACAAATTTGACATCAATACCGTATCTTTTTTTTTGTTCCAAAAAGTTTGAATTTGGTGCCGTTTTTTTTTTCAGACATATATATTATTTTGATATTAATATATATATTACACAGGACATGCTTTATAAACCGAGGTCATAGCTCAGATAAATCTACACCAGATCCTTTCCTTGTTATTCCTGTATTGAAAGCCATGAAAAACACTATTGTGTTTCAAACTCTAAGCACAGCAGTACCATAACCTTCAGAGAAAAGCAGCAACCTCACTTTCCTGTCACTGATTCTGAACTGCAGAGACGATGCACTGTTTCAAAATTTGTTAGAAAACAACACCAAACAGTTCCTCCTGGAGTAAAAACTCATGAAACATGAAACCATGATCTTCAGAGATCAGATTAATAAAACCAATATAAAAATACTCTGGTGTAAATAAATCAGCTGCATAAACGTTAGAATACTGTTGAGGTGGGTTATTATTTAGTAGCACCAATGAGTTGATTGATGCAAGGACACTTTTTTCTACGAGAGGAGTGGCTTTTGTTATTCCAGATAATCACACATGATGCTCCTGCTTGACAACAATAAAATGGAATCAGCATTGCAGCTAACTAAAAAATAAAAATAAAGTGTGCACTCAAGAACAGATTTGATTTCTTAATGCTGCTAAAAATGGTTCAGATAAAACAGAAAGCTAGACATCCAGCAAATGATCAGTTTCTCACACTTTCAGTCAGCATGTAAAAACAACAATGTACACAAAAGCTGTAAATTATTATGGTGCAAGCTGTCAGGTGAGAGTGACAAAGGATGCAGACCGATTCTTTGTTTTTCATGACAACATGGATGAGAAGCTTCTGTGCTTGTGAGCTGCGGAAGCATGGCTCATTTTGGTTCAACGGCCGGAGGAGAGGAACCCAGAAGAGGAGACTTGGGTGAAACCTTGGAAAAAAAATAACAAGTGTTTAAGTAGCAGCTTTTATCAAGATAATTATCTATTTTTTACAAATCCTTTGTGCGAAGCTTTAAAGCAGAAGAAGCACCAATTTACCCACAGCTGAGCACAGAACTCTGCAGCCACAACTCAGTGAAAATATAGGATGTTATTTTAAATTTGCATTTGCTTGAAAGTAAAAACATGAGTAATTTTTATTTTCATAGCTCAAAAAAAATTCAGGCAACAAAAGGTTAAAATGTATGCAACATCTTTTTTCCAAGACATTGTAAGCTTTCATAACTTTTTTTATTTAACTGTTCTTATTATATACATGGTAAACTGATGGATAACATTAATGATGTGTCAGATGTGTTTTGGGGATCTCATCCTTTGAAGAAAAGTCTGGAAATTCGAAAAGGTGATTTTCATAGCAGCCAAATGTAGGATTCTTATTCATTGACACAGTTATGTTAAAACCATAATAATCAGTGCAAAAGTAAATAATAATTGGTTTGATTACATTTTTTTAAGGGCCTATACCACGCAAAATCAACTTTTTTGAGCCTTTAAGTGCAATATTTCAGAGCCTAATTTTTGGACTTATTGCAAGTGTTGCTGCATATCGATGATGTGTGTTAGAAGTGGATTCCAGCACTTACAGGGGAAGGAGGCTTTGCAAAGTTGAGATGAGCATACAAAAGCACAGCAATGTCATTCTGACTGGCCTCCAGGGCGATGGATAAAGCAGTGCTGCCATCCTGCACGACACAATAAGAGTGGATGAGATGAGGACTGATAGAATTTAACATGATGACTTATGAACCAAGATGGGCTACATTGTCAGTGAGAGTTGCATCACAGCCTGGGACGGAGAGCAGCTGACGAACAATGTCCACGTGACCATGCTCGCAGGCGCACATGAGTGCGGTGGAGCCGTCGTCGTCCCGGATGTTGACTTGTGCCCCACAGGACAACAGCGCCCTCACCATGTCCCCCCGACCGTGACTCACTGCCAGCATTAGTGCAGTTTGTCCAGCCTGCAAGCACGCATCGGATAAGAACTGTGAGGCTCCTGCATCTTCATTTCAGGACGTCTTAAACCCTCTAGAGACTTTCACACATCTGGATTGATGAGGTAAGCCCTCAGGAACAGAAGGGGGCGCACCTGGCTGGCTTTGGCGTTGACGTCCCCAGTGCGCAGCAGCTGAAGGACAGTCTGGAGGTCACTGTCGGAGTGGAAAGCAGCCAGAGCCGTCAGCATGATGGCCGTGTAACCCGCCTTGTTCTGCTTGTCAGCGTTACACAGACCTGTGAGATAAAAAGAGCAATCAGTGTGACAGGTGATACAGTCCCTGCAAACACAATGACATGGCATGACATGAACAAGACAGGCTCATTTTAGGACCGACACTCTCATCGATAAAAATAATTTTAAAAAAAGAAGTCTATCAACAAACTCACCGGTGTCTAGTAGAAGTTTGACCACTGGGAAGTTGGAGTGGGAGACTGTGTAGTGCAGCGCGGTATTCCCGTTCCCGTCTGCCATGTTGATTACAAACTCCAGCAGCTGGGGGGAAATCGAGGCAAAGGTGTCCATGTAGGCCTTGACAACAGATGTGTCAGCTGCTTTGTGACAGGACACACGCAGCCACTCCTGCAGCACAGTGGTGTAGGCTTCCCTCTGAGAACAAGACGCAATGAGGACACTTCAGACAAATAAACATGTGACAGACTGCTGGGAAAACACAAAAGCCCCAAATGTTTGGAACTCACAGGACAGCAAAATGAAAACACTAAGAGTGATCTCAAAAGTGCAAAAAGAAGATAATAAAATGGACCGAAATTTGAGTTTAATCAGAGGTTAAACTTAGTACAGTTGGAATCGACCCATCTGACATTCTCAGCGTTTCTTAGAACAAGTACAAAGGGATTCCAATTCAACACATACTGCTGCCTGTTGGCTGAAGGCATTTGACTCCCCCAGAACTTTCTGCAGAGTTTGCAGCGCTGACATGAGACTTTGACTCAACTTCACTCTGCAACACACAAAGACAAAAGCCATCAATGCACGAATGCTGGTGGAATCAGTCCACACAGATAGCATGGATGCACGCCTACCTGACTTGATTGGAAGATGTCGCTGAGACGTTCTCAGCTGCCGGCTTGGACTGCTGCTGGGATGATGCGGCAGATGTTTCTGACTGGGCAGTGTGTTGCTGTTTGGTGGCATCACTTGTTTTTGCTGATGAATGGCATGGAACCGAAGACGTTTTTCCTTGAGCAGATTCAGTGTGAGGCAGTGTGGAAGGTATCTTCTGTGTGGGGGCGTTTTTGGATAGCCTTTCAGGGGTCTTATTAGAGGAAGAATTCTTCGCTGGAGCCGTTTGAGTGGAATCTGATGTTGGCTGAGAGGCACATTTTTGCACAACAGTGTGTGTGGCTGGTGACGGAGGAGCATTGTCTGGCAGTTTTGTGTCTGCAGCAGCAGCTTGGCTGGAACTTGAGTCTGGAATGAAAGCTGGGCTGGCTGGAGTTCGCTGAGGGTCCCCCCTGTTTCCTTCATGTGGCTTGGAGGTGTTCAGGGTTATGTGCTGGTGCTGGATGGCGGATTCTGGCAGTTTTTCTCTGGCTTCATGATATTCACTGGAGTCACTCCCTTCTTCTGAGCTCTCACTGCTACTTTCATCTGAGGATGTGGACTCATAACTGCAAGAGAAGATATTTCCCATCAGCTCCTACTTGTATAATTTTTTTCTTGGTTGCTGATCTTCACCAAAGGACTCTTACCATCCATTGACTCCAATGAACTGTAAGTTTTTTTTGGTGGAGGGAGAACCTGGTTCACCTTCAGCCTTACGCTTCATGATCGATCTCAAACAGGACTGAGGAGATGAGGCTGAAAAAAAGACATTGAACCTTTTGTAGATGATGTTATAGTTGAGATAAACGTGTTGGCAAAAGACTTCAAATTGCACACCTGGTTGAGATGAGTTCTCTTGTGAATGGACAGAACCGCTGATCTCGTCTTCTTTAGATTGAACCAAGTCGATCTGATTACCCGTTGCTACAGCAACGGTAGCGTTAGCAATAGGTACAGAGGTGGACAAACCTCTTCTTAGGATGTCGCGTACCTGTTTGGAGCTGACGGCGACCGGCAACTCAACTGGATGTTCTGAAAGAGAATAGGAAGGATTTTACACCGATCAACTTTGGAAAGAAATGACAAAAAAGTGGGAAAATAAAAACCATTTTCCAATTTTTTGCCAACAAAAGTTAAGGGTCTTTTTGGACTGGAAAAGTCTGTTGGTCCGGATCGAGTCTGCTTTATGTGTTTGGACTGAGTCCTGATTGAGTCCGGATTGACCAATTTTGAATATCTCTATCAACACTTACTTTTTCTACCATGGTATGGCGGAGGCATGCTGCAAGGCGGTTGCTTAGTAGACGTTGGCTAAGAAATCACGCTGATATGCGTTTATGACATAGATTGTGGGGAAAACAGTGAGAAGCAATGTCTATCACGTTAAGAGTCGTTTTAATGAGCCTGCATTCATCTGACCACATTTTAATGAGTTGCTGTTGTATCGTTGCTCCACGGTTTTCCGCGGCTCTCTGTTTACATCATGTAATGACCAGCGACGGTGGCCATTTTGAGCGAGTTGTTCTGTTCCGAGCACGGAGCTTATTCAGACTTCGGAAACTCAGAGTAAACCGGAGCTCAGTCCGATTAGAAACAAAGAAAAAGAACCTGATGAGATGGGTCTGAGAATGGTTCCTGGTCCTGGACCAGGGCCAGCTTGCGTGTATTCGGACCGAAAATTTGTTATCGAGGGAAACGAACTCTGGTCCACTTTAAGGGAACCAAATGTGTTCAGTCTGAGTACAACCTCAAATATTTGTCACCATCTTGTTTTTGTGTCAAACTGCATTCAAGATTTGTGAAATTTAGAAGACAAACCTTCTGTTTTTTCTTTGTGCTGGCTCTCCATAACTCCGCCCAGTGGTCGAGGAGATGGAGATCTGCAGGACTCTGCTCGCAGCAGTGTGCCCACCTCCACAACAGTTGGCTTCTCCAATGTGTACACCTGGATCCCCACGCTTCTCTGTGTCCTCTGCTGTGGCTGCTGTGTGAAGCTGACCAGGCTGTGCAGACTGTGTCCTTGTGGTTCCTGCCAGCCAATGCTGGTTGCCATCACTGGATGGTCTGCCTGTGGGGTTTCCTGAACTGTGGCGGCCTGCTGCTGTGCAGTTTGCAGCTTCTCCAATGTCCTTTTTAACTTTCCCTCAAGCTGACCCACTTGATCTCTAAGGGCTTCTGTCTCAGGCAGCAGCCCCAGGTCCTTCTCCTGAACCCACACCCCTACATCGCAGGTGCCCCGGAAGACTTCTGGTCCCACTCCAACGGTGCACACTTCCCGTTTTGCATTTGGTCGAGCTCCACCCACAATCACAGTGTCCTCAATCTCACATCCTGAGTCTTGCTTGGAGCCTTCGGGTGTGATTGGAGATGTTGGAATCGCTGCCTTGTTGTGGCTGGGAGCTGCGGTGCTCACCTCCTCTTCAGGGATGTCGATGTAAAGCTCTCCGCGTGGACGGCTACGGCTGAAACCCAGAGTGTGACCAAGAAACTTCTGGCTCTTCAGCTGGACGCTGAGCTGCCTTTTCTCCTCCTGCAGCACAGAGATTTTCACCTGGAGCACAGGGATGGTCTTCACCTGTTCCTCAAGCTCTTTTATCTTTCTCAGCGCTGCAGCCATCTGTTCTCTGACGTGCTGCAAGTGAGCCGGGGTTGGAGTGACGGGGGTGGACAAGCCAGAGCTCAAGTTAGTGACGGATCCACCTCCACCCTGAGCCCGGTTGAAGCTGTGTGCGCTGCTGATGGAGGTGTTGGAGCCGGCTACACTGCTGTGCATGCTGCCCAGGTTGGAGAATCTCCGGCCCTCTTTCTCCTCTTCCAGCTTCCTGCGAGCATCTAAAAGAGTCTTCTCCACCCGAGCAGCGGTGAAGCTGGGCCTCTGCGATGTATGATAGCCCGGGGCACAGTAGGAGTAGGACGAATGCCGGCTGTCCATGCTGGCGTTGGAGCACAAAGACTCTGTGGAGGTCCACCAGGAGCCTGTATAGCCGTAGCCACGAGGTAGGGAACCATACCGCGGCCTTCGCTGTATAGACACCTTCTTGATAGTGTTCCCCTTTTCTATGTCATTAACATATTTGAGGAAGTCAAGGTCCAGACGGTAGCCATAGGGGGTCTCCACTGAGTAGGGCGCCTCCTGCTCTTTGGCGTGCAGAGAAGGAGGAGCAGGCGGGTTCAGTTTCCCTGCGGGGGCGAGGAAATTAAACTTAAACTCACGGAAATTTAAATCCAATCTCAAGCTTATGAGATGAGCTTGATTTGCTCATAAATCTAATAAAATTTGGTTAGAAAATAAATCCTGAAAGGAAAGACTAAAACGCTTGAAAGCCAGAAAGCTTATGTGAATATACTTATTTTACTCTGCTTCTCCTTTGTTTTCTAATGACCCGTTGTCTTACTTGATCTTTTTGTTTCAATCTCTAGGAAAACTGGATCAAAGTAGATTTCTTATCTGTCCTGCTGATTTGTGCAACAGTTAGATCACCACTTGTTTTTATTTCTCTATGAGATATTTATAACCAGATGGGAAGAAAATCAAAAGTTCTCTGCATCTGTGCCACTATTTTTTGTCACATTTTAAAAAACGTTCAAACGGAAAAGCTTAGCTTATTTAAACTTTCAGGCAGAGTCAACTTCAGGATTTTGCATTTATAAATAACAGGAGGAGACATCACCTGGGAAGGCGGGGTCCATGTGCAGCACCTGAGCCATGATGAGCCTGTGTTTTCAGTCACACACAAACTCTCACCTGTTGGGAGACATACATCTCAATATCACAAATAAATATACTACAAACATTTTAGGAGGGCTGCACGGTGGCGCAGCGGTTAGCGCTCCTGCCTCACAGCAAGAAGGTTCCCGGTTCAAGCCCTGGCTGGGGGACCTTTCTGTGTGGAGTTTGCATGTTCTCCCCGTGCATGCGTGGGTTTTCTCCGGGTACTCCGGCTTCCTCCCACCGTCCAAAAACATGCTTCACAGGTTAATTGGTCACTCTAAATTGTCCCTAGGTGTGAATGTGAGTGTGTGTGTGATTGTGGCCCCTGCGACGGACTGGCGACCAGTCCAGGGGTGTACCCTGCCTTCGCCCATGAGTAGCCGGGTTGGGCTCTGGCAACCCCGTGACCCCGAAAGGGATAAAACGGATTGGAAAATGAATGAATGACAAACATTTTAGGAAAAAAACATGTTTTTTTTTTCTTTTTAACAAGGCACATCTTCTGTGATCTATTATTCCCAGTGGTCTTTTAATTATAATTATACTAGTTTAAGGCAAAATAAATGTAAAAAACAGTGTTGTTTTTTTTTTTTTTATCTCTGCAGAGCAGCAGGAGTTCATTAGATATTTGCATCTAAATTGAGGGCAGGACCGTTGGCACGGAGTAAGCCTGCCCCCACTTCCCATTATCCCTTTGTTTACACTCTCTTCCACTAGCTTTCATTTGTCCTCCATCATGACAAAATGTCACAAGAACATGTAAAAACACCAGAAACACCTTTTTTTTTTTGGAGTGGGTCGGTAATGAAGTAAAGCAGAGCCTTACCGGGACCTGTGTTTACAGGGAGTGAGTTTGATGTTATTGAATCTGCTGTCCTTTGTATATGACGGTAACTTTACTGCTTCTTTTGCAAAGTTACCCCCATCTCTAATTTTATCTGTTCTTTGGAACATAGTCGCTCATATGTTTCCTTTTTTTACACCATGTGGAGAAGAAGTGGAGGGGAAAGTTTCCTGGCAGCTAATTCCAGAACAGAGATTTGCCAGATGCAACCTTATTAGGCATCAACTCTGCACACTAACTTTGCCTCTCAAATTAGAGGTTTGCTCACAGCTCCTGCTCTTTCACTTTTTCTCTTTTCCTATCATCCCCCACTTCACGTCTATTATTCATTTGTCTTCCCTTGAAGCCTTTCTGCTCCCTTCGTCGGCATCAGCTGATGATCATGCGGTTGGATCTCTCCCTCCTTTTTCTGCAGATTAACTTCCTTGCCACTCTAACACAGAAGAGCTCAGATTTTCAGCGCACTCTGACATGCCATAAACTAAATGTTGTGATTTTTTCGCTTCCACAGAGAGCAACAGACATCCTGCAAACACCACCCACCCCATGCCAATTCCTGAGAGCTGACTCTGCCTAAAAAAAAAGATTAACTTTCTAGGTCATCACTTTGTGGGAACAGGGCTGAAATGTTTAAGCCACCCACAGCATTAGTCAGATGAACAGCTCTGCGGCTTGAAGGAGCGACAATCAAAAGTTAGAGCTGAAACTTTCCCCTTCTTTTTCCTCGGGCATACTTGGTTTGAATCACTTTAAGGTCCCCCCCCTCCCGTCCGATCCTCTCACCCTCATGTCTTGTGACCCTTGCTGCTGCTTGCTCATTTAGAAAAAAGTAGGACACTGGGAAACAATGCGTCGTATGTGAAGTGCTGAGGTCGGTTACATTTTCTTTCCCTTATCTGCACTTTTTCATCACACCAAAGAGCCATGATGACACTTCAGTCTAATGCTGAAATATTGGAAGCCTAAGTTGTTCTCTGGTGACAAGGAAGGATCACCTCTTTTTTGCTCATACATGTGGAATTGCATAGATATAAAGTGCCTGTCAGACTACAGTAAACGAAACAAACAAATATAAGAATCAAATCAGATTTTAAGAGGATAAGATAAGGGCCATTTAGAGTTTGCAAACCATAAAGAGGCTTTTTGTGTGTGTTTTTGACCTTGTTTTAAGTTTAAATCTGCAAAATAAGTGTCGGACTAATTATAAGTTGGGTTGTGGTGCTTTGTTAGTTTGACTGTATGTGTGAGAAAGTGAGCAGAGGACACAGAAGGGTGTCTGTGTGTGAGCGGCAGGGTGGGGGACAGCGCTGACAGGGGACAGTTGATGAGATATAATTAGAGTCTGCAGTTTAGCAACCACACACCCCAGCCAGACTCCGAGGCTGACTTTGTCCACTGGTTTTCAGCTCCTAATCCTGCTGGATCGTTCTGCTCCAAATGTCTATTTCCTCACTGGCTCTGTGAAAGCTTTTTGTGAAAACATCCACCTCGGGCAGACTGCTGTTCGGGTCTGTCGGAGTGCAGACTGGCTGACCTTCTTCCCTCTCCCTCCGCTCTCACTGAGTTTCTTTGGGATGAACGGAAAGCAACGTTCGCCCTTCCCTCTCTGCCACTCTCCAGAAAGCTCTCCTCAGCTACCCTCATCAATGACATCGCCTCCACTGCGCTCCCCCACCTCCTGCTGCATATAATAATAAAGGAAGCTTGCACCGCCAAGTTTATGCCATTCTTTCCTATTAAGACTGAGTGAACCCTCAGGGGGTAAGATGCAGGTCATCCAGCACAAATTGAATGTCTGTGGTATGTCCTGTAAGATGTCATGAGAATAACTATTATGCTGCAATTTCAGCATGTTTTAGCGCCAGTTTTCATTTTCTCTCCATGAGGTTTTAGCTATCTTTATTCTTTCGTCTGAAGTTTGAAAGTTTGATTTATGACATTTACAAACATCCTTTTATCTACGATCTTAGGACCACGACCACCCCGGGGAGTCATTAAAAATGCCAGACCACATTTGGAGGACAGCCCTCCAAAGTTTGCCAGACGCATTGCTTCCATTTCTTGAGTCATCTTATCATTATTGCCATTACATTGGATCAAAGTCCATTATATCTCTGCAAGAAAACAGCAACAAAGAAGAATCTTAATGGACTCTTTCAGTCCTTTGATGGCTTGCAATTTGCTTTAGCAATTTAGGTTTATTTTTCTGTTTCATACCAGCTGTTTGTGCTGTGCTGTTCTCCAGGCTCCTTCTCTCCTTTTCTTTTCTTTTCTTTCCCTCTTGACAGACGGCACCTGTAGGAAAAAAAAACATCAACTTTTGAAACTTATACCACTTTACTTAAGTAGCCCAAGCGTGCAACCATTACATAAAGAAAGAAAATTGACTTATAAGACATATTAAACACTATTTTAATGGCTCGACGATCGAAAATTGTCCGTTTTTTTGCTGATCAACAGGTTGAGCTTGTATAAACAGGCATGGGTGAAGCTGGATCCATGTTCTAAACACCTCTGTCACAGTTTACACAGCAGCTCAAGGCAATCTAATCAATTCAAGGCCAACAGCGGGAGTCTCTCTGCCCTGTGATTGGGTAACACGTTCTGCCTTCTTTTTGGTGTGACTAACATGCCTAATCCAGCAGCGCAGACTTATACCCTACAGTTTGGTGGGAACTGCCACAACCTGTGCAGACCCCAAAGCCGAAGCTGTTGGATAAGTCAGAGTCTGCTCAATCTCAAGCTGGTCAGGACGTCGCAATCATACAGTTGACATTTAGCCTCAAAGGCAGGCGTGACCTTTGCATAATATCTGAACATGACTCGCCGTTATTAAGCCCATTGTTTCATGGTGTTGTCATGCCGGCTCTGCAGAGGGAGGGAGGGAGAAACAGATCTTTTGGACTGGAACGACAGCCAAATCACAAAGAGCCATTCATCGAGCTCCGAGTTCCACAGCTGGTTTTAATAGAAAATGAGGAGGGGCATCTCAGAGACAGAGCTTGGGAGAAGCTGTGTGTGTG
>BSAI01000125.1:14418512-14495033 GCA_036245035.1 Adrianichthys oophorus | reverse complement strand
GTGTGTGTGTGTGTGTGTGTGTGTGTGTGTGTGTGTGTGTGTGTGTGCAGCAGAGAAACCCACCTCAAAACAAACAAACAGTTGATGAAGTGGTGCTGTGGACCCACATGCTGACAGAAAGAGGAAATAAAAGACGCAGGGCTTACATTTGTGATTGATTGTTAAAGTCCTAAAGATCCGCCACTGACAAGAATAGTTATTTATGCTGCTAAATATGAAAGAAATAACATATTCTCCTATGACTAAAGCAGCCAAAGCTGTATATCAATGTGAAAAGTTATTCTCAAGCCATAGGGTCAAAGACAAACTGCTTAATGTAAAGCATTGGCTTTAACCTCATGGCACAGACAGCAAATGACTCACTAAACTCCCATCGCCTCCCACTTGACACTTGAAAACACACAGATCTCCAACACATCAACAGAGTCTGAGGCCTGAAGACTCCTACAGATCAACAAACACAGCTGAAGCTATTAGGTTGATTTATTCAGGTAAGAACACAACAAAATATGAAAACTGGCTGCCTTAAATCAAATCCCAGAGCCTCTAAGGTGCCTTCTTGGGGTTTTTTTCCCCGATTTGTCATCAAACCAGGCTACTTGCAAAACACGGATGAGAGCTTGAGATCTGATAAAGAAAGGGTTACAGGAAAACGATTTTCATCTTTGTATTCCCCAAAGACACAAAATCAACCCTGTCACTTCCTCCCAGCCCAGGGCGAAGAGTAACGAGGAGACGGCGAGCACAAGAAAGTTGGAAAAAAGAGGGGGCAGGGGTGGGGAAAGGAGCAGAGGAGAGTGATACAGTATGTGAGGGAAGGTGGGAGAGAAAGATGGGGAATGTGGAAGAACAGAGGCAAAAAGCTGCAAGGGGAGAAGTGGGGGGGCTTTTAAAGGGAAACTTCTGGAATGAGGACAACGCATGAGGTCTCAGATTCGGACGAAATCAAGACACCGTTCCCGACGCCAAAATTGAGTCTGCTTCTTTTATCGCAGGGACAACATCAAAAAGATCCCAGAGAGGCCTTGAGGCTCCCCCTCACAGCCAGTAAATATAGTTAGAGGAGGCTCTTTCTCAGGGACGATAAAAAGGAGCCGCCTAGAAGAAGTTTACCATCATCTGTGTATTCCTCTCCCATAAATAGACGCTTTGTCCAACTAAAATAAAACCCATTGTTGAGCTGTTTTCAGATGTTTTCACATAAACCTCACATGGCTGCATGAAAATCTCTATACTGTGTAGCACTAAAGGCTTCATTCATACACAATCTGAACTCATCAGGATTCAGTTAACAGTTTTGAGTATGTCATTGTTGCACAGAAAGAACTTTCACCAAGAGTTCTGGATGATCTGATGCTCATGGTCATGCAGTGCTTCCACAAGGACGTGGCTTCAAATGTAGATTCAAAACTGAGGGCAGAATGGACGTCACCTCTAGAAACTTCCTCAGCCTGGTTTTTACATTAAAGATGTGGAAGAGCAGACAGTGCCGGACTTGGACGGGTCTCCATGAGGAGGAGCCGGCCTCCCTCACGTTACGTCTGGAACAGCAGCAGAGCAAACAGCCGCCTGACTACTATTGGTCATTGTACTGACCTCCAACAGGAAACCGAGACGAGGTGGGGCTAAGCAGCGAGGAGCGGCACCGGAAAAAGGACACACAAAAGCACAGACGCATACACAGAAAAAAAGTTGGGGGAAAAAGAAAATCTTGAGGAATTTGGTGAGTCGGGGATTCAGACTAATGAAAGAGGTAGGGAGGAAAATGCGACAAATATAAAGAATGTTGGGGGTTACAGAACAGGTCAGTATGTGTTAGCGTTCCTTGACCAATCAGATTGTATTTATGAAGTGACCCAATCTCAAGGCTCCTATCAATTATTTCCTAATTTAGAAAAGCCTGTTGATCCAAACAAGAACTTAAGGCCCAGAACGGACAGAGCAATTCATCTGGCTTTAATTAGTCATTAAGAGATTACTGAGATTACTCAGGAATATAATCAAATTACTCTCTTTGGGATTTGGGATCTCTTTTAGGATCTGTCAAGCATATTTTTGTTTATCATGGGAGATGGACAGAAGTAGCATTATCCTACTGTCTGGATCACTGGGATTACCAGCAGGGGCATTGGTTTATCCTAATCCATCTTTAGCTCCAAAAAAGTTTCATACTAGGTTGAAATCTGGCCAAAACAACAACAAAGTGACTAAAAAAGGCTCAGGTAAAGCATTTGAGAATCCCAGTGGTCATAGATGTCCGCTACTGTGATTTAAAAGTGTCCAGAAGAAGGTCACCAGCACCATAGGCTGTCCCCTGAAGGTTCCGGGCATAATTTGATTAGTCCTTTAAGTGCCCAGCGTGTGGCCCGGTGTGCAAATGGAGTTTATAGCCCCACATTCCACTACAGCACCCCTGGGTCCAAATGCTGTAATGAGACAATCACATTCCAGCTCAGACAAAAATCAAACGCACAGACCTGACCATGGATTCTCAAATTGCAGTCGCAGGTTGTCCAAGGAAATTCTAGAACATCCTTCTTAGCAACACAAAGAGACAACGTTCACTCAAAGCAAAACAGTCAATTAAAGCCACACTTTTCAGACTTTTTTTAAACGCTTTTATAAAATCAGACACTGAAGGTGAATCAAAACATAAAAAGTCTGCTGCTACGAACTAGTTGGGTGATTTAGTGCAGAAAGCAAGCCATTATACAACACCAGGACAGTGAAGTATTGTGTGATGAAGGGTAACTGATGAATACACCCCTGCTGGCTCCATGAAAACAACATCTCATGTTTTCTTGTAAATCCAAACCATTTGCTTTTACATTTTTCCGACACAAAAGTGTAAAATCTGGCATTTCTGTTCATTTTGATGAAAAAAAATTAAAATTTTAAAGCTTCATGCTTAAAAATCAAAACAATATTTTTGCCAAATCTGACCAACAACTTCACCCCTTGGGTTCCAGCCAGTGAGACCAGCAGCTCGGAGGGCAAGAAGCGCAGGGCAAACATCTGGAAGTAATGAAAAGTTGCAGGATGGATGGGACCCACCCTCTCCCAAGAGTCCCAATTGAGATTTTTTTAAAAATGAGATTAAAAACGCTGCAATGTTGCGACATGTCAAACATTATGAAAGAGGGGCACTTACGAGCTATGCGTAAACAAGCCGAAATGCGCAATGCGTAAAAGTTAGGATATAAGGGGATTGATAAGAAAGAAAAGTTCAGATTTACTTTCTATGAGGCGTTTAGGAGACAGAAAGAAGACCTTTTGGTAATAACTGCATAATGGACAAAAGATTTTCCAGGTGGATGACAGAAGATCTGTGTATTTGGCCAGCTGGTTGTAGACACGCGCTTCCACGTCACGTGGATATATTAGAAAGAGCGATTGTTGAATGAGGTTTTGGATAAACGGCGCTCCTCGCCTCCGATGATGCTTTGGACAAAAAAAAAAGGCGCACTGGAGGAGCGACCGCTTCCTCTGAAGGTCCAAAGATGAGAATGTGACGTCACTAAACACAGTTCATCTGAAGTAAATATATAGTTTTAGCGATAAAACATAATTCGAGGCTGGTTTAACGCATTACCAGCGCGTTATTTTGGACAAAAATGACCGGAGGAAAGGGCAGGACCGACGCTCCACAAAAGAAGTCCCCGCCAAGAAGCGTCGTCTAAGGCGCGTTAGAAATCCGGTGGTGGGAGGGAGAGAGCCACGCATCCTTTTTTATCCCGCACGCCGCGTTTTCTCACACAGAGGAGACGTAACTCAATAGCTGCTCTTACCTTCCTTCTGGGAATCCTTTCAGCCTTCTCGGCCCAGGAGCGCTCACTGACAGAGAGAGACAAAAACACCGCAGCCGAGATGCTGCGGGCCCCTCCCGCTCCTCTTAAAGGGCCAGCAGCACCAGGAGCCCCGCGGTTCTGCTCTGTCTGGGCCACCAAAAAGGCCCCCTGTGTCGTCCCAAGAACCATCAGAAAAACAAACCATTAACCACTTTTATTTATTTAAAAAATGCAAACAAAACATTTTTATCTTTTCTTTTAAACACAAAACTAATTTAAAATGTTGCGCGAAAAAACTAAATAAAAAGCAAATAAATAGCTTTTAAAGAGATCTAAATAAGCACGTTGCAATGTGATTTTATTAAGAATTGCATTTTTTGATAAACTGTTAATAAAAGCGTTTTAACCCTGGAGAACCAAAAAGCTTTATTCTCCTTTAATTTGACAGTTCTTTGTTTATTTTATATTTGACTCTATGGCGAGAAGGCTCTGGTTCAAATCCACGGGTTTTCTCCTGCTTCCTCCCACAGTCCAAAAACGTGCTTCATAGGTTAATTGGTTACTCTAAATAGCCACTAGGTGTGCATATGGTCCTGCCAGTCTAACTTGTCCCAAGTACACCCTGCCCAACAGTAGCCAGGATAGGCTCCGGCAACCCTGTGACCCAAAAACTGGGTCACAAAAATGGATGGATGAATGGGTTCTCCAGGGTCAAATCAGACAAGTCTTTAAATTAGCTCAACATAAATTTAAAAAGCTTTGATTTCAAGGCTTTTTTTTTTTTTTTTTTTTTATTTGTATTAAAAACAAAAATTTTTTTTTTTTTTTTTTTGCTTGCCAAAAAGCAAAGAAATGTAAGTCTGGGTAACTTGATTGTGTGAGCATCTTAAATTATAGACAATATGTCCAATTTTTTTCATTATTTCAACATTTGAAATAATCTGTAACTGAAACAAAAATGCAAACAGAAAAACGTTTAAACTGAAGCAAGTAAATTCAATCAAATATCAGGTTCAGGCTTGGATTCTAAGCTTTCACTGCAAAAATATTAGAGCCACAAACTGTTTCTTTCTGAATCCCATCAGTGATGTTAATATCTTTATGTGTTATCAGGATGTAGAGGAATTACCACAAATAAAGCTGATCAGTCTAGAAAGAGGTTTGTTTTAATAAAAGACAGTGTAAATAAATAAAAAAACTAAAAAAAGAAAATTTTTTAACCTTGTAAAATAAAAGTACTGACAGTTTAGTAGTGAGTGTTAATGTGCCGTAGTTTGTTTTACAATAGTGCAATCGGATAGAAACAGTAGTTTAAAAAAAAAAAAAAAAAAAAGTTTAAGTTTATGCAAACTTTCAATAAACATGCTCTAAACATTTGGAGTGCTTCGCTTTTGTAAAAGTTCACCAACAGTCAAAGAGGATGAAGTCCTTTGTTGATAATAGATCCCACAGCTTGAACAAATTTAAGCCAGAACTTCAGCGATCAACATTTGACGTTACTGCAGTTTATACAGTTTCACAGTTATATATATAAATATTAGAAAAAAAGACTTTTAAGCCCAACTTTTTCCCTTATTTGAAAACCACGGGGACTGCAACTCACAGAAGAAGACAACAACACCCTACATTGTACAACAAATGAGGAATGTGCAGATAAAAGTTACAACTTCAAGGAGGAGGAATGTCAGATATTTGGTCTGCTGACAATAAAACAAAAAATTCTTTGGACTAACTATTAAAAGCAATAGTTCAGAGAAACAATCATCAAATAAAAAAAGAAAAAACACCATCAAAGAACATCTTGAAACAGATTAAAAAACAAAAAAAATCACATGATGTGGCTCAAACTAATTTGACAGTAAATGTTCGGCGCTGCACTCTGATAAAAACTCAATTTAAAGCCAGATCCAGCTCAGAGATTACTTTGGGTCTTCTCAGTGGATTACTTTGGAAAGCTTTTTTTAACATAGCCTCTTAGGAACCTTGTTTTAAGTGACAATGTTTACAGGGCAGATAAGATTCCAGTATAAACAGTTGAGATTTTTTCCTACGTAGTTAACAGCGGTGGTGATGGGGGAGACGATGCAGCAGGGAAAAGAGGTGACAACTTGCTATGTGTGTGTGTGTGTGTGTGTGTGTGAGCCTGTAACAGTTGGCGTGCAGTGTAGCGGGGGAGGGGGAACAGACTGCTGGAGACGGTGCTTGTTGCTCTGCGTAGTTTCCCAGTTAGCGTGCAGCTCAACAGTCGACTCTTCGGAAGCTGGACCTGCTGCCCGAGTTGCTGCAGGAGAGACAGGAAGAACAATGAGTGTTTAATGCAGCCGAGTGAAGTGAATGACTGGAAATTTGCAATGCAGATACAGCTATACAGACATTAGCATCAAGTTGAAACATGTTTTAAATGTATAAATCTGGAACAGGTGTAACTGACTGCAGATTAAAGGCCCACTTTGATAAAATACTGTTTTTTAAGTGTTTTTAGCATGTTCTAAAAACTGGCTGGAAAACTCCAATATTGCTCGCCATTTTTGATTCACTGGTCGTGGTAGGTTGGGGGTGTGAGGAGAAGTAAGCTAGCGGGAGAGCGTGGAAACAGAGAGCTCTCAGTAATGGAGAAGGGGGAGGAAGGGTAGGGTTGCTCTGTGCCAACAGTCTGGCCCACAACTCAGAGACAGATTTCTAATAAACTACTGACACTCTGCAGAAATTATGACCCAGAAACTGACAGGTTTTTGACTTTGGCTAAAAATAGCATAATTATAATTCAAAGACCACTGGGAACGCTTTTAAAAGAGCTAAGAGATTTGCAATGCAAACCCAAATATGTAGTCGATAGTTTAGAAAAATAAAAGCAAAAACTAAATTGAATAGTTTTCAATTTAGTTCAACGGATTTGGGTGGAAATGTGATAAGCTGAGTTCACTGTTGTGTTTGTATAGCTGTTAAAGAAGCAGCATGAGCTCATTTCTTGCGTCCCTGTGTGTAGGCAAGTGTGTGTGTTTTATGTCTCGAGTTACAGTTGTATTTGCGTGTTCTGAGCTGCCAGTGGTCTGTACAGCTGGGGAATCTTGCGGTTGATGAGAGGACTCAAAGCCTCTTTCAGTCTGTTGTAGTTTCTCTCCAGCTCCCGCTGGTACTCTCTCTGGTCTGGACCAATCAGGGCTTTATTCTTCTTCAGGGCATCTTCACACCTGTACGAAAAATAGCAGAGGAGGCAGGGATATTTGAGATCTGCCGCTTTTGTTTGAAAAGCAATCTGTGCCGCAGGTGTGGAGTGTGTCGTCACTTCTTGGTGAAGTCTTTAAAGCAAAGCCGCAGTTTGTTGTGATGGCGATAAAGCTTTGGGTCATCAGGAATGTCGGAGAGAAAGACCTGCGCCACCTCAAGGGGGCCCTGTCGAGGGGAGAAACGGTTACACATTTACTGAGGAATGTTTATCACTACTTAAAACAGTGACTCAGACTTTAAGCAGTTTTTATTGTGATTAATACTCCAGAGAAAGACACAAGTCCATAAATTTTCATAAAATGTCAGAACCTGGTTGACAGTCGTGCCCACACAGCCCTGCAGAACCATCTGCAGCATCTTCGAGTCTGCAGGGTCTTGATTTGTGGCAAAGGCGAGTTCCTGAGTCTTCTTCTGCATGTCCTCAATTGCCACCTCAATAGGGACCAGAATAATCTGCAGATGACAGGATGACGATATGACATTGCATTTAATAAGATGTGATACCGGCAGAGCGGGAACCCACCTCCTCCTTGTGGATAATGTTGATGCGCGTCTTTATGTAAGGGAAGGCATGAGATGTTGTCAAGATGGTTTTGCGTTTGTACTGTTCATGCAGGTCGCCGTGGGCGTGGCCATCCAGGGTGAAGGGAGTGCAGTACATGAAAGTACGCAGGTTGTAGTTCTTGTCAAAGTAAGTGATCCTCTCCTTTAGCTCATATGTGTCAAAGTAAGGCTCCACGTATGTGATCTGGAGGTAGGCCTGCAACAATCAATAGATTTTTTACACTTTTTTTTTTAACATTTAACTGTTATTTTTACTCTTACGGATACATTTGCCTGATTACTTTGTTGGTATCCAGTTTGTTTTTGTCCACAGGATTGGAATCCTTGATTATTTCAACCACATCGTCCCCAAACCTTGTTGAGTAAAACTCCTGTGCGAAACACAAGTTCAGTATGAAGCTACACAAGTTCTCATAAATTCCAGGCGCTACATTCATGTCACATCAACGTGCCTCAAGTCTGTGCGAAATTTCAGCTAATTTGGTGATTGAAGGCTCCTTGTAGACAAACTCTTGCTCATCCAAGTCTCCGAAGTGTGAGCCATAGAAGCCCACTCGAAAGTAGGTGCCAAACATTCTCTAAGAACTGCAGACAGAAAAACAGTAGAAGCACTTTAAAAAAAAAAGGAGTGGAGCAAAGAGAAACAGTTTGAAAGTGATGCAAATTTTAAACACGAGAGTAAAAGTGTTTTGCACAACTCACCAGAAATATGTCATGCAAGATGCAGAAGATGAGGGAAGAAGAAAAAACAGAAATAGGCAATAGGGAAAGGAAAAATGTTATTACAAAATGGAACTATTTCATTTTATTGTGGACTTTTTCAGTGTTTGAAATGAAGCTTTTACCTCCCACCCGGAGCTCTGAAGCAGACAGGAAGACAAACACAGGATTAAAAGCAGACTAAGTACATTTGCTCACAAACACTGGCTGTTTGCAGTTGATCTTAGGTTCAAGATGACAACTAACTTGGTTGCAGACTTTATTGAAGGCCTCCTGCAGCTTTCCATGGACGGTTGCCAGCTTTTTGAAGTCTTTGTTAGCTTCATGGATGGGGAGCAGAATCTTGTACACTTCATTAATGGCCTCATACATTGCAGCCTGCAGTTATAAGATAGTAAAACAAAATTTGTACTTGTCGTCACTCAATCACAGAGGTGTCTTTCAGCTATGTTAATGCTGTAACCTAGCACTGTCCCTGTGCATTCAGAGAATGTGCGTTGTACCATGTTAAATGAGGCAGCTGCCTGCTCCAAGAGGCCCACCAAGCCAGACTCGCTGAAATACTTCCCAGCACAAATGCCCTCCTCCTCTGGGGACAGAACGTCATCTGATACTGCAGACTCCTCTAATATGTTGGATGAAATATTCTGTGAGAAAAACAGAGAAGTCGGAATAAACAAATATATTTGCATTTGCCTTATATATTCATCATAAATAGAATTCTTGAAACTTTCTGTAACGAATTATATAATCTGACCTGAAATGTAACACAGCCTATAGGCAGGTAGCGGCAGTCCTCCAGCATGTTCAGGTATTCTGCCACCAGGGCTGCACTGTGGACGAGACAATGAGCTGCCTCAGCGTGGTTCCCTCTCTCGGAGTGTTTCCCCGCCATGTTCTGCAGCCACGTCAAGCGCAGGTCAGGAGAGTTCTGGTAGCCTTTGGCAATCCTGAAAAAATTCAGTCAGTTTCAATCTTCAAAGTCTTTCTTTATAGCTATTTTCATTTTTTTACTGTTGCTCGTAGGCTTCCCCGTACCTGTACATAAGATCAATGAGCATTTCAGGATCCTGTTGATGTTCTTTCATCTTCACAGTGTCAGTGAGAATCATGTGCAGGTTGAACACCAAATCCTGGACCTGAATTTTTCAATTAAATAGCACAATGGTGAGGTATTTTCTATTTCAAAAGCAGCTGAATGTAAAAAAAAAAAAAAATCTGAGTTAGATGATACACACCTGCTCTGGGAAAGGTGTGTCACGCAGGTCAACATCCTCCTCTGCGTACGTTAAAATTGTCTTAAGTGATCGACGAAGATGCTCCTCATTAAAGTTTTGCGACGTTCCCACCAGCGAGGAAAGAGACATGGTGACCTGCATCTTCACTCGAGCAAAGTTCTGAAGCAGAACCGGGAAAAGGAACAGAACCGTGACAGAAAATGAGACGGTTGATAAGTGTTTATGGAAGTGTATTTTAAAAGAAGCAGGAACGGTCTGATAACATGAATTTTTCAGTTAAAAAACAATTTACATATAAAAACTATTTTTAAAATGTCTTAACAAGGTAATCAAAACATCAGAATAATGTTTAAACGTACATTTCCAATCTCAAAGTTCTGTCTCATAAGAAGGTAAAGAGAGGCAGAGGCATGACTTCTGGCAGAGCCCACACTGCTGCTGCAGTGTCGCAGCAGACGTAGGCACAAGTCTGCACAAAGTTCTGTGTCCTCTTCAAACAGCATCTCTGGAAACTGCAGAGATAAAACACAATTTTACATCATATTTTATCCCTAATAGTAAAAAACTGATAACAGACAAAAACACATTTGACTTTAAAAAGAATCCACAACAATAATCTCTTCCTTAGGCTAAAAGACCCACTCTGATCAAATGTTTATGTTTTTTACATGTTCTTGTGGCATTTTTCTGATGATGAAGGAAATATATAAAGAAAATTAAGCTTAGAATTGCAATTCTAAATATTTCTTCATACAACTCAATGTAAATCAGGAACAGACAAAAAAATGCAGTTTGAAAAATAGCTTATTTGTGATGTGGAAAATATGTTGAGTAAGCCACAAGCTTCTTGCTCTGAAATCTCATCAACAGGGAGGGGAAGGGGTGGCGTGGTTCCTCCACGCCAACAGTCCCACCCAAAAGTCAGAGGTGAATTTCTAATGAATTACTGCCACACTGCAGAAACTTTCTAAAAGCCCACTTGGAACGCTTTTAAAATAGATCAAAAGATGATCGGAGTGGGTCTTTAAATCCCAGCTAAAGAATACATTAAAATGTACAGACTGCTCTTACTTTAAAAACCAGAGCTCTCTGTGTAGTAAAGCAATGCTGCAGAAAGAGGGCACTCTGGTTTCCTGCCATACTGTGGAGAAGCACTCGCAGCACCCCCCCCAGAACGCTCTCCTTAGACTCTGATGCAACCACCGTCTGAAAGAGGAGATAGGTCAAAAACTCCCTCTTGGGACTTTAAGACAAAATGAAAAAATGTAGAGTTTAAAAAGCATAATTCTTACCTTTACTATAATCTCCAGTGTGTCCAGAACTATCAGAGAAGCTTCAGTAGCTAAGTTTCCATCCACTACGGACTCCTGTTCCATGTCGGCCTTACTCCTGTTATTACAAATATAAGTTAATTGTACAATTAGCTAGTTGTATTTTATTAGGTTGCTATCATTAATTTAAACAGAAGTACTGTAAAAAACCTACTTGTCGACTCTGTCTGCATTTTGTCTCCAGAGAGTGACGTTCTTTCTCCACCTAACATTCTCCTGGCTCCCATAAGGACTTCGTTCTGCTTGAACAAGCACATTTTCATAAAGCTGCCACATGTTCACAAGTTCAGAAAAGAGGGATGTTCTTGTTATGCAGCTTACCTCTGCAGCGGCGGACCATTTCTTGTCGAGCTCCAATGGTGCCAAGAATGGCTTCTTCCAGGCGGGCCTTCATGTCCTGAGACTTTTTAAACGTCAGGCTGTTAATCCTCTGCAGAGTTTTTTTCCCCTAAAACACATAAAGAAAAATGTGACCCAAAAAAAAAAGTGCATCTGTGAAAACTAAGGCAAGTTTTAATCAAAGACTTCTGTAATGATGACTTGAATTTTCTTAACTCTGGAAACCCAAGAAATATTTTTGTTCATTTTGGGTAGCAGCAATTAACAGCAGCCAAGAAAACAAAAACATTTCAATTAAAAAAATAGAAAAAAATAAATACAATAAAGAAAATAAAAAAAACTCCTAAATACCACTAATTTAACTATATTTAGATTTGTGGTTTTAAGTATTTTATTGAAAAGGACTGTAAAAGTACAACCTGTTAAATATAGGCTGCATCAGCTGCATGAAATGTAAACATATTTACTCAGCTGATGCAATGGTTTCCATCCAGCCTACACTTTTGAAGACAGAAACAGGTCAGGGCATTCTGTTCCAGACTACACTGATCCAAACCAACCTGCTGAATTTTATGGAAAACTTGTTTTGAATCGATCAAATGTCAGCCCATGATGGTGTAAGGTTGATGAAATACCCCCTTGCTTGGTGAGAGTATTTGCTTTTTGTACCTTGTATTCAAAGCAGGATACGCTGAGGTGAAGCAGGTCCAACAAGCGGTTGATTTGCAGGACGGACAAATTAGACACCCAACGTTCAAGAAGAGCAGCATCTGCGTTCTTCATCACCCACAGGAAACACACCAGCAGCGTCCTGCTGCACTCAGCTGACAGAGAGCTGGACTGCCGCCCAGCCTGGTGAAGACAAACACACTAACTCTGTGCCACTTTTGGAATCTGCGGCAGAATTGAATAAAATGACAGTTTATAGAATACGAAATGGAAAGAAAACCACCTACAGGCAAACATGGAACAAATACAAATACATTTCAAGATGATCGTCTGTCAAAGTGAAGCAGCAGCTTCCTACAGAAGAGACCCATCTGTGACCCCTCAGTCTGCAGGGCCCCGGGGAGCCGTATGACCCCTGCCTCTATCACTTACCACTGAGGGGAGTGCGAATGAGTTCACTTTGGCATGCGGCAGAGGGGAACCCGCAATTGCCATAGCAACAGACTGACTGATAGTGCTGCTACTGTCTGGGTCAGCATCATCGGCGTGGGCATGGCGAGCCCACGCAGGCGAAGAGTCTGCAAGAAACAGGAAAAATAGTCAGTATTACTGCAAATAAGGAAAAATATTCTTGACGCAAAGGACGTCATAGAAGGTGCACGTCTTTTTACGCTAACCGCAGAAGTCATGCAGCTGATGCAGCGACTCCATGACGATGGGGATGAGAGGCAGATATAGCTGAGCAACATGGGCTTTGACCTGTGGATCTTTGTAACAAGGATCCGCATCGTGGCTGCACAAGAGGGAGTGAACAGCACTGATGGCCTTTTTATGTAGAAAGAACACGCTGTGGAAGAGAAAACGTTAGTCATACTGTCTGTGATCTCTTTTCACCAGGAGTTTTTCTTTGCCATTTCTAACTTAGCAGCATTTATAAAATACACCCAGTACACACCCTTCACCCTCAAGGTCAAGAATGAGAGACAGCTCAGTGAGCAGTAACCCAGACAAGAAGTGCTGTTGACGAAAGGGAAATGACAAATCAAACATGGTGGCCACACCCTGGTCCTGCAACAAACTGGAAAAGGCTGAACTCTATAAAGAAAGACAGAAAAAAACCATTCAAAATGAATCTAACTTTAGTATGCAGTTTAAGACCAATTGTGTTTCCCAGCTTGATTTGGTACCTGTGAGGTGGTGGAGGAGGTAGAAGGAGAAGGGGATGCTGGAGGGCTCAGAGTAGAACAGGGCAGGTTGAGGATGACATAATGCTCATGGCTGCAGATTATTCGAGTGAAATCTATCCTTAACGCGTTCAGGGAGCTGGGATTCTGGGCCATGTGAAGCTTGTTAGCAATCTGTTGTGAACAAAAGTATGTAGAAAACATCAAAATAAATGTGGGGCACCAAGTTTCTTGGAATCAAAGCAGACTGATGAGGATATGGATGCACACCTGTTTGTGGTAGGAGCGAATGAGGTTGAATACGAAGCCTCGGTCCATTAACGACAGCAGGTCATTGAGAAAAAAGGCGAGGCTGCTGTTCAGCCTCTCCACCAGCTCCACATCCTGATGGAGGGGGAGAGATTTTAAGAAGAAGATTAATTTAAATTTTTGAAAAATATCATACAAAATCACCAAAATTAGGACAAAAATATCTGAATCAATCAAAGACTCTCAATTCCTAGAATAGGACATTTCCAGCACTGTTCTTTTTCTTGTGTTGTTCAGTGATCCCAAAATATTGCTGATGAACAGCACGGCATTCTCAAAAATGATGCAGCATCTTTACCTTGTGGTATCGGCTTGCAATGTCTGCGCTGACAGCACACACCAGTGCTGCAATGTCATCGACGAAGCGATCAGGAAACCGCTGGCGCCTGGGAGTTTCCAGCTTAGACGTCAGAAATAAGTGATGAGCCATGCTCTTGGTCTGTAGATTCAAACAACAATGAAAATGAGGCAACTTCCTGTTAAAAATACTTCGTGGAACTCACTTTAGATGGAAAAACCTAAGAGCTACTGGATTTTTCCAAGAGTTTACTGACCATCAGCTGGAAGAAAAACCAAGCCTGCTGCAGTGATGCTTCCCTCACGGTGCTGGTACTCACCACCCACTGTAAGGCCAGCTCTTCATGAAGCAGCTAAACATGAAACAGCACATTAAGTTGGGAGGTAATCATTACAGAAAGCAGATGAGCTTCTGGTGTGATGCTTTTGAACGTTTTTGCAGAGTCTGTCAAGTGGTTGAAGACCCACTCCAATCATAACAACAGTTTTTAGCCTAAATCAAATAATTGTTAACATGCATTCTCATTAGGTCAAAACCCTCTCACACTTCAACCTAACTTTACTAGTGTAACAAAAATGGCAACCAATGTTGGAGCCATCTAGCCATACAGTTTTGAGCCAGATGCCAGCTTGGACAAGAAAAACTTAGATGTACATAGATCTAGTTGTCTACAAGTTGATGCATCTGAATGGAGCAGAACAGTGAGCATGTGGCCTGCCTGGTGTATTTTCCACGTCACAGGTAAGCTCTTTTTCGAACTGCATTTTTTTGTCTGCTCCTGATTCACGATTTGAATAGAGAAATACTATGAAATGTAATTTCAAGCTAAAGTTTCTTTATATAGGTTCTCCACAATGAGAAAAATACCAGAAGAACATGTTTGTGAAAACACCATTTTCATCAGAGTGGGTTTTAAAAAAACTTGTGATGGTTGGGTTTTAAAGTCTAAAAAAGACAACTTTAGTCAGTACCTTTTTAATAAATCCCATTAAATTTTGGGACAGGAAAATCTTCAAGAAAGGGTTTAAGTCAAACGCATAAAATACATTCCAATGATTTTAAAAGGTTCAGATTTTCATGCTGTAAATCTGTGTTAGTCTACTACAATGTGTCAAATTTACAATCCGTTGAGGTAGTTTTACCTTTTTAGTAAGTTGCCTTGCAGGAACAGAAAACAAGGCCACGCTGTCCAAAAAGGCAGACATGCGATTGCAGCTGAGGTCGCTTGCCTGACATGAAGTGATGGTGAGGTGAACACAGAGATGACAGTGATGTGAAAATGAGTGGATGGGAACTGGTGGGCGGAGAGAGGACGTCTACCACCTCCCATGAGCGCAAGGCTAGTAATAAATCTAACAAGCCGCAGGCAGAGCTTCTGTCAATTAATCACTACACATTTGGCTTGTTAGACAGCGAAGAGAAATGTGTTTGGAGCGATGGAGAAGATGAAGCGAATGATTAAATGATGCGACAGGTTGTATGAAGCGAGCATAGAGCGCATTGAAGATGGTTTAAAGCAGATGAAGCGAATAAAGACGAAGGACTTGGCACCTGCTTGAGCTCGCAGCTGGAGTTGGGGTTCCGGCGTAGAACAGATCTGGAGCCCCCAGGGGCATAAGCAGAGTTCACCCAGGAATGGGAGCGGTCAATGCCCTGCCACGAGCCACCAGGCGCAAACACAAGGCACACACAAACATAGAGCCGCAGGAGGCAAGAACACGGTGAGAAAGGGGAGGAAGTAACCACATGAGAATTCAACAAGAAAGAATCAAAAACAAAAAAATCAACACAAGAAAGGGTTAGAAAAACCGATCACATAAAAAAAGCAGGTTTGGATACACACAAATCAAGGGGAACTAGAAAACAAAAGGAAAAGAGGCACAGAGCAGAATTACACTTAAGCATAGAGCACCCAGTCAACCAGAGTTTATTGAATCTGCTGTGAAACATCAAGGCACTTTAGTTAAATCAAGACATCTACAAATTATAAAACAATATAAATAGAATATTTTTTATTCCTGAAAAAGTAGAAACATTTTCATTAACAGGACAAATAAGCAAATAACTATAAGTCACAACTTTACAAAAATGATCTGTAGTTAACTTGAACTGTTTCTGTCAGTTTTGAATGCCTGTTTACCTTGTTTCCTATAATCCTTTGGACTTCTTCGTCAGGGGAAACAGGTGTGGTGGCCAGATCAGGGTTGGAGTTGCTTATGCTCTTAGAACGGGACAGGAAGAGGCTGCTTGGCCGGCCCGTTGCTCGGGAAATAGTAGCATACTGAACTGGCATCTCATAAGCCTGTGAAACACCTGCTTTTAAGAAAAGAGATGGGACATGGATATAGGAACAAAAAGGATTTTGATTCAGAACTTAATTTCAGAATAAGGAGGGTGAGTCCACCTCACCTGCTGGGGGTATGGTGGGCTCAGCAGTGGGCAGTCGGAAGCAGTAATGGATGTAAGACGCCAGCAGGTTGTTGCGCCCATGCAGGTCCTGGTTTCCCTCCAGGTTTTTGTGGATCTGATTGACCAATAAGGCCATTGCTTCAAAAGCAGCTCGGCCAAGGTTCACTGCAGATGATGGAGTGATCAGTACAAGGTAGACTTTACCACACATTGCTTGTCTACATTGGCCAAAACCCAGCATCATTTAGCAACAGCTATTCAAATGACAGTAATATGTGAGCAAAAGGACAGAAATGATCACGCAACTAGAATATTTGACCTTTGCTCACCAATTTGTCCTGCAATGACTGGTGGGTAGACGATGAGCTGAATGAGTTTGTTGAGAAGTTGATGCAAAAACCTGATGCAGGTGTCCAGCAGAGCCCCCCTCAGTGCAGCCATGCTGGCCTTCAACTCCCCCTCCATGTTAGCTTCGGTTATGGTCGCGTCTTTGAGACGGAAAGGGAAGGAGTACTCCTCCAAAACATACACCAGAGTGAAGAACTTATCCAAGTGGGGGTCCTAGGGGAACACCCACAATGTTTACCAGGAGAATGCTAGCCCACCTTTTACAGATCTGATAACAAGACATTTCTGGATTCTAAAATAGAATCAGAGAATACATAGAACAGAAACTTACAAACTGAACCCATATTAAATGTTTAAGAATTATTTGTTATGATTTTTAGCAAGAATAAAGCATCTAAATTTACACCTCTGGCAGCTTGTACACCAGGGACAAAAAATATATAAATACATAACTCAGAAAAGTGCAAACCTCAGCATATAAGGTGCATGTGTGAACTTACCTGAGTGTGAACTGAGGAGGCCGCTATTACCTCAACATTAAACACTCCTTTGTGATTATCCACCCACTTCATTCCTGGGAGCTGAACCTGCCATGAATAAATACCCAGCTGTTTAACAACAAGATACATCGCAAGAGACGGGACCACAGCAGAGACATGTATACACAGTTGTTTAAAAAAAAACAACTCACATCAGGAGTGAGAACAGAGTAGCTCGGTGGAGGCTTTTCCACCGACACGGGCAGACTGAAGGAACCGGTTCGAAGCCTTCCATGTTGCATCAAAGGAATCCACTAAACACAAAAAGAAAGACATAATAGTTAACAAATAAGTTATTTTAGAAACTTGCAACGCCATTTTGGCACTTGGGTAACACTATTAAAATATATACTGGAAAAAAACCTACCAGAAAGTTTTTAAAAACTAAATAAGCAATATTTTAATGCCTACTTTTAAGCCATACAGGTAAAATGTGTCACTGAGTGAGGTGAAAGTAATGCAGGAGGTAAGCAGCTTTGTTACAGCCTCCTCTTAGTATCTCTCCATAATATGACCACATTAAAAGGGATTCAGGTTTTCAGAGTACTCACAGTGTAGCCCACAGGGGTCTCCAAAGGAGTGTTCTGCTTGGGTTGGCAGCTGATGTGATAGAACGTGAACAGTAGGTGGTGGTTGTCTGTCAGATTGGCAGGAATCTTCATTTTGGTTTCTTCATAAAACTCAGGAGACCTTTTCAGGAACAGTTGAACAATGTCTCATTTAAAAATGTAAAAGGAAAGCTAAATCAAACTCGTCTGAGCCTTACTTGTTATGGTAGATGACAGGAGTGTAGGCTTCTTTCAGGAACTCAGCACAACTTGACTTTCCAAAGATAACCTGATCGAAAACACAGTATAAGCATAACCTCTCTTACATGTTTTGGATTTATTTTCAACAATAAAGAAATCAGAAATCTCTTTATTGTCATTTTTGTACAATGAAAATTGTGACGATCTCCAGCTGTTTAAAATTCAACTCTAATTCAACTATAATTTTTCTTTTGTACAATCATTCCCAGTGGTCTTTTAATTATGATTAAAAGTAGTTTAAAAGTAGTAAAAGTTTTTAATCAGAAAGCCTGTGTCATTTTTTAAGACATTTTCTGCAGGTTAAGGTTAGGTGCAGGCTTTGAGAGATCTGTAGCGCCAGCCTGGGTGTAGCAGACGGAAAAGGTGGTGGTTTAACTTGGCACAACAAAAAAAAAGCCTATTAATAAAATATGACAAACCTGTGAAAAACTTCAGCACTCCATTGTTTCTCTATTTCTATTAAGAACATGCCACTTTTAAAGACCCACATAAGTCTTATAGGACATATTTGACAAAAAAATAAGCTTAAAATAGCATTTCTGAGTATTTTTTCATTCAAATTGTTGCAAATCAGGAGCAGACCAAAAATGTTAATCATAGTTAAAAGATCACTGGGAATGTTTTTAAGAGAAATCAAAAGATGATCAGAGTGGGACTTTAACCACATTCTTTTTAGAGTAGATGATGCCTGATGTAGAGCTTTGTGAGTGAGATTTCATAATCATCTAACACCGCAGTTATGTCTCCTGCCTGTCCTTGACCGTTACTCACCGGTAAAGCTTGGCTGGGGTCCTCTCCAGCCATGTATTGAACCTTTACAGCAATGTTCCTCACTGACCCCTGGCGACTGCTGAAGTTCACACTTTGTGGGTAAACATACAGCAAATTCCTGCATTTAAAAAAAAGAAAAGACATTAAAAAAGATTAACAGGATTTATGAAATGAAATTTATTTATGAAACCTATACGTGAGCTTTCAGTTTTGCTTATTTCTATATTAGAAAATTCTAAATAAGAATAAGAATTTTGTGCGCAAACATGGGAGGAGTTTATATACACATACTGGATTCAATCCCCAAACACCACTGACTTCAGTCCAAGTCAAACACCAGAGGTAACTATTGTTCAGATTTTGAAACGGCTGATTTTTATCACGTATCAAGCAAGGGGAGTTGACTTTTCACACCATTCCATGCATTTAAATGAAATGTAGGGGTGTTTACTTCACATGTTGGGTTGAAGCATATTGCTAAGCATTGTGTTTGTTTTAAACAAACTGTAGTCTATACATTTTTGTGTGTGCACGTTGAAAGAGTCTGTGACCTAAATGACAAATTTAGAAACTCTCAGGTTAACCTTCATGAAAAGGTCATCAAGAGGAAAGGTCACTGAGCTTGAGTCCATGTATGACAGCCGTGATCGAACCATCGCAGAGCTAATATTTTACCATGGTATTGCAAATCGCAAGTCGCTATAAAAGGAGAGTTAGCTGCTCCCGCTTGCATAAACCAGTAGCTGATTACACTTCTGCTACTACAAATGGGAGTTTTACGGATGCCATTTCGAAGTTTGTGTCAAATTTGCATCAAACTTTTGTTGTGAGCAGCAGAAAAAGACATTTTAAAAAGCCTGAATCTGTTTTTGTCATCTGAGCGGGAGACAATCATCAAGATGATCTGGAGCCTCGGTCTGCTTTGCCTGACTGCATGTTTGGGAGCAGTCCATGCAGCTCCAACCAGAAGCTCGGGCAAGCTACAGGAGAAAGCTGCACCGCGGGAAGAAGTCAATGTGCTCATGTTTGGCGTTATCCAACTGAGCGAATCACTTAGCTATGTTTATGAAACCACCGGAGCTAAGATAGAAAGGATCAACCGTGCTTTGAAGAACCATGAGGGGACTCTTCAAAAGCTGGGGAAGCAGGCCGAGCTGGCTGCAGAGGTGGAGAAGCAGATGAAAGAAGTGATACAATTACTGCAGGTAAGATTGCACTGAAATATGTCAACAGTGAATTTGTGTGTGAAGTTGAAATGCTGTATTGTTGCAATATAGAAGGGAAAAAAACAGAACAGAAAGGTTGAAGGCAGTAAGAATAGGAAGTTTCCATCAGTGAATTTCTGCAGACATAACAAGGCACCACTTCTGTGACTTCCAAAACTGTCTGCATTACACCCTGTTCTTCCTGAAAACACCTCAATCCAACTGTTTTTCTTACAAGACATTAATAAACATACAGAGTCTGTGTTCTTAATGTAAAGAGAAAGATCATCTTTTTCAAGGTTTAGAGTTTAGAAGGCATCTCGGAGCTGAAGGGACACCATAGTTGAGGAAGACCACATTAAAGGTGGATGTACTCTTGACAGGCTCAGATATTCCAGGACCAAGCCCAGACCCAAAAGACTAAAGAACAGCTGAGCAGCTTAGAAAGGGACGAGGAAGAATTGAAGACCAAAGTACAGAGGCTGGAGATGTTCATCAACATCCACGCACCAACCAGCATCAAGGAGCTGCAGGTAAAGGAAAGCCGAAGCTCTCCAAGTTCCTATTATGAGAACCGTGAAGACCAGTCACTAACTAACATGATTCCTCATTTTAGGAGAGAGCACAGATGCACTCCAATATGCTGAAAGATTTACAGCTCCTAAACCAACTGCATAAGGGGAACATTGAGACTCAAAATGAGAAACTCTCCCAACTGGAGACCATGGTAAGGCGTGCTTGAGATAACAAACGTTATGAACAATTTTGACAACATTTTTCATCCTGTTTCAGTACCTAATTTTACTTTTGTACATCTTTTTTTCAGAGTGAAGCCGTGGAGCAATCCTAAATGACTTACACAGTCACCGCTTCTCTGAAAGACCAACGTCTGCTTTCATCTCAGATCCCTGACATCACTCCATTAACTTCAAATCCTTTCTGTTTTGAAGGCTAGATATTATTTCTGTTAGAATTCAAAGATTTTAGTCATTTCTTGTGCATTTCTTGTGTGGCTTTTTTGTATTTTTTTTTTAAATATTGTATAACTTAACCTTTTTCAAGATATTTTAAAGACATGTTAAATTATTAAAGCTGCTGTCTCAAAATATATATTTCTGGTCTTTCCGTATGCATACTCAAAACACACACTTCAAAAACAGGCCCCCTAAAAATAAGTTCTTAAAATTTGAAGTTTTCTTTTTTTAATAGGAACAAAAATGGCCAATGGGGTAAGAAAAATTGACGTTTTCATGTTATTTTGTTATTGAAAAATTTTCTTGATAAAATTATTTATGTTGCAAGACAGAACATAAGACCATTTTTTTTAACAAGTCTTTTTTTTTTTTACAATTTCTAAGATTTGTTATTTTTAATAAACAACATATTATAATTTCAGTTAGAATTTATTAAATAATGTATCTTACTAGAAGAAAAGAATTCTGCCTCTGTCCAAAATCAATAGGTGCACATGTTTTTGCTCATGCACGCAGAGAGTGGATGGATGTTTGCTTTTGCGGGTCAGGTTACAGATTGAGCGTGCGTGCACTCCTGAGCATGCAGTCCTCACCTGTAGGTGGTGTGTGGTGTGTAGACGTATCGAGCAGGGAACTCCAGCACCTCTTTGGTGGGACGAACACGCGGGTCTGGATAAGGTTTCACGTGAAGCAGCTCTGGTGACAGACAGTAATGAGGGGAGTCCGGCGCTGGAGAAATGTCGATTTTCAGCTGAGCTGAGGGACAAACAAATACCTAATAAACAACTGAAAACAAAAAGCTTTTCAGTTTTCACATCATCTGAACATGACAACATGTTTACCTGTGACGGGCCTCAGCCGTCGCAGAACAGAGGACGGTCTGCGCATATCTGCCAGAAACTTATACAGGTCTTCATCACTCAGTCTATCTCCCTCCTGGTTATTCACAAGCAGAAGCAGAGTTACACAATATATTTTCAAAGCACAACCTTTCATCATCTTTTATGATTAAACTTGATTCAAAACTGATCAATTATGAGAGATACAACTATAGAAGTGAAAATCAGGATTTTAAAATGTTGTTTCCAGCCAGTGATATATTCAACAAAGACAAATTTGTGTGCTTTAAGAGCAGATTTTTTGGTAAGAAACTGTCTACTGGTTTGTATTTCATTTTAGGATTAACTTTGTTATTCAAAATAAATCAAATATTGAAGCTAAAGAATGACAGCTTTGAGCAAAGTTGCAAAAAAATGTATGGAGGTTAAAAAATAAAAAAAGTAAAAAAGTAATTAATTAATTAAGTAAAGTAATTAAAACAAATACTTTGAAAAATCAATTCCTGACTCAAAAAAACCTGTTACACTATTTGAAAACACTACTTTTCAGCAGTCACTTTTGAATTAATCTTTTCGTAAAAAAAGAAACAAAAGGGAACAACCCACTGATGGTTTCCTGGTAACACTTCCATGGGATTTCTTATAATTTTCAAGGTAACGTTTTGCTTGGAATCATTAAATAGAAATGCAACTTTTATTTTACTAAATATTTCACACACAAAAAAAACCCCAGACATAGATATCTCCTTTCATTGAAAAACTGAATGGATTTGGGTTTTCTTTGGGGACTCCGGCTTCCTCCCAACATCCAAAAACATACTTCATGGGTTAATTGGTTACTCTAAATTAGAATTGGACGATATGGCCAAAAAATTAAATCTCCAATTATTTCACACCAAATTCGATTTTGGATTTTAATCTATTTTTTTCCCCCTCCTTTAACTTTCTTTCAAAAAATTACAAATTACAGAATATATTTAATAAATCAAATTTAATAATCTGGAAAACTGCTAGGATGTCTCACACACTGAAGTTGGACTGACCTGTTTGAAGAAGTTAGTCACTGTTAGGGTTGCCGGACGAAAGGTGGCAAAATTACACATGTCGTCCCCGACGCTCATCCTCTCAAACCCTTTCTTCTTTTTTTCATTCCAGGTTCCATGGCTCTTTCGTTCTAGCAAACAGAAAAATGTCAGTGGATGTCGGAGGAGCCGTTTGTTGGTGCAGCTCTGCCAAACGGGAATATGAAATATGTATTTAAAAGGAAACAATGTTGAAAGCGGAGGTACCAGAGTCAGAGTCTGGATCTGACCGATCCAGACCTCCCACGCTGCTGACAATATTTAAGAGGTGAATAGCCGTCCAGGCAAAAGGCATGCGGAAACGGCCAAGACGACTACATGACTGTTCTGCTTGAAGACGAAGCTTCTCCAGCTTTTCTTTATGCTGCAGCAGAAGAAACTCAAAGTTACTTCATTACCAGCAAATCGAATCTCAAACAGGATGGAAAACATGTCTGAAACAAATAAGAACTATCTAACATGGGATTTTGAAAAAGCCTAGAGTGTAATTAAGTTGAAAGTGAAGAGCGTGTTTCTGTACCTTGGAGGAATCTGATTCTTTCATAACCATGTAGGGTTCAGAGCATTCACCAATATCACCTTGCTGAAGAACTTTTTCCAGCTGAAAAAGATTTTATGGTGATCATTTGACAAAAAAACAGCATCTAGTAATTTTGAGCAAAGAAAATCAATCAATTTCACATTTTTCTGTACCTTAATGACCAAAAAAATATCAGCAGAAGGGTACGTGATGGAGAAGATAGCAGAGCGGGTCAGTGTGGATATAGCAACCTGAGGCGTGTGAGGTTTAAGCATCCCCTTCATCTGATCCGAGTTTAGGTCAAAGTAGAAGTTCTCAGAGATCTGTTGGAGAGTGGGAGACAGTGAAGGGTTGGGGGTGGAAAAACAGTAACGGAAATGTAGATCAGAGAGTTTTAATTGAGTTTTGACTCAATGATCTGAACTGCAAAACCACTTAGACCTTGTTGAATTGATGCTAATTCTATTAGTCGAGTATGGGCTCAGCATTATGTAAGTGGCTGTTAGGTGCTGAGTGTAAGAATAGTGAAAATAGGAACAAGACACACACACACATTAAATACCTTTTTCTTTTCTTTGACATCATAAAGAGCTAGAGAACCAAATATTGGTTCGATTTCAATTTCAAACCTGCAAAATAAACATAGTTTTTATTTCCTGATGGACAGATTTTACAAAATCAAAACAGGATTTTCCCACTTGTCTCTTACTTTAGACTCAAACACTTGACCAGGATCCTCTGGCCACAGTGTTCTTTGGGCGCTTCGGGTAGAGAGCATCTCTCCACTGCTTCATCCTGCCACACAGAAATCACAGCAACAGATCAAGCTAACATTTACTCAGATGTCATGGTAACATAGTGGTAGGAGGGGAAAAAATGGTGATCTGCACACAGATGTGAGGACTGGTAGAGACTGCTAAAGGAACATTGAGGACAGAAAAATAAAAGATTCAATCAATGTGGATGGATTTACAGACATTAAAATTCACAGTTTGGGAACATTTAGTACCGTTACTCTGACGCACACACATGGCAACAGCACATTACGTCAACCAGCTTAATCAAATTACAAAATCTGTGGTTTTGAGTGACTGCTGTGTGCTTAATCTGTTAAATCGCTATTTCGTATGCATGTCAGACAAAAAAAAAAAAAAAATCAGCCGCCATTCAAACAGCACTTTTGTTTTTAGCATGTCTTTAATCAGATAAAAGACAGTTACCTCGCCCATGAATTTTGCATATTTTGTTTCCAATTTAAAAGATTATCTTTTGATTAGACAGGCAAAAGTACTTTAAGATTGACCAAATTATGTTTTTTTTTTTCCAGCTGACTATATTACCCGAGTAACATGTCGTCTATTTTTGTTTTGCATATCACAAATGTTTTTTTTGCCCGCTAGATGGATGTTTGCACTATCTCCAAGTCAGCCATTCTCCAAAAAGATGGATTAAATGACAAAGTAACTTAATTTATCCTTTTTTCCTTGAATTCTCGTGATCCAAACCTCATCAGGTGGAGGGTACAAGCCAAGCAGATCACTGTGGCGCCCCTGCTGGCGTGCCTCTGTATTGCGACGGTCCATGTCCTCAGGGGCTGTCCGCTCCAGTACAGATGGGAGCAGCGTGTCGGGGGAAGAGTTCTTCAAGTCAAAGATGCTGGAGGCCCAGCTGCCCCGAGGAGTCTCGTCGACGCTCACGGACCGTCGCTTTGCATCATCCTGAATCCAACAGGAGGGGGAGGGGGGGTTGTGTTTTCTTTAAAAGCAAACACATGGACTAAACGACGAACAATACGGTACAAATTCCCTTATTTTTAAATCGATTTAACACTATTCTTTAGGAGAACAAGTAAATGGGGAAAGTTAGATCCACTATTAAGATAAAACGCTGACTAAAACACAACTCACTTTGCCCTTCCCACCATAATAGCAGGCCATCAACTCCATCCCTCTCTTTAGCCCAGACAAGAAACAATCAAAGTGGTTTGGAGTGCTTTTAAACTTTCAGTCCATTATGTGTTTAAGTGCCTGAACCTCTGTAGCGTCTACCTGATCATCCTGGCGTTCAGCAATAGCAGTCTCGTCCAGTTCAAAGGTCTGTTTGAGCAGCCCTCGCTGCCTGTCCTTCTGCCGTTCTGAGCTGTGAGGGCTGTACATGGTGCTGAAGCGCTGGTATCTACAGAGCATGTGGCACAACCATGGTAAGTGTTAAATGTGTGAAAAAGTGAGCAGAAAATAATCGATGTGTTTAATTCAGTTGGTGGCTGCAATGCCAGCGACATACTTTCTTTGAATGATGAGCCAGTCATCTGTGTAGACCGCCAAAGCATCTCTCACTCTGGAATCCAGAGAGCTACACAGAAAAACACATTAATGATTGAACATGGTACATTTTTAATATTCATGTTCATTGGAAGTAAAGAAGAAAGACCTTTGTTCTCATCTCTAATCGTGTTTGTCCTCTGCTAGAGTGAGCGTAATGCTCTGTTTGATCAAGTAACAACCATGACTGTGAGTTAAATTCTTTGGGATGAATTTATTTGCAGCTTTTGGACTTACTCCTCTTCAGGCAGAGGGGGCTCCAGTGTTGTGCACTCCTTTTCCATCTGAAGGAGCTCCAGGTCATCCTGGGGGAACTCCATTAGCTGTCTGAGGGGGCCGGGCTCCACCCCAGGAGCGTGACTGCTCACATATTCCTCAAAGTCCACAGGCTCCACGGCCTCCGTCAGGGGCAGCTGTCAGCCAGTATTATTACACTGTTACACACCCAGAACTACAATATGATAATCATAGCCAAGTGTAATCTGATCAGCCGAATCAGAAAGATTAACACACTGCGAGAACGTTTGCCATTATGTACGTACTATGAAAGATTAGGGAAATAAACAGAAAAAAAAATATTCAAAGACAAAAAAAAAAGATATTTTGTGGCCGGATACATTTATTAAAAAAAAAACAAAAAAAACCCTAAAAGCTTTTCTTAAAGTTTTTTATTATTCATTGGCAGTTTCATATAGGCAACTGAAAAGGCAACACTGGCTGGTAATTTATGAACCAACTACAGGATTAAAGGCATTAAAATTGTTTTATACTTCCCAGATTAGAGATTTCGCTGCACTATAGCTACAGACACACTAGGCGTTCAGCCCTTGGTTTTCACACTGGACAAACAGGGAGGAGCTACTTCTTTTTCTTTTTTTTTATACTGTTTATTAGCTAATGTCCAACTCTTTAAATTAGAAGAGACTTGATACGGAATGTTGAAGTGGTGCAAATCTCAAAAATCTTGCTCCAGGCTTTTTCTTTCACAGTTCAATTCTGATATATAAAAGACTTGGTATCATATAATTCTGGCCGGACACAAACCGCATTTATTAATTTCTCCACAGTGATCAATTTTCAAGCGGTTGACACTTTTGTGAATTAAAGGGGATGTCGTCGATATGTCACTGTCAAATCCGAGTCCCTGATTGGTTAAAGTTTGACCAAGTTTAACTTGCAACATACGTTCAATGGCCACGCGGTGTATGCGCAGAGCCTGAAAACGATCATAAAAACTTGTGTAGCTACGCATGAACATGACAGTTAAACACAGAAGCCCGAAAACTGAGTTAACATTCTTTTTTTTATTGGAAGCCACTTGACTGTGTGTTGCCGAGAGCGTTGGAAACATAGCTTTAAACAAAGGTTCGGAACTTCATCAAAACTGGATTTCTGGGTTAGCTTAAGGACACACACAATGACTCAGCATAGCACAAGTGACTTTAACACTTGAGGAAATGTAACTTTCAAACTTTAATTATATAACTACCATTTATTTTATACAAGAATAATTGAATGACTTTCTTTAAGCGAAAAAAAAAATATTTCGATATCTTTGTAAAAACACCTAGCATGGATCCTTTTTTAAAATGTGAAAAATTTAGAATTTTACACATGAAGGCAAATAACTGGCATTCAGGTGACTCACAGGGGGGTGTGGGCCGCCTCGTTTCTTTGACAGTTGAGGTGAGCCATAGTCTCTGGTTACTTGTTTTCTGACTTCTAATGCAACCGTCCTAAAAAAAAAAAAAAAAAACAACACAGAAAAAGGAACATTTATCACCCACAAATAAAGGAAAGATGAAGGTTAAAAAAGGCACTTTTGTCAGAAAATAAAGACCTCAATGGTGTGAATAGCAATTGCTTTTTCTATCTTGATTTCAGTTTCCAAAACTTTCTGGGAAGTGAGACATCATCTGCAATTGCATGACTTAGTGTTCAAGTTTTGGGCACATCTATTTAATCTCCATAAAGGCAGCAGCTGTTCTAGACAGAAATTCAAACTTTACAAAGGGGTGGTGAGTAGGCTTCCAAGACCAGGCACAGAGCCAGATCTCTGTCCCTGGCTCTAACAAACCAATAGAAAACAGTAGACTTAAAGAAAAACCAGGGAAGGAAAAGAAAGAAAAAACTCCCTCGCAGAGACAGTGAGCAGCTGCTCTTTTAGATTCACAAACTGTCAGATTCTCTCCTCTACACAGCTGCAATAACTTCAACAGTTCCACCACTATAATAGGAAATACTCAATTTATACAGAGATACTGTTACAATAACGGGGTAGACCTAGTGCTAATGCTTCCTCAACTAGTAAAAGATCTCGTTTCCCAAACTAAAATAATGCACTCAGTTTCTCTGAGAACCAGAGCAGTGTTCTGTCAGTGGACTTCTGCGCACATTCTTCTAAAACAGGAAAAAGGAAAGCTATGGAACTCCAAATGCAATGGCCAGAACGGCCTTTCCCACCCTTTCCTGCATCCGGAACAAAACAATGGTGTTGGACCCACATAAGGAGAAAACAATCTCCACACAGGAGGGAATCAGCTTATCCCTTTAGGGTGTCCACTATAGGATGCAGCCCACAACAGCATTCCAATTGCACTCTGTCCAGCCAGAGATGCTTAGGAAACACATGACAACCCTATGATTTGGTTTGTTTTACACTCTCAGGAAGCCTTAATTACACTTATAAAAAATATCATTTAAACTAATGCTTCTGTGACACGGTTTGCTTGCTTTTATCAAAACCAAAGCCAATAACAGGGTCTGATTTAACCCCATGTTGTGAGTCTACGTGCTGCATTAAGGTTTTTGTTTTGTTTTACAAGGAGAAGAACCAGTTTGTAACATGTGCAAACAAGTTGCTATGGGCAGTTCACATGACAGAAAAAGCATTTTTTTGCTTTACAGTGTATAACCGAAAACAAAACCCCTAACATATTTAAGAGACGCTGCGCGTTGCATGCTGGTTCTGTGTTTTTGAACTGGCTCGTCACAACAATACACGGCGTAACAATAACGTCGGGTAAATCGTTTATTAAGTAGAAAAAAACAACAAGAACGGGCGGGAATACCTCCTTTAAAAACACAATTTCATTTTTTTAAGAACATTCTTTAAAATTGAACGTCTGAAATGTAATATACCACACTACAAATCCCAGCATACTCATGTGTACACTCGGTCCAGTAGGTCACTTTCCTGCACTTGCGCGCGGCTGTTAAGCCGTAACTTATGCCGCTTACTCACCGGCTGATTTTATGAGCAAAAGCTCTCCTGTCGCTCGCCGTCGATGTCATGTCTTCCACCCATGAAAAGAAAGTCTTCAAAGTCTATCTGAAAGTGTTCTCCTCCTGTTGTAATTCGCCTCATTCCCTTCTGGTGCTGGGATGCAGACTTCTTCCTTCTCCACTCCAGGGCCAGACAAGGATCCCTCCTTGTTCCTCCTAGCGGCCAGGAGCTCAACATGACTAACGGGAAGCTGGCACTACATCCGGTTAGACTTCGCAATAAAATGCGATTGTTTTTCTCATTTCGCCATATTTGTGCTTTTAATCAACTCCGTTCTGATCAACTTATTTTTTTTACACCAAGTATACATAATATATTTAGAATTCGTAGTGATGAACTTTTATTTCCTGGGTGAGCATAGTTTATAAATATCTGGGGGATTTCCACTTCCTTTCTGGTCCTCTTATTCTTTAATGCTAGTTTGACGTTCTCATACCTGGTTTACTTCTCTGTTAAATTCAGGAAGAAACCTCACCTGACCGGTTTAGAGAAGCCTGACAGTGTTGCGTTTCAACCTCATTATACCTTTCATGAGTTTCACTTCAGTTTGAAGTTTAGGGAAGCGCACAAAAGTAGGCTCGCAGTATTTTCACTGAGGGGATTTTTCAGGTTTGGATACTTAACTTTACGACCTTCTCTGTTTATAATCTAAAAAAGGGAGCACAACACGAGTATTTACCTTGTTACGTATTTATTTATTCATTCAGTTATGTTTATGTTTATGTTTCAGTTAAGTTTATTTATCTTTATCTTATATGGAGAGAAAATAGTATCACCCTGATTTGAGCATGCGTAATTCTTAATTTGTCAGAAACTTTGGATTTGTGTGTGTGTAATTCTTGATTTGTAACTCATGCAATACATTTTGTGCATAAGTACAAATATTACCAACTTAATAAAAAATATTGTTAACACATTTACAACCTAAAACTACAACAGCTTGAAACTAACTACAGGCACAAATCTATAAAAATTACGCATGCATTGCTTGTTACGCACACACCCAAGATTTGTGCGTAAGTGATGCATTTAAATGTTGCTAGAATGCTGGGTCATCAGACTTGTCTTATCAGCCGCTTTCAACTTAGATTGTGAATTTTATCTGGTGAGATCATTAATATTAAAAAGTCTAAATGTGCGTTTTGAAACCATTCAACACTGAAGTTTTTCTATTCTCATCGCTCCTTTGATGCTGCGCCTTTTCATGCAGTGCCTTCGCCAAGGAATTCTTCCACGAGCAGGTGGCGCGAGGTCCTCCCTGACACCCAGAGAGCAGACAGAGTTGACCAGCCCAACGCCCGGCACCGCTCCCTGGGTTTGGAGCAGGACCTGCTCCAGCTGTATGCTGTGATGGAACAATGGCCCTTCTAAACACCCACAGAGCAGAGAGTGTTGATCAGTCCACTGGTCCGGTCCAATCTAAGGCTGTTTAGAAGGGTCCAGCTGCATCTGCTCTCCCCGTGACTGTTGACCATTGATCTGGAAAGAGCTCCTTCAAAGAGCTCCATGTCAGAGGCGCTGTCAGAGGAGGTACTGCAGAGAGGAAGCAATCAGATCAATCTAGAAAATATTAATATTTTTAAAGGTATAAGTGTTTTTGAAAGGCTCGTTTAGACTTTTTTGTATTAATTAGCGGGCATATCTGTTTAAGAAAGTAGGAAAATGTCAAGTTTCACCAGATATTATTCACATTCTAAGTTCAATGCGGCTGATAAGAAAATTCTGATGACCCAGCATTCTAGCAACATTTAGACGTATCAGTTAAGCAAGAATCTTGGAGACGTGAAAAGAGTCTCACATCATATTTGTGCAAAATAAGTGATTTGTGAGTTATTTTAAAGATTTGTTCAAGAAGTTTCAAGGTTGTTGTAATTTTAGGTTCTTGCATGTGTAAATTGTATTTTGCCTTTTTTTTATTTGTAATTTCTGTACTTATGCAAAAAATTTATTGTATGAGTTACAAATCAAGAATTCGGGGTGATACTATATTCTTTCCATAATCATTCACCTGGTCTTAAAAAAAAAAAAGAAAACCAGCATGTCATACCAACTTTTGACCAGCAGATGGTGTAGTTTACTATGAATGTAAACTAGGAAAGGGCCTCGCCTTTCTAAATATTTTTACTAAGATGACCTCTACATGGATGATAAAATGCACATTTAGAAATATTTATTTAATGCACCCAAAGGATGTCTGGACTAATTAATGGATTCGAATAACCCATTAAACCCACCTATAAGAACAATAGCATAAATGTATACAAACAAATGTATTTAAAATCTACACGAGAATGGACCTGCAGTTGTTGTTTTTGAGCAAATAAGGGGTGTCATTGTCAATAGCTTATCATTGACATGGGGGACTGGTCGTTGTGCAGAAATGGCAGGTCTACATCTCACTTTGTCCTACCAGCAATCACTTCAAACCCCCATGCCTCCTATGGGGAAACCATATAGCCACTCAGATTACTGCTTCCCAACTCTGCCATCCCCCTCTCTCCTTCTTCCCTGCAGTCGTCCTTATTCAGCACCCTGGAGAGCTGCTGCAGGTACTCCACTGTCCTCTGTGAGATGGCTGATGAATGGCATAAATTGCAAAGGAGAAATGTGGAAAACGAGAAGAGAAAATTTAACTTTGCACGACAGAGGCTCGGCTGAAGCTGAGCAAGGACAGGTATGCCTGGGATGTGTGTTTATGCATAGAACAGCACTTAGATGCATCAGAGCTTGCAGCAAGCTTGAGTCTGGCCTGAAGAAACCGTTAATGAAAATAAATGGAGATGCTGCCTTCCATGTCTTCCTCCCTACAACACAGCAAAAAAAAAAAAAAAACTTTTTTCTGCTCGTATAGCTTTTAATAATCTATTTAAATTGCTGTTTTTCATTGTTTTGTTTTTTTGTGAATTATTGTCTAGTCTTCTCCTAAAATTAATTTGCAACATCATAGTAAAAAACAGTAAAGTAACTTTAAAAATGATTGCTAAATAGTATTTATTTTAATATATCTACTGAGTGAAAAGGTTGTTTTTGGAAGGAGACTGCAGCAAGATTGCCTTATAGGAAAGTGGGCTGAACATGTCTGCTTTATCCTTCTGTCCACACCTTCCCTGCTTGCTTTCTTGCTTTCTCTGTTCGTTGAATCCTTTCAAATCCTGGATCGGCACTATTGTTTGAGCGCCCAGCCCCCACGTCAGCGAGAGCCCCACCACCACCACGATCATCACTGTTGTGTTACCAAGGAACAAAAGAGAGAGTGTCAGACACCACCCACTAGATCTTTTTCACACTAGAGCCCCCACCTCATTTCCAGATGGGGTTGCCTTTTTTCAGGGTTTCTCTCAACCCCAAGAGTCCTTCAAAACGACCCCCCCACACACGCACTCACCCCCTGCTCCTCCCTCTGGAGCTCACTACTCAGCTGCCCGTCATCCACCTGCTCTGCTGCCACGCGCCCATGGCCAGGGCATGTCCCCTCTCCACCCCACCTCACCAGGGAGTCTTTTTTTAATGCATTAACTACTTTTTTCTATTTATTTGGTGCTTCTGTGAAATTTATAGAAGCAAAAATGCACACATAGGTTTATTCCCAATATTTTCATGTACAAGAAAGAAAAATATCTCAAAATGAATTTGCAGCAACCGTTAGTTTTGTCAGTTTGGCTACTATGCTGTGCTGAAATTTGCTATCAATAATGCAAATTCCAATCTGCATCTCAGAGTTGTGGTCAATACAAAAGGCGGGCAGATGCTCATTTTTTTTTTATCTCACAATGCATTAACACGAAGCAACTTTAGGGGAGTCTCTGCCTCAACCTCCAACCCTATTTTGACCTTTCCCCTCCAGGTACAGAGAGAGTGGTGCAACAGGACGCATCTGCTACAAGACAGCTGTTAAGTCTCTTAATGATGATCCAACAGTCAGGTTTGAAGAAGGAGTTAAAGGTAATCATTGCTGAATCAGTCAGCATCAGCTTAGCCGCTCATAAACACGCAACTTTTTTTCATCAAAAAGTATCAAACAAAAATATTAACTTTTATGATATTTTTAAAAGAAAAAAAAAGTCAGAAATCATTTCCTTGGCAAGTAAGAGCATCGACAACTTTTCCGTTGCTTAAATTACATGCATGGATGCATGCTAAGCTGTTACTCACTAGGCTCAAATAGAAGGAAATAGTCTAAATGTTCTACCAACAGTTTATTAGTGATCCTATTGACAAATTTATGAGTTATTGACAGTACTTTTCTGGGATCTTTAAAGGTTTTAGGCTGCAGGAAATGACCAAACTCAACATCATATTAGCTATACCCCCATCCTACCTTCATCCTCCAGTCCCTGAGGGTTCAAGAACCAATTGAAAGAAAGAAGAGTGTACTGTGGTCCTCCCCCTACATCTGTCAGGGAGGGAAACCAGGAGGGGCCTTACTTATGGTCCATACAGGGGAACAATATGACTCCATCTGTCACTAACCATTTCATCTCTGATAGAGTGAAATATGGCTCACAAATATATCTACTTTTATATCATCTTTGTGTATTAGATTACCAAGCTCTTCCCAATTCCCTGCAGCATAAACAGTAGCTTTCTATCTCATATTACCTTTCTCCCACCAGCAAGCACTTTCCAGCTTCTAGACAAATCACTCTTTTAAGCCAAACAGCATATTAAAAAGATGAAACCAAACTGTGGACAATCATGCAAAAAAGTAAAACTATTGAGAAGCAAATCTTGAACAAAATTCATAACAAAATTTAGGGGGAAAAGATGCAATCTGTTAAAAAGCAGAGTGCTCTTTCATATTTAAATGGTACTGCTGTTGTGCTCGGAGGATGGGTGTGGTCGTTTGGTTCTCCAACCCTTTTCAGCTGTCGCGGCTTTGTGACGTCTGTAATTCCATTTACTTCATCGAATTATGCTATCGGACCGGAGCAGGGAAGAAAAAAAGATAACAATCTGAGAGAATAGTGAGTGATCTCTGCTGCACTCTGATTGGTACAAAACTAAGTGGCACAGTGATGTGGTAAGCTGTAGGAACAGCACAAAAAGGCCAGGCTGTTTACTCGAGGAAGGAGGGGGAAGAAAAATCCATATCCCCAAGAGCCATGATGCTTTCCTCTCAGCAGCAGGTAGAGCTGCAATCTCAGTCATTCATATTTAATTCCACAAGAGTTTCCGGCCAGACTAATGTGCTATTGATTTCAAGTCTCCTATTACTAAAAAGGGGAAGGGCAATGAGGGTAGAAAGCTGGGCTACACGGAGAAAAAAGAAGAGGAGGATGGAGGGGGTGGAGTGGCTACTAGTTTCTTTCCAAGGAAAAAAAAATCACGACGCAGAAAGCCTGTCTTATCTATCAAAAACAACAACAACAAAGATTTCTTCCTGAAAGTGCAATGAGGAAAAAAAAAAACTAAAGTGGAGGCAGAAAATGTATTCTATGTTATTTACTGTTCATCATGGGCATTTACAGAGCACATCCATCTAAAAACAGCTCAGCTCCACAGAACAAGAACAGCCGTACCTCCTCTAATCGTTTTGTGTCAGTCACAAGTATGTTTTTTTTCTTGCTACGTTTAAAAGGAAGAAGGCAGCAGGAAACGAAGAGAGAAAAACAAAGAGAATGTCTAAGAGCTTTGTGTGTTTAAGGCTTCTCCCTTGATACCAAGTCAGACAGGACAAGATAAAAGATTAATACCTGCTGCTTTAGATTTAAAAAAGGTTTCTAGTAAAATGTTGGTTCTGTGAAAGAAGTCTCCAAGACCCACTCAAAAAAAAATGGGTTTTTGGTGGGTTAACATGTTTTTGTGGCTTAATTCTTCATGGTATACAAAGAAAATTAAGATTGAAACTGTGTTTCTGAGTGTTTCTTTATTCAAATCATTGTGAATCAGGAGCAGACAAAAAAAGGCTGTTTGAAAAAGCCTGCTCCACTCCACAATGCATCGACTCGCAGACAAATAGATCCGTCTTTGTTTTCCTCATCTGCACTGACCAAAAACAGCTAGATAGCGTCACCGTTCACCATTTATGTTGCACTGCTAATGTTAGGTTGGGGTTGTGAGGGGCTGTGAGCTAGCAGGAGAGATGTAAACAAAGGGATGATGGGAAATAGGTGAAGTCTTACTCCCCGCCTTGTCCTAGAAAATGACACTGTTTTTTTATTTACCTAAAAACAGAAAAAACCTAATTGAAGACCATTGGTAATACTTTTAAAATAGATCAAAAATGACTTGAGTGGGGGTTGAAGATGGAAAATCTTACACATTCATTAGGTTTTACAGTGAAAACAAACAAAAGACACCTGGGTTTAGCATAGAATTATGTTGAATATTAAACATAAGTAATAAAAAAAAATGACAAGAGCATTTACTTCAGAGACTTCCTCCCACTAGCCTGTCTACTCTAATAATAGCCCAGAGACAACACATTTAGACAGACAGAGTGAGAGAAGGATGAAGAAAGAAGAAGAGCAGAGCGACAGAGATAAGTGTGAGTGAACCCATGAGGGAGAGCACAAGAAAATTGCCAAATAATACATAAAGGGTTGAATTAGGCCAGTTGCCACTATCAACAATTGTCCTTTTAGAAAGAGGCTTATTTATCATTGGAACAATTCCTAAAAGCTGTAACTACTTCACTGCTGTTTCTGCCACAAAACCCCCCAAAATGCCGAGAGCTAGGCCTGCGAGAGCGACCACTGAATTAACCAGTCCTGAGGCTGAATCATCCCTTCCCCCTCCCCCAGATTTACTGTCATAGTGTCACCCCCCCTCTTCTTCTCACGCAGAGACAAGGCCACCACCATACCGCAGGGCAAAGGCAACAGGCATTAGTTTTGATGTAACACTGAGAGAGTAAGAGTGATGAGGAGCAGAGAATACTTGGCTAGGGAGCTCACATCCCCAGGTTTTGATATTTCATAAAGTGCCATCTTTTCTAAGCTATTTCAAGATGCAAAACAAGTCAGCCAGCGTGCATGATGAAGGTGCAACCCTTTTGTTTGACTTTTTAGAATTGCACCGCTTCCTGTGTGTGCCGATGAGCCACAAATCTGTTCACTTATTCATCCTCCTGGCACCAAGGTGCATTCCACGATACACAGCAGGGAAAAGGGCCGCTGCTACAAGGCTCCTAATCACCACTAATAAAGGGACTCTTATCTATAAGAAAAATAATCAAGAGAATAACAAAAGGCTTTCAAGCAAAACTAATGCTTGATCCTACGATTCAGTAGCACACAAAGGGGGCTTGAAATGCCCTCTTACTCGCTGGAAGGATTCAGCTGCCATGCTACTGACCAGGGCTTTAATGAGGATCTACAATTAAGCCCATTTATTCACATTAAGTGTGAACTGTAAGTGGGGCTGCAGTCAGTTGACAGACCTGGCTGCTTTTGTGTTACAAGAGCTGCTTTTATCCCACAAACAAAAAAGGAAAAAAACACAAGCACCTAATGAGTGAATCCGGCTATCTCTTCTCAGACGTCTATGCCAGGAGAAAGGCACACACACACATGCGCGCACTCGCACAGAAACACACACTTGTCCTCCCTCACTAGCAAACTGACTCAAGGGCATCAACGCATCCAGGCTGCGTTGAGTCACTGCCTGTCAGAACAGTGGGGGCGGGGTTAAGATAGACTGACAGTGGGGCTCCATCTCTATCCTCTTATTAACGCTTAACGAGTGCTTTCCTCATGCAATATTCATCTCCACTAATATCATCCAAGCTCAGAGCCAAGCTTGCTACTTATGTAAGGCAATTATGTTAAATATCAGACAGAGCCCATTTCTGAAGCTGACTGGAAGAGAGCTGCAGGACAATGACAGAAACGAACAACGGAATACAAGAGAGATTTGCAAAAAGCATCTGAAAAGTGGCAGGAGCAGTGAAGGAATGACTTCCTACTCTGTTCTGCAGTGTGTCTTTGCATGAAGGCAGACTAGCATCCATCTACTGATCTATCACAAATGGGTGGCTACAGTCAATATTGCAAAAAATTACACAATTTTTCCCAATCAGAGACTTCTAACGATTCATCAAGGTCAATTCAAGAGAGCAAACGTAGAGGACTTTACAGAATACAGACAAAAAAAATCAATTTATTCAAACACAAACTTCCTTTCACAGCAACAACCTTTCAATTGAATAGTAAATCAGTACACAAATAAACAAAAATAAAACACAGATTTATGCAGACTTGCATGAACATGCATTCCCTGAGGTCAAGGCCCTATGGGGGTCTGCACAAAAATAGGTCATTTGTCACACATGATGTCCCGGGGCAGGGGATACATTATAGATGAGCCCAAACAGCATGTCTCAGGGAGCACTCACGCACAACCAGGGATATGGGAGGGAACAGCAGGAGGTGAGCAGAGAGGGGTGGGAACTTCTCAGGAAAGGATACTGCAATGCCAAAGTGTTGAAAGAAAACACCCCAGTCATCAGTGGCTAAAGATCACCTGGCAAAGCTTTTCTCACATTAAACTGTACTTTCCATAACTTTTTTTTTTTTTTTTTTTTTAACTTGTCCTGTCCAACAGCTGAGCAAACAGATATGAGCTGAGAACCTCTTGTATTAGACAGATTTTACTCTTACAATCAGGGGTTATAAATCATAGCGAACACAAAATGTATGTTGGTATAAGCCCCTTTTGTAATTTAAACCAAACTTTATTAATATATATATATATTTTTTATTTGTGTCTTTTTTGTTGGACCGGACGGAAAAGGAAAGGGGAAAAAGGAGAGAGTTGGGGGGTGGAGGGGGGGAAAGAGAGATGGTGCATTATAGCAGTTAGAGAATGGCTACAGGGAAGGGAAGGTAGAGTTGTTAATCTACAGGCAACAAAATGCTGGAGCTTATACCCATTGCAATAGTGAATGTTGGTCTAAAATGGGCGGGGCCTGTCCACACACTCAGCTGTTACATACCTGCCGGCTCCGAGAGTGTTCACAAACTTGTCCACATCCAGTTCACACGCACACTTGTGCATACCAACCAACACATGTAAAGCATTACATTCCGTCATGCACACTATTTGAAGGTGCAAAGGTGAGCCGATGCCTGTACTCAGGTGAATGTTATGTTAAGCTGAAGTGGATGATGGAATGCACAAAAAAGGAGGGAGAACCCCCAGCCATCCCCACACCAAGACACCCGCGCCGACCAGGGCCCGCCCCCGCACCCATACTGTGGGGTCAATGGAGGAGATCCACCCGCCAGGCAGCCCAGCCAAGCACCCAGACCAGGGCCCGCAGGACAGCCACACGGGCCCCCAACACCCGAGTGCAGTGAGGTACGGAAGCGCAGAGCGCAAGGCCCAGCCCAGTCAGGAGAGCAGCCCTCCCACCGCGCCAGGTGGCCCAGCGCGGGGCCCCACCCCCGAGAGCCCCACCACCCCAGACAAGCCGCCCACCACCACCCAGGAGTTCTGGGCATCCCCCCACCCCAGCCCCGGGTACGAGCCCGGGCCCCCCACGGGAGACCCGCTCCAAAGCTCCAGGCAGCTGCGGAGATCCAGAAGAGAGCACGATGGGGGTCAGCTACCCCCATCTAGAAAAGGGATGACCAAGAGCAGTGGGGGTCCCCGAAGGTGTACATTGCCTGACCAGGCTCTCCTAATGTTGTGACCCAGAAGGGGCTCGGCACCCGAGGGTAAGGGCCAGAACCCGCACCACAAGGACACAGACACCCTCCAGGCTCAGATGGAATATGATCCCCCGCTCATGGACTTGCCAGAGGACAAAGGGATCCCTCTCCCTGTGCGGGGAGGGGGCCGCCGGGCCCAGGAGGCCGACCCCCAGGAGACAAGGCCACCGCCGCTGAAGGCCCTGTTCCCTCCACCAGGGATGGGGTAGGGGACAGAAGATAAGTAGTCCCACCTTCCTTGTGTAATGTATTTGTGTGTGTGTTGAGGTGTGTTTCTTGTGATTGATGGGTGTGTGTAATAAAGGGTGCAGTTAAAATTGGCGAGCACGGCACTGAGGACATCTCCTGATTGCTTACAGGGATGTCCAATCGCCCTCTCACCAAGGAGCCCTAAATGTCTACGGTGCAGTTAAAATTGGAGGGTAGAGCACTGAGAGGACATCTCCTGCTTGCTGGCAGTGATGGTACTTTCCATAACTTTTCAACTGAATGAACATTCATTAATTCAGAGGGTATCTAATTTGGTATTCCCTGCACCTGACCCTGTGGCCAACCATCTGCCTTGCATTTGAGGGCTCCATCAACCACTTATGTGTCATAGTATGAGTTTAATACTTTGTCTCCAGTCACACTTCAAGCCTAATTATTGCATGTTTTTGCCCACTTTCCCCAGCGCTTTACTTGTTTGATTATGGTCTCAGAATGAGGAATCCATTGATTTGGGCTTCATATTGCTTTTTTGGCAAAGACAAAGAGCTTTGGAGGGCATTTGTTTGCTACTGCCTAAACGAAAAATAAAAGCGAAAGGTTGTGCAAAAGCAGAGTTGAGTGCAAATGTGGGAAAAGGAGAACTCCAATGTCTTCTGCTGCACCCATCTGTTCTGAAAGTGCAGGTGGAACCCTATTCACTCTGCTCTGCATGTGTTTTGAGAGGAGGGCAGGAAGAAAGGAAGGGCAGCAAGAAGGAGGGGAGAGAAGAGATGGAAGGGCAGGAATGGAACAGGGAAGAGGGGGAGGACTCTTGGTGATCTCTCCTGAAGGGGATAATGGGAGAGGAGCGCATTGCAATGGCTGCCATGTAGTACCCTCCCTGCACAATTAGCCAATCAGCGGCGTGCTCTCCCAGCCAGGAGGACGCATAAAAGAAGAACATTGCAGCAGAGGCACAGAAGGAGACTGTGAGAGGAGCAAGGAATTACACACAAAAGCAGCGGAACCAGAACACCCTCCCCTGGACACACCCTGCTGAGGATCCCTGCTTCTCTTTTTTCTGATCAGTCGCCCATGCCACTCGGAGAGAACCCTCTCCCTCATCACCACCCAGCAAAAAACTCTTTTCTCCTCATTTTCATCCTATAGAGGACACCTACAATCTCAGAGGGCTGAGATCCCTTGGTGAAGATAGTATTTTTTTTTCCTTTTTTTCTTTTTTTTCTTTTCATTTTTGACTCCCAACAAAGGCTAAATAATATAAAGGCCCATCAGCAAAGACAGACTCAATCTTCAGCTTCAAGACCAGTGGAAAAGGAGGACCTAGATTTCTTTCATTGTACGTCAAGAATGGTTACTGTACGTATGGCTCTATTTCTCTTTCAATTCATGAAGGGGATGTTGTAGCTGAAGGCATCAGTCATTCCTGCTGGGGTAATATTGCTGATATCTTTATTTTGCAGTCACAGATCGATTCATTTTGCTTGCTTTATTGGTGAACTGTTATTTTTGTAAAGAGAGCTCACTGGACAGATGTGCTTTGGAATTTCAGCCTTTTCATCATACAGAGATGACAAAGTGTGATGCTAAGATTAACGATCATACAGGCAGTTAGCAATCTCATACTGTGTGGTGCGCCATGCCGGTTGCGCTCCAGCCTGCAGTCATCCTCAGCGCTGAATAAAGTCATTATCCTGCCATTTTAGAAAGCAAAGGTTTTGCATCCGTCGTCTGCTCCGACCTCCTGCGCGTCACAGCTCAGAATTTAGCTTTGGAAGTGAGAAACACTGAGCTAAGAAATTCCGCATGATTACAAAGATGGAGAGCAAAGAAAAGGCGATCCAGCGCTCAAGAGAGAGAGAAGTGGGGGGTGGGGGTTCTCTGCCTGGTGCTGCACAGGGATGCTGGAGACGGTTTTGTGAGACAAAACATGATGCCTCGGAGGCTGAGGGCCCATCCAGCATGGCAAAGGAAAAAAGGGTCGAGTCACTCAGAGTGGGGGGGAGGGGGAGCGGAGAGATTACGCATCCATTGGTTAGCACAAAATCAGACAAAGTCCAAATTCCTCAGGGTTTCTCGTTGCGATGCAACCGAGTAAATGGGCGGGAAATCTCCGAGCTCGGGACGGAGAGCTCCTGACGGACGTCCGCGCGCGGACATCTTCCATTTCAGGCGCATTTCGTCCGAGGAGTACGCATCCCGCGCGCATGCAGGCCGCAGAGGAGCCCGGCTTGCGTTGCGCTCCTCGGATGAAAGGAGCGATGATAAATTAGCTTTGCTGTGCGCCGCCGGCCGGGGTTGGGCGTGTCTCTGCTGGACTTGAGCATCTAACGAGGGCATTGAAGCCTCAAACGACCCATCCTCTTGAGGTGTGTCGCGGCAGAGCGCACATTTTAGCACATTAACTCAAACTATTTATGCAAAATGAGTGAGAAAATAAACAAATCAACCTGCGAACTGCTAAAGCAGATTCAATGAAGTGGTAGAGGCAACATTTTAAGTTTTTTTTTTCCTAATAAAGCGCGTAATTCGAACAGAAATAGTAAATAATGCGTAAAATAACCCAAAGTAGAGGGAAGTGTGTAAAAACATAGCAAAACGTTAACAATTCTGCTTCAAAACTGTAGGGCTATGATATTCATCTTCAGTGGCTGGACCACTTTCGGCTAAGTCGTAGATATTTTTCCTCTTTGTTGCAAAGCAGTCACCTATTGTTTCCTTCAGGCCCTGCCACTACCACAGCCACGGTGGCAGGATCTCCCCCTCCACATGGTCCGCAGTCCCCCGTGCCTGTACCGCAGTGCCAAGCAAATTAAAGCGTGCAGTCAGATAACCTTTCCAAAGCACTTACACAATTCAAGGACAGGCAATGCCACCCCTCTAGCTGTTTGATCTCAAGTCAAAACGCCTGGTCTCAAATATTAAAACACATTTTTTAAAAATTTATCTTTGATTGTTAAAGAAATAGACCTGTTATTTTAAATATTTTTTGGTAAATTGTTTTAACATGCATGTAATTTACAACTATTATTCTTAATTACACATAAACATTTACATGTATTTTATAATAAGTGTATCTTTAAAAAATAGGTCAAAATTTTAAAGCATTTTTCTGTGTTTACAATATTTTAGCCAGGAAACAACAACCAGTCACAAAACGACTTGAGCTAAAAATATATTATTTTGATAAACCTAAATATTTTCTCAGTGTCTGTTTTGACTTTGTGGACCTGTCATGGCGTTTTTGACTTGCGACTGTCCACTGTAACGATCATTGTTCCCGGAGAGCCTTGCAGCCTCCAGCCACGACACAAAGCGCCACTGTTTACATTAATATTCATAGTGCTCCCATAGCCTGAGCGAGGGAGAAGAGGAGGAACGGGTGGCTCTTTTGTTTAGTCGTTTCAATACGTTTATTCAGCAAATCGGCGCTCCGCTTCATGAATGCCTGCAGAGCTCACAAGTAGCTTTTTTTTTTTTTTTTTTTTTTTTTTTAAAAAGGGTGGCTGAAAAGGCGAGACGTTTTTATGGTATCGATTTGTAGGATATTTAAAACCAAAATTCTGCGATTTCTATTAAAAAACCAATCAACGCTCATTTTTATAAATACAATTGAAGAAAATCTAAATTAGGGTGCTTCACGGTCAAATGAGAGCGCCCGAAAGCCACTCCCTTTTCAGCACGCTGGATAGCTCCTCGCACGCAACCAGACTTGTGAGACGCGTTTGTCTCCTCCAGCCTTTTGTCGTTGTCTTCCATCATCTTATCAAAGCAGCAGAGAGCTGCGGTCTTTTTGGAAATCTCCTGATTGTAGTCCGCTCGGCAAAGAGAAGGACTGGGTCTCGCAGCATGGCTGACAGGAGCTGTGACTCTTGTCGTCCTGTTGTGTTACAGCTGCCGCCGTGATCCCTTAAGCTGCAGAGAGTGTGGCTAATGTCCTTTGTTTGGGGTAATCCTATAATCTGTGTTATTTAGAGGGCTTATTTACACTTTCGTTACTGATTCGTGCCTTCCAGAAACCTTTATAAAATATTAACTAGAGTCAAGGTTAAATGTCTCAAAAGAAGGAAAGAATTGAACATTCTAAAACCTCTAAAATGTGTATTTGACCTTTCTTCACCTTTTTTTGCACTTAAATATATTTAAATCATGCAGAAATTTAGTTTAGTCTGCAAACAGTGGCATGCCCCTTTAAATAGTAATTGCTAAATCATCTTTTTGATGTAAAGCGTTTTTTTAAATGCAAATATTGTTAAATAAATTGTGAATTTGAGTTTTGGGCTGCATTTTGGGCCCTAATAAACCAGGAAAGATGTTTGTATGTTTTAGAAAACAGAGACTACAAGATGCGTCTACATTAATTCTTGTAATACTTCTGCGTTTGGTAATTTAATAGAGTGCAGTGTAGGTGGTGTGTGTTTAGCAGTGAAGGCAGAACTGTTGTTCACATGCAAGTCTGGGTGCATTTGTGGACGATGCTGATGCAGTCCATTAAATATTAAGGGAGATTTTACAGAACCCCCTAAATAGAAAGAAGCAGCGGGAGATAAGAAGTACTATGACAACAGCTAGGATGTGTCAGAGATTAAAAATCTGAGTTCCTTCCACATGTTTTTGTCCTTCCTGGCGGATTGATTAAAAAACATGCAGTGGGAGGGGTAAAAAAAAGGCAGCGGAAAACACCAGTGTCCCAGAAGAAATATACACCCAGGACATGATGATGAGTGTTACTTCTTATCTCCAATAAACCAACAGTTGCAGTTTTTGTACACTTTAGATATTAGGTCTTTTTATGCTTTTTACTCTTTCACATATTAAAAATGTTTTTCTTGTTCATGGGAAACAACATCCCAAATACACTTGGATATAAAAATGTAAAACATAAAGCTTTAAAAAAAAACAAAAAAAAACCTTCAAAGCATGTTGCTGCTCCAGATGCATGAAAACCTTAATCTTTGGTGTTGCTTGTGTCAGCCGTTTCAGTGCCCAGCCTCAGTTCTCAGTGGATCTATGAATTATATAACTTGTCTCTGTTTGCTGGAAGTGTGTACTCTGCCATGCTGAGGGTTATTTTAGACAAATTTGCCCCTAAAGAAAAGTTTTTTCTTTTTCTTCCATTTTTTTTTTTAGTTTTGAAATGATTTTTGTCATTTTCGGTAAACATTTGTCAGCCTTTATTTGCCAGAAGTACTTCTTTGTTATACAAACCATTTCCACGTATTTTGTTGTAAAAAATGTTTAGCAAATGTTTTGTAAGATTTGTTTGGACTTTTAGCTGTGCCTCAAATCTTTACCAGGTAGACTGCTGTTCCAGGCTGTTAAACTCAGTCTGTGGATGAAGCTTGGATGTATTTTATTCTTAAATCTGTCACTTAGTCACTTCTTGACTGTCAGTTTCAATTTTGTGCACTCCCTGATCTTGAAAAGTCAAAAAAAGTGTCAATTAATGTCACATAAATGATGAACCACAATAACTTTAGCAGATGAACAACAACAATAAACAAAAATCTTGCCTGAAGTAGGAAAGGCTGTGAGCCATTAGTAACCGTGTTGTGTTTGAGAGGCTGTTACCTAGGCAACCTGAGTCAGGGTGAGGGTCAAAATAACACAGCCAGATACAGAGATGATGGAAGAAGCTGATGTTATTCATTAGACCTGTTTACATCGCCCCACACAAAAATAAATAAAACAAAATAAATAATAGAAATAGATAAAGAAGTGTTTTATAAAGTGACATTCAATATTGACAGAAGTACATATAGGTTCATGGCATTTACCACCAACAAGAGTTCAAGAAGACTAAAAGAATAAAATTTTTATTTGGAAATGATTTGTAAATAATTTGTCAGGATGTTTCACGGTGGCCCAGTGATTAGCGTTCTTGCCTCACAGCAGGAAGGCCCCAGCTCAAGTCTCTTTCTGTGTGGATTTTGCATGTGTGTGCTTTCTTCCGAGACTCTGGCTTCCTCCCACAGTCCAAAAACATGCTTCAAAGGTGAACTAATGACTCTAAATTGTCCCTAGGTGTGAATGTGTGTGTGTATTGAGGTGTGATTGTGGACCTGCATTGGACTGGTGATCTGTCCAGGGTGTACCCTGCATAAAAGTTAGCCCCGTTACCCCGTAAGGGACCAAATGAGTTCAGAAAATGGATGGATGTTTATTTTTTCAGGGAAATATCAAATTAAATTTCATTTACACACAACAGATACCTGCCAATTAAAGGTTAAACTACCCCAAAAATAATTTTCAAATAATTTTGTGGATTCATTAGTTAACTCAATATGGAGCTTGGGACTTTATTATAAACTCCCAAGAGTGTTAGCTAAGACTCATTTAAGGCATTTGACATAAATAGAACCCACCAGTAAGGAAAAATCAGTAGCTTAAAGCTAGAATCTGACTTAAATGTCTTCACCCCAAAAGAATACCGGTACAGCTTTTTTCTAAAGACAAGGAGTGGATGATAAAACATAATAAATATTAACCACTGTACCCACGAATATGATGCACTGGCAAGATATGTCATAAAGTGATATGAGTCACCCGACTAAATTTAGACACATAGGTTTACTTTTTTATTTTACAAGTGAATAAATCATTAACTGTCTGATCATGTCAGACAATGATTCATAATTGCAGGCCATAATGTTCTTATATTATAAATGGAGAAAAGCATGACTGCCGACAATTCAGTTTGAAAGAAAAACTGATGCTTTTGAAAATTGAAATGTCATTCTAAATGAATGGAATTTACAGTTATTTTATGTGATAATTTATTCTTGATGGTGGAGAAATAAAGCGATGGTGAAAACCAAAGCAGCCAATGACACACAGAGACTAGAAAACACAACTTCGCGTCACTTATTAACATGACAAACAACCAAAACCAACAAAAGAAGAATGGAAAAATGCATATGTGGTCTAATTCATTGATGCACTAAATCCATGTTTTAGCCTCACAGCTACCACGGCTAATATTTATTCCTGTGTAATGACGTAATGATCTCTGACCCTGGAAGGGGGGGTGTACGGAAAAGGGACTGTGACATCTGCAGGACCAGAGGCAGGGAGCAGGAGAGGAGGAAGGATGGAGCAGGAGGGGGAGGGAAATGACAGATCAGATCTACTTCTACCAGTTTTTGATGTCCTGTGTGCATGCACACATGAGTATAATTTCTGTTGCAGTATAGTTTGCATATGCATTACAGCAGGATGAATCACGTGAACCATATTTATATCCTGAGCATCTCTGTTTGTTTAAGAGGCACTTTTTAAATCGTAAAATCTAACTCTGCTCCCCTTTTCCCCAGCAGATAATCAGCACCATGGAAACCCAGGTGTCCAACGGTCCAAGCGGAACCAGCCTGCCCAACGGCCCAGTCATTAGTACAAATGGCTCCACAGACGACAGCAAAACCAACTTGATCGTCAACTACCTGCCTCAGAACATGACCCAAGAAGAATTTAAAAGTTTGTTTGGTAGCATTGGAGAGATTGAGTCCTGCAAGCTGGTCAGGGACAAGATTACAGGTGAAGCTCAGCAGCAAAACAAATGTGTGAAATAAAATACAGCTTTGATGGTGACGCTTTGAAACAAGCCCTGTGGCTCCTTTGTATCCAGGTCAGAGTCTGGGATACGGCTTTGTAAACTATGTGGATCCAAATGATGCAGACAAGGCCATCAACACGCTTAACGGTCTCAAATTGCAGACTAAAACTATCAAGGTGAGCAAAGAGAAAAATTATCCTCAGCTTTTTTATTTTTGTTCCTGAGCAAAATGTCAGACAAAAAGAAAGGAAGTGGAGATTTTGTCAAGAGGGTTTCTGAAAGAGGTGCCGTCAGAGCGGAGGGAGGAAGGGGAGGCAAACAGGGAGGAGGGGGCAGAAGGGAGCAGCGGCTAGAACAAAGGAAGGAAGAGAAAGGGCAAAAAAAGGAAGGGGAGAGTGGAGGTCAGAAAGCAAAGGGCGGACAGCATGTGGAGGTTTTTGTGATGGAAATGTAATTAGGTAGCTTGACTGTGGTGCACCAGGGTCAGTGCAGGTTACCCCATCTGCCTCCAATCTAGGCTAATTAGGGGGCTTCTTTGTCTCAAAATCTGATGATGCAGAGAGATGGAATATTATTAAACCCCAATTTCTTCCATCCCCCAGCCTGATCAAGGATTCAAACAAAATGAAGGGTAGAATGATGGTGATCTGGCAGACATCTGTAATAATTCTGACGCAACAAAAGCAAAGAGCTAAAAGATGAATTAAGCACTTTTTAAAAAGAAATGTATTTAAATTACCTTTTTATGTGAAATTTTTTTAACAATGGAAGATTTGTTGCTTTTATTTTGAAGCAGACTTGTGACGTCAGCAATAAAAAAATAGAAAAAATATCAAAGATGAAATGTTACACTTATAAGACAATCATAAGGAACATTTAAGAAAAACAGCTAGTAAATTCTAAGAAAAGTACATATTTCTCAACAAATAGATGCATTTTTGGTCGTTGCTGCTAAAATGTTGTTTATGCAGTTTCCTTAGAAAGCCTCAAAGCAGCGGGCTGGGTGGAGGCAGCATTAGAAGGGTAGGGGGTAGCTCGGGGAGCAGAATGCCAATGACAGGATTAGAGGCCATATGGGCTTCAGTCACCATCTGTACTGTGGGAGCGACAGGGAGAGGGTTAATTATAGAGCAGCCTCTGCTCCCAGAACACAGAAACTCCCCCTTCAGACTCGTCCAGAACACCCTAATCACTGCACCACACAACCCTCCTGCTCAGTCAGTTTGTCTATGTAAACAATAGCCACTGGTGCTTGGTATGGATGAATGAAATCACACCTGTATTCATGTGACAGACAGTATCTACATAAACACTCTACCTCCTTTTGTGCCTATGTAATTACAATCATTTTTTAGAGTGAAAACGTTCTCAAATTGTTTGACATCTCTGACTAATATTTATAAGTCACATTTTTGATGTGCATGACCAGGAGAAATCGTGGGGTTATTAGTCTCGTGATGCACTTACATTGTTTGCCTGTTGAGCTCCTTTCCCCCCCGAGACTAGAGACAAAAGAATGAGGCATGATGGGGAGAGCGGCTCAGCCTTTTTCAGACAACAACTCGCTCTGTCCCTTTACAACAAACACACACTCCTAACAACACACTGAAACTGGACTGACTGTTTCAGAACACTCCATGTGCTCCCAAATTAAAACAATAACATGTACATGGTTCCTATCTGTTGACTTTCGCCTAAATGTAGGCCTTTTATCCTGAAAAAGAGATCGTAGAGCCGTCAGAAAGTTAAAAACAGCTGCTTTAAAAATGAATAATGAAGCCACTTGTAAATCAATGAAAACATGCTGAATGAGGCTGATCGGTGCAAAACAAAGTTAACCTATGAGCTCTTCTCGGCTTGGCCCTTTCATTGTGGCTAAGATGAAAGGAACTAATTAAATCCGCAAATATCCCCCAAAAATGAAATAAATAGATAAAAACGTGGGTACAGAGATGAATCACAGGATTCATAGACTGACAGACCGCCTAAAACCTGCGCTATTTAGATTACAGTCTTTCATCTCTGTGATTTCAGATCTGACTTTTTTGCCTAATGTGTTCCAGGTATCCTACGCTCGACCAAGCTCAGCTTCAATCCGGGATGCCAACCTTTATGTGAGTGGACTTCCAAAAACTATGAGCCAGAAGGACATGGAACAGTTATTTTCCCAGTATGGTCGCATCATCACATCCCGTATCCTTGTGGACCAAGTTACAGGTACAGCCTTGTTTAATATCTCAAGCCCCCAGAGGTTTTATGCAAAAAATACACCGACAGTAGCTACCTTGACAGGCAATCAGGTTCCTAAGAGGCAGAGATGCTAAGATTCTCATTACCATGTTCTGCTTTTTTATTCGGAGCAGGCATATCACGAGGAGTAGGCTTCATCCGGTTTGACAAGCGAAATGAAGCAGAGGAGGCCATCAAAGGACTGAATGGACAGAAGCCTTTGGGAGCAGCTGAACCCATAACGGTCAAGTTCGCCAACAACCCCAGCCAGAAGACGGGCCAGGCCTTACTGACTCAGCTATACCAAACCGCTGCCCGGCGCTACACGGGACCCCTTCACCACCAGACTCAGCGTTTCAGGTACTGACCCATAACCAGCTCCAGCATGTTTCAGATGCAAGTCCCTCACTAACCTGAAGAAAGTTGGTAAGATGTTGTTTGACGATCGTGTTATTGGTAATTTCACTCTACTGCTGAGCTTAAAACTTTGAAATAACAATGTGAAGACTGTCAACATTGCTTGTTGCAGAAATACACAGAATGTAATCATTATTAACTGTCGGTTTCTGGCATATCCTTTTTTGAAAGTCACACGATGAAGATGTATTTCCAAAAAACGGCAAAAGTTGTCAAATCTGAGACATTCTAAGGTCTATGATGTTAAGAATCAAGAATATTCTCTGTCTCTTTAGACCTATATTATTATTGTTCTTCTAAAAGAGTAACTACTTGATGATAAAGAAGGAAAAGGCAATTTGCTATCGTCCATCCTTCTCACTCTTTTTCTCTGATTTTCTTTTAAACTGCAGTGTGATCCCTTCACTTGGAAAGGGACCAGATCCAAATAACAGCTCAAACACAATGTAAGGAACTAGATTTTTCCAAATACAATAATAACGACAAAGATACAACATACACGTTGGTTTCATTACTGCCTGCAGTTCACAAGTTTTGTGACATTGAAACAGCTAAATGTCGATGTTAGGTACTTGTGAATAAAGAATTTAAAGCTCTGAAGGTCCTTTCTGTGTTAGATACTTGTCAAGAAATCCTCTGGAAAAAGTGTAGGCTGGAAAGCTGGCCTCTTTGCTATGCATAATACTTGTTTAGCAAAAAGTGATAAAATTACTCATTGTGCTTATTTCACATTACAAGACGTTAGAAAGGGGCGCAGGGGGGGAACCCAAAAAAAGGCTAAATGTCAGCAGGTATATTTGACACGTCACCAGTTTGTGGCTGGGTGGTTTGGAGGGGCTTTGAAGTGAAGGATGCCCTCTGGAGGCCAGCTGGTGAAAAGGCTACATATTAGGATGAAAGTCCCCCCTTTCTTTGTAGATCTCATAACTAACCTCTGCATCCCCTTCATTCTCCCTCTTACGTTGCAGACTCGACAATTTACTAAACGCCAGCTACGGAGTCAAGAGGTAAATGACAAAGGTGTACTTTCAGTCCACATTCATGCCAGAAAAAAAAAAAAAAAAAACTCAAACAAAGTGCCCGGAATACCACATGCTGAATTTATCCCAAAAGCAAAAGGACTGGCTCTAATCCTCACCACCTGCAGCTTAATTTAAGGCAGCGCATTACTATCTTTAACTGCAATAAGCACTGATGCAGCATATTAACAGCAAGGTATTCTGGCATGCCTTTGTTTCAACTTTTCGTTCTTTTGTTTTGATAAATAGAAGTTATTTCTATGTATTTATTTCTGAACTAACATTGTCAGTTTCAGTTGCTTTAATGTCCCTTTTTTTCACCAGCATGGACATACCAGATTCCGTTTGCGTCTCCTCTGTTTGCTCCAGTTTTTTGTATGATTTGATTCCGGTTTGCTTTTCATCCCTTTCTAGGTTTTTGTGTTTTGTTCGATGATGTGGTTTCTGTTGAACATTGTGATTCATTTGTTTAATTCCTCCGTAGGCTCTGGTCAGAAGATAAAATGAGAAAAATATGCAGAATGTGTGGGTGTGTTGTCTCAGGGCATACAGTGGTATGAAAAAAGCAGGTAGTTTTGGAGCCACTGTGATGCCCACACATATTTATCTGTTTACTGCACAGCAGAAGGGAATGGAGATGGGGTCCTCAGACTCCCAACTACAAGAATTATAATTTTTCTCACTAATGGGTTCTCGAGAGGCAGCACAGAAAAACGGAGTGCTTTTTGGAACTTCAGAATGACACCCATGGTAGCTCTCCGGTTCTCTTCCCCAGATTCTCCCCCATCACTATTGACAGCATGACCAGCTTGGCTGGGGTCAACCTCACCGGTCCGACCGGAGCCGGCTGGTGCATCTTTGTGTACAACCTGTCCCCTGAGGCGGATGAGAGTGTCCTGTGGCAGCTCTTTGGGCCTTTCGGTGCTGTCACCAATGTCAAAGTCATCCGTGACTTCACCACCAACAAATGTAAGGGCTTCGGCTTCGTCACCATGACCAACTACGATGAGGCCGCCATGGCTATTGCTAGCCTTAACGGCTACCGCCTGGGCGACCGCGTGCTGCAGGTTTCCTTCAAGACCAGCAAGCAGCACAAAGCTTGAAAGAGAGGTCGCTCATTCCAGCTTGTTTGACCTGCAGGGAGACAAACCTGAGCTCCCTGCGACATCACTCTACATGGGCCTGGACTGAGTCTCTCTGACATACTGTCACACAAATTCACACAAAACAGACATACATGAATATACAACCGAGCAAACACACAAGTCAGAGTTTCAAACACGCTAGTGGAGTTTTTCTTTTTTCTTTACACGACATTCTAGTCTTTCTCTGTATTTGCCTGGATTGAATTAGAAAGGGCCTCAGGGTATGGACAAGAGCTATCTACTTATAGGAGACAGTTTAACGAATGTGACAGAGAATGTGAACTGAGTGCTTTGATTGAATTCAGGCAAATGATATCAACCGATCAACAAAATTATCAAAAAAAAAAAAAATTTAAGTGAACATATATGTGCAATTTACCCAAACTCTTACCCCACCATCTCTCCCGGGGAGGAGAGGATATAGTCACCTTTTTTACACTTGGGCATTTTGAATCAGCAATTTTTTTTAGATCAAAGAAAATTAAACAAAAAAAAAAAGAAAAAAAAACAGTGTTCTATTAAAATATTACTATATATTCAATATTTAAGCTCGTTATAATAGCCGAGTATGTAAGCATTTTCTAGAAACTTTGACTACTGTTTCCTGACCTGCAGTAGGTGGTGCCTAGCGTGGAGGTAGTTTACCGTATTTGAGCTTTTTAGCTCAGACTCAATATGATTTAGCTTAACTAATGGATACCGGTCACAGAAAAGAGTAGCTCGAAGGCCATCGTGATCACTTCTCCCTCACAGCAGAACACTTTTGTATTTCTGACATTAGATTTACACACGTGTACTCCACCAAAGCTGTATTTCTTTTTAATCCTTTGGATTTTATACAGACAGACTGTCTGTGAAACCTGGATGGAGCTGGAGTGCTCTCAAGGTGATGATCTTTATCAGTTATTCCTTGCTGGGCTAGACAGTGAATGGGTAATGTGCGAGTGTGAGGGGAAATCCACTTCTTTACAGCAACAGAAAACAGAAAAAATACCGGTGTTTTTAATATTTTTTTAATCGCATATTATCCTTTTTTGTCTGTAGTCACTGTGTTTACGCTCCACAGCCTTTTATTCTATTTAACCTTCTCAGCAACAACACTTTCAAAAGAAAACCCAAAACAATAAAGGCGATTGATGTAATTTAAACTCGTGGTCTAATTTTTAACGTTCTTTACAGAATTAGCATCACCTCGGAAATGCAAAATTCTGCACGAATTAAAAAATAAAAGCACCGGTATTATTCTACAGTTTAGTGCACAGAAAAAAGATAATTAAGAAAACAAGGATGACACATCTGAGAGTTCAGTAAATTAATGGGATCTATGGTTACAACTTGAGCAGATACAGAACATGAAAAAATGGAAATATTTCAGACCGAGTCATGTTTGGCATGGATATCTGGCTTTGTAAAAATGATCAAAGATCCTTCCAGGAGAAAAATGACCTGCAACTCCAACTGATAAATGCTCCCAAAGTTTTAGATGAAAAGCTCGTTTGTTGTCTCCAAAGCTTCCCAAAAAACTTTGAACTCCTGCCCCATGAGAGATGACTGTACAATATCAAACCCAAAAACTGAGTGTCGCAGCTTTTCTTCTGCTGATAACACACAAAAAAATGTATAAATTTCCTAAGATCTGTTTGGTACAACTACAAAAATAGATGTTTTAAAATATCCCCAAACCAAGAGCATGAGGATTATTTATGGCACCCTTGAAGAAATGAAATAATCCCATTCATCTGAACAGACAGTTAAGCCCAGACTTTAGACTCCCCACAAAGCTCATGTCTTTCAATATCACTACACCTGCACATGATAATAGATAAAAAAAAGGTCAACTATATTCAAAAAATTTTTGCTTTTGCTTTTCTAAGTGACGCTGTGTTAGCCAAAGAGGACGATCTCTTTGAAAGGATTACATTAAAGATAAATCTATTTTTATACATACAAAGGAACAAGATCTTGTGCTGAATTTTTACAGATTCTTAAGCTTGGAAAATTGGGGCATCGCATTGCTTTGAACCCTCTGATCTTTGCAGAGTAAGAGGAGAAAAGCATGCGGTGTTTGGGTGGGGATTCAGGGAGGGGGGCGAAGGAGCAATGTATCTCACACGCAAAACTTAACCGTCTAACCATGTCAAAATGAGAAAGAAAAAAAATATGAGAAAAAAAGCCAAACAGAGGCAAATCTTCTGGAAAAACAGAGTCAAACAGCTTGGGGTCTAACCTGAAAGACAGATCTATAGTTTTGGAGTGCTCAGACACTCACACAACTAAACCTGAAGTTCTGTACGGTGTTGCTTCTATGATGAAGCAGCAAAGAGAAGGTTTCTGACGTGAGAATCCCAGAAGAAGCAGCAGTGAGCCTAAAGAATAGCTGCTTGCAAAAAACCATCCGCAGATCCCAACAATGACGCATATATATAATGAACACTAAGCATGAGTCTTAATGATTAGATAGATTTGAGTTTTGCCAAAGAATTGCTTCGCAAGTCAGCAGCAAGAAAGATCAACTAAGACGAAATGTAATATTCCCTAAGTAATTGCTGTACAAATCTGTCTTCTTTAGTGAATAAGGACCCTGTACAATTTGAGTTACTTTTAAACGTATAAGTTGCGCATATCAGTTTCCATTTCTAAAACTTAAAGCCACCTTATCAAGTGCAAAAATCAAACAGATGCAAGTACATCCCAATTGCACACATTTCATGCAGTAATAGAAGGCATATCAAAGCGATGAATCAGTTCACTGCTAGAAAAAGCAAAAACACATTCTTGCAATGCAGATCCCCTGACATTTCAACCATCTGCTGTCTTTGTCCTTAACACAATTTACATTGCAGCTCCTTAAATAGTTTTACTAGCATTTTTCAATCCAGTTTGTACTTTTTCATCCCTTAAATTGCTGGCGACAGCAATAGCACAGGAGACTGAGCGCTTGGCGAGCCCAGAACAAACGTGTTACCCGGCCATGTTGACCCGCAGCTGAAGTTGTTTACCAAGCCATGTCCAATGTCTTAAACAAAGCCTACAGTTCACAATATTAACCTTTCATTCAAGATACAAAGTTACACCCGATGTACAGCTGAGAGCCACGGACTATGGCAGGAAACAGTACTACACTGCTTGAGCAACAACAATAATCATTTTGAAAAGACAAAAAAATTTTCCTATGGAGCAGTAAGTGCAATGTGCTTTGTTTTTATATTGACTCAGAACAAATAATATATATATTTTTAAAGAAGAAATTAAATGTCACACTGAAAAGGTTTGCGAAACAGAGAAAGAAGCAAATGTTCAAACAAACAAACAAAAGCATTAAAACGAACAGACGCACTGATTAAAGAAAACGCATAAAGAGCTCTGATTCTGAAAATTTCACTTCCTCAGTCCCTAACTTGTGCTCTGACCACTCTGACCATGCAAGCTCAAAAAACCTGCATATCTGGCCTACCTAACGGAGCAATTCTCAAAAGACGTTGAAAGGAAAACTGTCAAAAACATCATCAGTTTTTGCCCATGTCGATTTCAAATATCATTTTTACTTGTAATTTATTAATTTTATTTACATATCAAAACTTACTTGTTAAATTAGTGTATTTGTGTTGTTGATGTTGCCATAGAGAACACACATGGGTCAAATATTCTTTCCTTTTGGTTGCATTAATTGGGTACTATTTTCTTTTTTTTTTTTTTTCCTCCACGTTATTAGTTGCAGTTTTTACAGTGTATGCAGATTTTAGACTTAGTTAGATTTTTTATTTAAATCAAACTGTGTTCAATTGTGTTTGTAAAGTCTGTGGTAGCTTTTGTTGCAACATAAAATAATTTAAACAGAAAAAATTCAAAATAGCGCCAAGAAACTTGTATTATTTCGGCGACTTTAAGCTTGTAGTTTTAACTTATTGTTAACTTAAAAACTATTTATTATCATTATTATTATTGCCTCGTATAAAGTATGTTTTGTGTATATTTATGGTTTATTTCATTATATTTGCAAGTTTAAAAGAATTTAAGTTTGCCAAAATTGTGGTTACACCATTTTGTTTCTTAAAAGGGAGACACATAGAAAAACAGCTTTAGAATTTGGAAACGTTCTCCATAGTCAAAGAATGCACTGCTATATTTAACTAATTGAAGTGTATAAACATACATGCTGTGTGCTAGATGTTATGCCTTTACTGCCTGTGTTCTGTTTGTCTTGTTAAATGAAAATCTTTTAATTATTTAATCTAATCACAGTCTTGTTTTTTCAACCACTCGTTGAACCCCCTGAGATGAGGAGAAGGCCACCTTTCGAGTCTTCAGCCCGCTTGAAGGTGCAACAACTAGCCAGTTTGAGTTTGAGTCGCTCACAAGAAGCTTTCCTGTTTTGCCTAAAAATGATAGATTACAGGTATCAAATTTACTTCAATTTTGTCACATTTGAGGGGGGAAAAAATGCATTTCCCTGGCTTTGAAAATGTGCTGCAGAGCTCCAAAAAGCTGCAGGAAAGTTTTCTTGGGAGTAATAAAGGGGTGAGTGGTCCTTCTGTTTATCAACTGTATTTTGTGTCTATTTATTTAGAAAAGGGGACGCAGTAAGTTAGTGAAGTTTTTCTTACACTTTCCTGGAATGGTAGAACAAATCAAAGGTGAAAAATGATCAAACAGTTCTGCGGACGCCACCGTCAGCAGGAAAACTGCAAAATCACATACTTCCAGACATGACCAAATGAACAATGTCAAAATTTAACAAAGGAAAAAAAAAGATAAACCTTTCAGTTTAGAATAGGATATTTATTACTGGGATTTCAGCTGAAGACGCTTGAAGACTTTTTCATGGAATTGTTTAATTATTTGTACTTTACATGCCAGAAAAATAAAATAAAAGTTACAAATACAAATGGCTGTTTTTTTTGTGGCACAAAAAACTACCTCAAAGTCACATGGAAGAGGAAGTAAGTTTTTTACTTTTTGGTCACATAAAATACCATAATAAATACCTTGCACTGGCAGCACATGAAACATAAAACATCTATAATTTTTCATATTTTCAATAAAACATTGCATTTTCTCCAACAAATCTTTTTTAATAGGTTTGACTGATTGCAGGTAGACTCATTTTTGTCAATTAGCAAATAAAAAACTAATTATAGTTAATTATATTTCATCTGGACTTTTTATTCTTTAAATAAATCATAAAGTGAAGTGGTGAAGTATACTCTGACTTTAATCCAACCTAATCTCTAATCTATGTTTAATGCTGATGCTTGTAGAGCTTGAGATGAAGATTAATTATTGGTAGGTCAGAAAATTAAGGCTTTTAATAATGAAATATGAACACATGTCATATTTTGTTAAGAATTATGTTGTTTTCTTCATCTAAGTAGACATTTGCTCTTCTCACAACTGGGGCAGACATACACCCAAAGTTTTAACAGGCAAGACTGATGTGAAGTTTTCCATATTTTGCCTAAATAATACAGATTATTTCATCATTGATCTTCATTTTTACCTAACACCACCTGCTTCAGGTAAACACAAACCGATTTGAGGGTGAAACTTGAGGCATTTTTGATTTTTCCCACCTGGTGTCTGCACTTAGACAAGCAGAGCAACGAAGGCAACATGACTCAGCTTTGATTTTCAAAGCTATTTGTCAAGCTAATTTATGCTCCTTCCATTTAGATATTGATCGATTAGGTTTAGAAGCTCGGCTGCCTCATGAGTTCCCATTTATGTCTCTTTTAATGTTCTTCATCCTGTGTCTCGCCTTAATGATGTAATCAGTCACACCCTCTGCCCCCTGGATACTAATTCTCAGTTTTTGAAGGAAGCATTTGTGTGCCTGTTATTATAAATGGTGGTCTCATAAATGGAACTGTGCTGTCATATTTCAGAAGTGCAATAATTCAGCCTCTCAATGGAAAAAAACTGACCTGGTAGAAGCTAAAATGACTAATTTTAAAGGACAATTTCAAGATTAGGCTGCTCAGCATTTTGGGAGGAAAAAAGTTGTTTAAACTTTTTCACAACATTTTAGTCTAAGTTTGACAGCAGAGCTTTGGGATAGCTAAGATTTGATTGACTTGCTTAAGTTGAGTCTAGAAGAAATGAGCAGATTTTAACAATGTATTTAAATAAAATTATTCAAGAGAGAACCAACCTATACTGCAAAAACAGGCCCTTTAGAAATAAGTCAAAACTTCTCACCCCATTGCCAGATTTTCTTTAAATAAGCAAAAGAAAGTCTGTCAATGGGTAAGAAAATGGGTCTTAATACAAAATTCTTATTTTAAGAAAAAAAAAATAGTTACAAAGCTAAATTTGATAAAAATTAGGTTCTTTTCAGTAAAAAATCCTTTATAATTTGTTTATAGATATATATTTTTTTCTTTCAAAGACAGAAGTCTTTTTACTTTAGATTCTGTGTTTGCAGTTTACAAGTGACCATAGCTCCTTTGCCATTCATCATTTGGTAGTATCATTTTTTGATGTGCTTTCATTAAGACTTACTGTCAACGTATGACTGTCTGCTTTTGATAAATCACCTTATTTCCAATTTTCAAACAGCTTCTTTAAAGTTTGACAATGCCAGTCCCAAACCAATATTGATTCAAGTAATTCTGACAGAGAAATAAGACATTTTAAACTGTATTTGGTTATACATTAGCAAATTTTTAAAGCCATTTTGCTATAAGATGAAGGGAATTATCTTTAGAAAATAATAAATAAGTACAAAGTGGGTTTTCCTGTGAGTTAAAAGTTTTTTGGAACAAGGTTGTTAGATCATGTAAGGAAGATTTTTATACTTGCCATCATCAGTATATCTCAATTTCTAAAACTATGATTTAAATACGGTGCTTACGCAACTGTAACACACAGCTTTAGATTATGATAAACAACTTTATTTGAAAACTATGGAATGACATTTAAAATCACCACGAAGCATTGCAGTGGAAGATCAGATTACACTTGTTGACATGTTGGTCATTCTACAGTTAACTATTTAATGGAATTAATCATCAAACTTAAAAAAAAAAATAATAATTCGATCGCTGTCCCAACTGTGGTCCGCTTACAGCAACCTGCAAGACAAAGCATAAACAGTTATTTTAGTGTTTTCTGTGCTGAAGCAAGTAGCATTAAAAAAAAAAAAAAAAAAAAAAAAACTTTCAACCAGTTTTTAATCTTTGTTGACTTTCAAGGATTGAACATTCACTTAAGTCAACTATTTACTAGCAAACATGTAAAAATTCTTATACTTTATTTGCAAATTCTCTTGTTGCATGATGTTCATGTTTAGAGACATTCAGAATGTATTAAGAATGGAGGTTCGTCAATATATTAAATATAAAATACCTTGATTTTAAATTGTGCAATTTTAAAACAAAGAAAAGCAGGAAATAAAATGAACTATAAAAAAATATGTAAAAATACAAAATCTACAACTTAAGACTGTTTTGCCATAGTTGAAAGTATAAAAATAAAGTTTAAAATACATTTATCTTGTAAAAATGCCAAAACATTTTAACATTTAGCAACAAAGCAGTGTTTCTGAAATACCATATTCTTTGTTCTGTCTTTAAAGTTAGATTTTTTTTTTGTTTGTGGTTTTTCACAGCAATTCTCCAAGTTTGCATGAACAACTTTATTTAAACCTTAAGTTGTAACTTATTTCTCAATAATGGTAATAATAATTTCAGGAAAATTGTAGACTAGTTTTTTTTCTTTATTTTTTCCAATTTTTTTCTTAAAATAAAACTTCCCATTGACAAATGTGATCTTCTATACTTAAATAATCTGATTCTTTTCAAAAATGAAGATTAATTTATGTGTTTTAGATCAAAACTTCCCTTTCAAACAACTCAAGGAACAACTTTCCTTTCATTTTTTTAAGTGTACATCAATAAACAAGGTCATCGAAGTCTTATAACAATAAAGAAAAGTCAGAGCCACTAACCGCTGTTGAGGATCTAGAGTTCTTCATGCTCGTGAAAAGTTGCATCGACACTCTGAGGTTCCTGACAGACAGCTGGAGTAATAAACTCCATAAGGTACTCGCAGCGGCTGGGCTCTGAGGTGGACGTCACCACCGTTTCTTTTCCACATGTCAACTTAACCTAAAATAATAATAAAATACGTGTTGACTGAAAACATGAAAAACTCAAAATGAATAAACAGGAAACTTCATGCTGAGTCTGGACTCACAGTGGTGGATCTATTGGGGCCTTGCCAGCAACCTGTTCCATGTTCATACTTCATCACAGAGTAGACATTATCTTCAGGACCTGCCCATTTCCCCCAGGTTCTAACAAAAAAAGTTACAGGATGTGAGATTTTTTTTAGCACAAATGATGACAAAAAAAATAAACAAAAAAAAACTTCTTTACCCCAAGTCAGTTTCTGATCCACCATATTTAGGCTTCTGGGACACTCTGTTAAAGGGACAGAGCTTGTAGATGTACCTGGCAAAACAATAAACATTCTTAGAGAAGAGTTAAAGCTACCAAATAAAAAGTATTTCAAATTAAGAGTAAGCACATACTCTCCAGTATGCAGCTCATAACAGTGGCTGTAGAGGTAAGCAAACTCAGCACTTGCTCCAAAGTCAAAAGAGATTTCCTTGTCAAGATTCCTGGAAACGTTCAACATTTATTTTTGTCTTGATTTAGTATCTTCAAGAATGACTGCGTTTGTGTAAAGCAGAGTCTGAGAGATGCAAAGTAAGGAGGTACCTGATTTGATCATCCAGCTCACGAAGAGCCTTTTCAGCCTCATTGAACTCATCCCTGGCTTTCTGAGCGACTGGAAATCAAACATAACCCAAACAAATATGAGAAAAACAGAACTCATTTTGATTTTTACAATATCAATAAAATGCTTCAACTACAAAAATTAAATGACTTATTGGTAGGATCATCGGTTGTGCAAGAAAAAATCTATTCTAAGTTAAATAGTTTTAAATATTTGTAAGCTGAAGGAATCACTTTGATAGCATTTAATAAACATATTCTTATTCAAATTCAGTTTTACATACACATTTATTTTTAAAAAACAACAAGAAATAAAAAAGAGACTGTTCTCTTTTTAAATAAAGATTCATTTAAATAGTAAACTAAAAATGTAAATGTAAGCTCATAACCCAGTAATTTACACACCATCAATGAGACTCTGTGTTTCTTGGTCATATGGAGGCATCGCTTCTTCTTCATCTTCCTTCTTATCATGAGTCTGCAACGTATCAGATCCCTGGAGGCCAAGCAAACCACAGTCAAATAATCGCAAGTTATTACTGATATATATGAAGAAACCTTTTATCTTACCTTATAGTCGACTTCATCAAGGTCCTCATCCTCAGGATCTTCCTCATCATCATCATCATCCTCTGGGATGTCATCATCAGGGTACAGCTCTGAGTCGTTATCAGAGGGTTGTTCCTTTGCTTCTTCTTGAGAAGTTTCCTCTGGTGCCGGGGTGTCGGTGTGTGACTGTGGTCGACAGAATCTCATTCTCAGTGAAACTGCAGCATTTTCTCATAGTGTGAAAAAGGACACGCAGGCACTTACCTCAGACTGAAATTTCTCTCTGATATTATTCCAAACTGACTCAAACGATGCTCCATCTACTTTGTCTACTCCGCCCAACAATCCCTTTACAGACAGAAACATATTTCCAATTCCATGAAGTTTCTTCAAACATGTTAGAGATAAACCTAAACCAATACTCCTTACAATAAAAATAAGCTACCTGGGCTTCCGTATCTGTGAATGTACCATCTGCATCTGGATCAAGCTCAGAATGGGGTAAGAGTTCATCCACTGTGACACTGTGGCACACAAAAACAAATGAAAACGCTGTTTTTCAGTCACAAACTCGTATTTCTATGAGAAGTTTTTCTTCTAGATTATTGCAGCTTGTTTCCGAACATTTTTGAAATTTAAGAGTTGTCTCTTAAGCTTAAACATGATGATCATTTCATTCTTTAGTTCCAAAATTGTTTAGAATGTCATTACTCACAAGCCATCTGCATCTTTATCCAGTTCAAGAAACACTCCAGACATGCGAGCTTTCTCTTTCTCCATTCGAATGACAGCTTTTTGATCTAAAAATATAAAAACTATCATTTAAAAAGTGCTATCAATGTATTTATTAATTTCTATGACATTGTTCTCACACAAGTTTTAAATTAGATGACTTCAGAAAAAAATACATATGTTCAGATAACATTTTATTAATTTACATGTTGTAATTTACTTTTCTAACAGAAGGTGGTATCATAGTTACAAGAGTTAAACTTATACCTTCCCAAGCCTTTAGATGGCGTTCTTTAGCTTCATTCTCTGGCTGCTCTGCCTTTTCTTTCACAGTTCTCAAGGCATCCACTTTCTCTTCCAGATCCTTCCTATTGCTTTGGACTTCTGCAAGCTTGGTCTGTCAGAAAAGGAAATGGCAACAGTGAGGAAAATCTAAGCAATTTCTACACATCTACTTTTAGCAAAAAGAAAAAAAAAAGCAATTTGAGATTATTATAAAGAGAAATAACATCTCAACAGCAAACAAAAAAAAAAAAAAAAAAAAAAGAAAGCTGTTGACCTTTTTCTCCTCAAGACCGCTTTTAGCCTCATGGATAAGTTGCTGTTTGAGCAAAAAGCCCTCCTTTGCAATTTCTGCCATTTTTTGAAGACTCTCAATTTCTTTGCGGCCCAACTCCCTGCAAAGCAAGTAATGTGTTATTGCACATTATTTTCTATATTTATTTAAAGACCATTAAGGCTTATTGATACTGTTTAAACATTTTAAAACAAAAGCAACAGTAACCTGCAGGTGTTTTGACAGACAGTACCACTGTTGTATTCATCTGTAGCATCACAGCAGTCTGCAACAAAAAGCTAAAAGTTAAACAAAGACTACGAGAAATTAAAAAAGGGGAAAAAAACTAAAGATCATACCACAGATTCCATCATTGATGCGAGAAGAAGGGATGAACGCTGGCCGAAAACCAGCATTAGTGCAATGGAAGCTGCCATTGGGACAAGCAGCAGTGCCTAGAAATTAAGATGACATGAATTATTCATATATTAAGAACTTTATATTTAAAACTCCCTATTTTTCATAAAATTACAGAAACTCATCTTAACATACTGATTGACATCTATCCATCTAAAGAACTTTTAAGATTTGATTTAATATCAATGATAATGTATAGATTTTGTGAAAAACAAATCGACAACATTTGTTTTTCTTATGTCCCCTGGCTACAAAATTTACTCACCATAACTACCATTTTCATTAAACATAATGTTTGGCTTCATATTATAAAACATATTAGAAACATTTTGAATGCTACCCCCCCAAAAACTAGAACATTTAAAGACCCACTTCAATGAAAAAATTTGTTTTTTCACATTTTCTAGAATCATTTTTTTTCTCATCATGGAGGACAACATGTAAAAAATAATTTAAGATTAAACTGCATTTGAGTTTTGTTTTTTTGTTTTTTGTGCTGGATCAGTTGCAGATAAAAACAAATTATATTAAAAAAAAAAAAACAATGATGTTGGGCAAACACACCTGGCTCATCAGACCCATCATGGCAGTCACAGTAGTCGTCATTTACTCTGTCAAAGGGAACAGAGAGGGATCCATCCAAGCATGTAAAAGGTTTGCCCTCTTCATAAAACTGTCGTTCTATTTTAAATACAACACAAACAAACATGGTGTCAAATTAGTTTAAAAAACATGTTCTGATTAGTCCAAAAAACAATGTTTTCTGTTTAAAATGAGTAAAATTGTAATAAACAATGACGAGTTCAACTCCCCAAGGAAAACAATCACACTATACACAAATTTATTTAATACGGTAAAGCACGTGAGCAGCGTTAAAAGTAGAAACCTTACTCGAAAGAGGGACACCGCGGGGACGCTGGACCTCCACGGGCGAGGCTGCTCCGCACAGCAGCAGCAGAAGGGGAAGCAACAGACAGGGCACTTCCATGGTCCACAACTCGAAATTTCAAAGCCCAAAACTGCTGTATACCATTCCACAGACAACACACATCAAGCATGTTAATCTGACCGATCAATACATTTCACACAAAGCCGATTAAACTACGTTAAGTGCATTTAGCTCTCACTGATTTAACTTCAACCAACTAGCAAATTAAGCTAACAATCGAACAAAAAAGCCGTAACATAAGAATAATTTAAAAATTGTGGTAATACCTTTAGTCTCGCCGCAACCCTGCTCAAGTAAATACTTATTTTTGAGATGCAAAAATGTAATTTGCTTCTACTAGTAGCCAAGCTAACAAGCAACCGCTACGAGTAGCATTACTTGTCAGTTCCGTAATCACAAGGCGCATGCCCACATTTGCCGAATGCCCTGTTTGATTTTAATAGGCCGAAGCTTTCTTCTATTGACGTGATTGGCGGAGGACATGGCAGGACGTCACAGCTGCACACCGAAGTGAATGCTGGGTAATTTGTATAAAACTGCAGCCATCTCAAACGCCGAAGAATTCTAGACAATTAATTTTACTGATTTGAACAGAATTTCCATTTGATGTGAATTAAAATGTAAGGGTAATTTTTGGAATTAGTTTGATCCTTAAGCATATCACAACGATATCTGTTTGGTTTTGCTTTATTTTATTTTATTTTTTTAATAAATGTATCTTCCTTTTTTATCTTAACAGTTTTCCTGGTTGTAAACAAAAACATGTTCTGCCACTATATAAATACATTATTCCTGTTTCTAAAAAAAAAAGAAAAAGTATTTTAAAATTATTTGAAAATGTACTGCATTTCAAATTTTTTTTTAGGATGGGGATTGCAAATCAAACTGACAGAAAAACAGAGTAAATTGATTTTTAAGAAAAATCAAAAATACTATTTGAAAAAATCTTACATTTAACTAGTGGTTCCTTTTTATTATAATCCTTATTTTTATCCCAAATACAATGTTGATTTAATTTAGTTAAAACTCTCCACTACTTTGGGATTTTACACCAACCAAACATTTTTATCTTTTATGATTATTATTTGAATTTATTTAAACATGAATAGTGAAGAAGCAGGCAACAAAAAAGGACCAATCAAAAAAGTGTCAAAGCCAGCACGACAATTAGTTTCTTTTAATAAAAAAATCTTGCTTTATTTGTATTTTTAACACATTTTACAGTACTCAACAGTGAAATAAAATTAAAAATATACTGATATACTATAGCATTGTTTTATATATAGATGTTTTGCTTATTAAATGCATTTATCCACAAAATGACACCTCAGCTCTGTTAAGTGGAGAAACTCTCATAAAAATAATATAATAAAAAATAACCCAGACACATTTTACACATTACAACTAGATCATTTACAAATATTACAATCATTTCATGTTCTCCCCCCTTTAGTAATCTTTCTCACTGGTGAACAAACACAGGAGTTAAAGCCCAAAGAATTGATCCCAAAGGGTGTCAGTCTGACATAACATTACATGACAGTAACACACATGGAAACCAGCTAGTTAGGCCACCATGAGACTAAAGTTACTAAGAACCAAATGTGGTGATAGTGATATAATAATATCCTAGTTATATAAGGGCACATTTCTTCAAATGCGTTATATCTCCAGCAATGATCATTTATTTGACTCTGTTAGTCAGATAAGTTTACTAAAGTGTTATTAGTCTGTATGATCATGCCTAAAGAGAGGGGTTAGCATTGACTGCTGTATAAAGTGAGTTGTAATTTTCCCCAGTAATGAACAGGTGTGTGCCAACAAAAACAACCAGCACAGACTGTATACATTACATGAAACACTGTTCGTCTCAAAACCTGATGAATTAAAGTGCAAATCTATATGATTTTGACAATAATTGTGCACAATTAAAAATCATGATCAAATGTCGTCACAAGTGGGGGAAAGAGAAGGTCAAAATGTGGCTTGCAGTTCCTCAGTGGTTCCTTGAACATTTTTCAGTGGTTATTGTCAATTATGGTTTTGGTCAAACTCCCATTTACAAACCGTTATTACATTATGTACAGAGTGGTCGTGATTATAGCTATATCAATCCGCATGTGATTTGTTTGCCTGACCGTCCACCACAATGATATAAAAATAAACTGTACACAAACTGTTTAAAGAAAACACTTCTTGCAGTTTTCTTTGTCATTTAAAAAGAATGGCAGCAATCAATTGAATAATTTTCTTAAGAAACAATTGCTACAGTATTGTGTTTGTATGGCAATGAAATATATTAGGTTGTTTTTTTTTTGTTTTAATAGCTCATGACAGAGCAAGAAGCCACGAAAACAAAGCAACATGTTAAAGTAAAAGGCCAGTGCATATGGGAATCTTTTATTTATGTAGCTGCAAGAGCAATCCTGGATTCCCATTTGACCAGATGAAGAAAAAGCCTGAGTGGTGGCCTCGCAGCTCTGCTCCATCCTGCAACGGAGTAGGTCAAACACACAGGCTTTTTGCTGCACCAAGCTGTGTGGTGTTTTTAGATAAGCTCAGTTACTGACCAGCAGAAACTTTCTCTTATCTTTAAACCTTTTTTTTTCTACCCTGTGAAAAACAAACACCAGAACAATTCCTTTCAGCTGAAAATCCTGAACACTGTTAAACAAGATGGAATAAGACCAACGAGTGTGGGGATGACATGACAGCGTCTGACATCCTGCTTCCTCTTGCTGTTACTTTTTTCTTTGTTCAATTATCTTTTTTTTTCTTTCATTTGTTCAGAAGATCCTGATTAAAGTTTAACACATTCTGTGTGTTGGCCCAAGCACAGCAAGAACATAACAAATCCCCTCTGAAGGTAATGCTAAATACGCTGTGTCTAGACACACCAATATTCACAGAAATAAGCATACAGACGTGATATAAATATACTAAGGTATCTATCATATATCTTGTAAATATACATACTTGCAGGTGCGTATCGTCCTGCATCAGACATTAAGGCAAAATCCATCAAACAAAGTGAGGATGATTAGGGACTGTCCGACCACAAGTTGTCGCACTCCTTTCCCCTGACATTCAGCCTCCCTGATTTCTCTTATTCATTGGCCTTCCTTTGAACCCTTTCACCCACCGAAGCTTCTCATTCTTTACTTTGGTGAAAATAGTTGGTAATGAGGACACAAGTGCAAGTGGGTGTGAGACGACAAACAAAAACTTGTTCTTTTCGGGGCATAATTCGAGAACCCTTTCAACATATTCAACAACTTTTAAATATATAAAATAGGCAGAATGTATGCTTCAAAGCATCGCATGGCTTTTTTCTCAGAAAATTTAAAGAAAATCGTTTAATAGAAAAGCAAAGAAAAAAGAAAAGAAAAGAAATGCTGGAAAGAGTCCACTGGTGATCGTGATGGTCTCAGTGTTTGCTCTGCATCTCGAGTTGAAATATTACCAGAAGAGCAACAAAGGAAGACTTACAGCAGAAAAATATCACAGCAGAAGTTGTGAGCTGCACACCACAATACCATGAAGAGTAAAGAGAGATCAGATCCTTCACAAGAGACAATCAGAAACAACTCTCCAGTTCCACAATGCATTGCTTCACGACAGCTCCAATCAGGAAGCTGGTGTTTCAGAAAGGCACAGAGCCATCTCGCACCAGTAGCACTCTCCTTGTAAAGGGAAAAAAAAGACACGTAGGACCTGTGGGTCCCCTTATCGCAGAAACTTCTATTCCTTAGATTTCAACCCCTCCAACTCTGTGATTTTTCTTTCCGACATAAATGGAAAAAACATCCCTTAAAACTTGGAGCCTCTCTTGTAAGAACAGTTTCCAAAGAGATTCTAACAGATGTGACTTACTAATACTGACTAAACACTTGTTAATACACCATTTAGGGATGGCTTTTTCCAAAGGGATTCAATTATTGGTGGATGCCCCTTGTGTAGATGCACACAAACAAACATACAATGTGGTGTGTATCAGTGCACTTCCAAAAAAATAGAAGGGTAGAGTACACATGGACTGCAATTACCTTGCATGACAGCTAAATGCATGTGCATGCATTGCATTAGGGTATTCAACATGACTTGCTCCTGCTCTTGGATTTTGTGTTTTGATGTCACATTATGTGTGTTATGTGCATTTCTAACACCAGAGGGCTACACTGCCTTCAGTTGCCCATTAGTAATGCTCTCCAAAGTACCAGTGAGTCTGATGTTCTCTTTGAAATCCCTCAAATGGCGAGCCATCACTCCAAATCTACAGTTGCTGTGTAATTAGCTTCTCTTAAACGATTTTAATTGATTCCCTTTTTAAAAAATATATTTAAAGGTTTGTGTTGTCATTGCAGTTTTATTTCTTCTTGGTTTGGCCACTGAAATGATGAACGAGATAATCTGTGCAAGTGATGAGAGAGGGATACAGGGAGCAGAACTCATGTATCCTCAGCTTGTGAAGAAGAATCTTCCTCTTCCTCTACAGGACTTGTGTCAGAAAGTCTTTCCTTCTCAGGCCCCTCAGCCTGAGATTTCAGCTCGTCCTCCACCTCCTCTTCCTCCATCGCTACCTCATCCTCCTCCTCGATTATATCCTCATTTTCGTCCTCTGCCATTGTGTCTTCCTCGTCTTCTTTTTTACTCCCCTCATCGCCATGGCTATAGTCCTGTGCCGCATGGTTGGATGTGGGTTTGTCCGCCTCCTCTTCCTGTTCTGTCTGTGAGCTCTCTTCCAGGGTGAGTTCAAATTGAAACTTGTCTATGCATACGTTTAGATCCTTGTCCCCTTGACCCACTGCGGGCGGTGAGGGGCTTTGTGGAATAGTGCTCTGGTACCAGTCCCTGTTGTCCTCCAAGGTATCCAGGATCTCTTGGGCATCAGGGTACACAAGGTCCCCCCACGTCTCCCAAAGAGGGTGAACGATATAGTCAATGAAGCCCACCTACAATGTGGCAAAAAATGAGATGATTGGCATGAATGAATTCAGCTCAACAGTGTTAAAGTACTCCCTGCAAATCAGCATTAAAAATGTAGAAGGATGACTGCTGAGATCAGAGCTCTCTCTGCCCCGCTGTTTGATGCCACCTGCAGCTGCAACAGTCATCAAACAGAGCTCAAAGTCGACGCCATGCATGCTCGTCTTCACTCCCAATGGTTTACCTGACTCTTTTCTACAGATGCAGTGTGTTTGTCACACATGGGGCTGATCTCCATGCCTCGCTCCCTCTCCTTATCCCCCTGCCTGAAGAACTCCTCCATGATCCTCTCTGTCCATTGTCGATACACAGCCAGAGGCTTTGTCGGATTGCTCAGGTCAGCACAGTGCACCATGTTCCTCAACACCTGCGCCATAAAACAGAAGTGGGAAAAAAGCACCTTGAGTTCAGACAATTATTGTTCTTTTGTTTGCCTGACATTTAGTATCAGAAATTGCCAAAACATCAAGTTCTTCCGGGCCTCTTTGGGGTTTGTTCTTGTCTCGTCTGTAAAGACTCACTCTGATCATCTTTTGATCTGTTGTAACAGCGTTCCCAGTGGTCTTTTAATTGGGATTATGCCGTTTTTAGCCAAAACAAAATATCTTGTAGTTTTCTAGTACATATTTTCTGCAGCGTGACAGTAGTTCATTAGAAATGAGTTGTGGGCAAGACTGAGAAAGACATTTTAAGCTTTAAATTTTTCTTTATATACATACTTCCTCCAATGTGAGAAAAATGCCACAGAACCTGTTATAAACACCAAAAACACAATTTTCATCGGAGTGGGTTCTTTAAATGGCTTTATGTGCATTTCTAAACGTGATGTTCTGAACCCATAACCCTATTTTCTCCCCATCAACTTACAACACATGGCAGTATAAGCTGCAAAACTAAATTTTAATGCTTTAAATTTAGGTGCAATCATTTTTCAGACTTTAAAATTAACAGAATGATAAATTGATCAAGTTTACCATATTGATTCAAAGCTTGATTGAAGAAATGACAGTTAAAACGTAAATTTTGACCTCATATTTGCAATGATTTCTCTTACATTCTTTGGCAGCCCGTTGGAAAAGTGTGCAAATGATCTTCTTTCTTTCCTTTTTTACATATCAGACCCCACATAAAGTCTCCAAATAGCCACAGTTCACTGAATTTACCACCAAGTAAATAGAAAATCTGACCTGTATGCGATCAGTGTAGTGGTCGAGCATCAGAACTCCAGAACTTGTCACTTTCTTTGTTTCTACCATGGTCTTAAGGTCTGCCAGCAAACTCATGTGTTTGGACATGTCTGTTGCCAAAACCTAGGAAGAAAAACATTTATTAAAGCAAAAATAAAAGTTCAGATTGATAAAATGCAGAAATAATCATCACAGGACAGTATAGGCATAACAGCAGACACTCACCATATCAATAACAAGCTTCCTGAGACTCTGTCTCTGCCTTTTGCTAAGATTCTGGAAAATGTCACAGTTTTCCTCATGAAGCAGCTTAAAGCCCACAGCCAGGTGATGGTTCTCCAGAACAGACTCATCATTATACATCAAGGCCAACTCTGAGTCTGCAAGAGCAAGCAAGCAAGGGGCTCTCATCACAATTTAAAATCTTTTCTAAAAATATATAAAAACTCAGACTTTTTTCAACCCTTTAATAAAATAAGGATGTGAATGCTGATGAATTATGTTTATATATTTTTTTCATTGTCGTTTCTTTTAACTTACTAGTGTTTATGAGGAACTGGTTGGACACTCCTGGATGGTCTACATCATGAATGGCAGCAGCAAATAATGCAGCTAATATCTCTAGATCGGTGAACACAGCCTTAAAAAAAAGCGAAAACTGTCAATTCCAACAGGTCTGATCTTCTTGAAGAATTTTTGTAATAATATCACACTTTTGACCCTGTTAGCACACTTACATCTAAAGCTGGAGTGGACAGCAGTACATGGGTTGACTGAGTGACATCAGCAGCATGGAGGCTGTTGTGGTAGGCCACATTGGCGTGATAGTGGTCTTCCAGAGTCATGACATAGGTGACAAAAGTGTCCACAGGGATGCGAAAGGTCTTTAATAAATCTCTTTCCTGCAGCGGGGACAGTACAAGAAAGCTTTTCTAACATCCTAAATCCAAACAGAGTCTTCATAGATCCAAACCTCCTCAATGACCAGTCCTAGCAAACGTGTTTTGTTACTGGAGTGGCACCTAGAATCAGGAAAGTTTGCTTGCTATCCTGCTTACCTGAAAGATGGCATACATTATGCAGCTGAGGGGTCGATTATTAGAAAGCTCTGCCACATTGAAGATATTAAGGCCCCATCTGTTCAAGTCCATCAGTTCCTGAAGGTGAAACGGACAGTTACCTTTAACTGGCAGATGTTTATAGACAGGAACTTTTCTGGTGCTGCTTTTCCGTGTGTTTACCCGAGCTAATGCGTCTTCGTGTTCAGTCTTCACGCCAAAACGAGGCAAGGTGGAGTTGGAAAGGCTGGAGCTGTGCGTGAGTTTCTTTACTCCGCTGATGTGACACATGGGCTTCTCTCTTTCTCTTAAAGTTGGGGACGGGATTTCTACTTCATTCTGCTTATCTGGAGGGATCAAAAGAGGAGTCAGCTGCTTGACTAGAGATCAACAGGGGTTGGTGGTAGGTTTGATTTACCTAGAAAGGTGGTGGAGATGTATTCTGACACTTGGTTCCCTGAGCGACTCATCTCTGACAAATGTGACAGCTCTCTGTTCAACATCCTCTTGAACTGGGGGGGCAAACAAGATAGTCCTGTGTAACTATGAGGGGTAATTGATCATCCAAAAAACCGCCAGTGTGAATGCAAGATTAGTTCTATATGCAAGGAAATACACCTTATGAATTAAATTTGAGAAGATAAATTATTGCACTTGTCTACAAAAGGGTGAGAAATCAATTATGAATCATCCCTCCTCCTTTTCTCAGATGAGAACACACTGTTCAATACCCCAGCTTGCTTCCAGTGATGTGTTGCAGCAACGTGCCATTTTTATATGTATCGTTTCCGACTCCTCTGCAGTGTCAGCCATGAACTATGCAAATTTTTTAGGTCCCAGACACAAATGTGATGAAGTGCATAAATTACCAGCACAAAGAAAGAGTTCCCGAGAATGCTCTCTCTGCCTTTTCCTAATGGTTTCATATCTGGACACAAACACGGTTCCCTGTCAGGCGAATCGTAAGAAGGCACAATGCCATTCGGACAGACCCCTCTGTTTGTGTCCTACTGACTGATCTTTCACACATAACAATTTCCATGGCAACCGAAGCAGTTGCCATAGCAACTGCCTCCTCACAGTCAGTCCTTCATGTGAGAACAGTGGCTGTTTGGGTGACAATCTCAGAGAGTCTGCAGGTGACTCTGACCTTTACCAAGGTCAGCCCTCCTCCTCCTCCTCCTCCTCCTGTTGCAGCATGTCTCCGTTCTCTAAACGTCTTTGTTTCTCCCAGGGTAAACAAACCTCTTTATAAGAATGATCAAATCTTCCTTTCTCTCTTTCCCTCACACCTGTTCTGATCAGGTCAGCACTGGCTGCAAGTAAACAGGTACTGTTATTATGCAACCGAATCAAAACACTCATGAGAAGACTAGAGAGCCGTAACCCAGTGGCACACTTCAACAGCAGGCTCAGCCCTAAATCCCTCTCACCACCACGTTCCTCACTCCTTCCTTCCCTAATGCTGTAACGCTGAGTCATAACTGCCAACTGACACGTCTACAGTGCCAGTCCAAGTGCCAGGACAAACAACGCTCTTCCCCTTACACTGACTAATAAAGCAAACATGCAAACATCATAGAGGCATGACCACGGACAGGCACGCTGACACCTGTGCATGTGAGAAACCCAGGGCGGGAGCACAACCTTTAGCCCCACACACTGATGAGCAGCATATGGTTGCAGACACCTGAAAATGCTTTTACTGTAACCTGTTTCCTGGGATTCAGAAGTAAACACAATATTGGATAAAAAAACAACAGGAAAAGAATTCTTGCATTTTTGATGCAACACTGTAAAGATGCAGTGGCATCATAAATATGAGAAACGTGCTTTAAATGAGCCCTTCGATTTGTTTTGAGGCCAGCAGGAAAGAGGAAGAGGAATGTGTCAATCAGATGTAAGGATGGAAAAAAAACTGTATTAAACTGCAACAAGTCTGTCACAAATATGACTGGATTATGTCTGAGTTTCCTATTGAGGGATAAAATGTTTGATTTTTGCTTATTGGACAGAGATGCAGGTCAAAGAAGAAACATAGAAAATCTATTATTGAATCAATTTTTGATACAAAATGCAATTCATTAAATCCATGAATTAAGTTTTGAACAAAAGAGTATTATTTCAGATATAAACATCCACTAGAAAAAAACCCAAAAGCATTCATATTTCATCATTAAAAGATCAATCCTTGTTCCTGTAACGAACTAACTATAATCAAACTAAATTTGTGTAAGAATAGAAATTTTAAAAAAGGCCACTTATGTAAAATAGGAATTGATTTGTGAACTTGTCAATCAAAATTGAATGTATTTGGCAGTGGGACTCTGCTTTTTATTTGGTTGACATTTCTCCTATGTTGTTGAAATCCTTTGCAAAAGCTACAGCCCCCCTGTCTCTTGACTTAAATTACATATTTCTATATAATAAGTTTGATAACACACGTACTCATTTCTCCCTTCATAAAGTCAAAGTCAGTAACACCACAAGCTCACCACAGACAGTCTTTGACTGTGACACAATCAGAATTAAACAAAATTGTGGACTTGACAAACAGATTGGTTGTTAATGCAATCACAACAGTATTTCATTGAGTGTCTGCCTCATCCTTCAAAGACGGCCCCTGCCAAAGGGCCACTTGCTCTCTTAAGGCTGTAGATGCCCTACCTGGTCCCACCAGCCGATGAGCCAGGGCCTGGAGCAGGTCTCACAAAACAGATCCACTAAAGGCGTCCTACGTTCAGCAGGTGTTCCACCCCCCTCCAAGACTCCCCCTGCCGCTGCACCTGGGTCCAGCTCTGCCCCTGCCCTCCCCTGCAGCGGGCTATAGCTGGAGGAGCGGGGCAGCCTGTAGCCCCCTGGCACAGGCGAAGGGCAGGGGGATGGCGCCGGATCAATGGCCTCCACCACACCCATATTGAGGGTGACTGGTGGTTTGGGCCTTTGACACAGGCAGGAGGTGCGGTAGTGGAGCGGGCCGGGGGCACCGTGAGTGCCCCAGTGGCATGAGGGCGTCGTCAGGGCACGCGGAGAGAGCCCACAGCCAGTCAAGCCGGGATACTCCAGAGTGATGGATCCCCTAAGATGCGGGGAGGGTGAAGAAATGGGGGGGTGGGGTGGGGTGAGGGCAGGGGCCGCTGGAGCAGATTGTCCGTGCCTACATGCAGGACCCTAAAGCAGGCCGCCCCGTCAGTCCTGAGTCAGGCTCCAGCTTCAGTGTGGTCAGACAGCGAGGGTCCTCCTGATGGGCGAATCAGGAGCCCCCCGGATCTGGTTGCTCTGGAGACTACATCTCATCCCATTTGCTGAGCAGGGTGACCCAAATCTGCTGGATGAAGGCCGGACAAGTGGAGACAGAGGGGGAGAAAGGAGCCAAGTGAGGGCAGAGAGAGAAGCTGAAGGAGGAGATGTTTGTTGAACGAGGAGTAGCTTCAAAAGTTTTCAAATTAAAGAAGACATTTAGAGAAATTGCAAAACAGAGAGATGACCAGAGCAAATGATGGAGGGACGAATGACAGCAGGAGCATCGGGAAAAGAGGAGGGAGCAGAAGATGAGGGAAGGACAAAATCAAGGATGGAGAGAAATAGAGGGGTGCAGGTCAGGCCTGTAGCAGACGCTCGGGCTGAAAATCCAGACAGCTGGGCTCTGTGTTGCTTGCCCCTCCCCCACGGTACAGATCCAAAGGCCCGGCCCAGTCCTGCCGGTGCTCCAGCTTGTCTGTGCTGTCTCCTCGGTTTCACCTCCACTCAGCCTGTGCACAGGCAGGCAACCTGCATCCTGCTCGCTCCTCACCCCGGCCCTCTGCTCCCACACAAATCGAGCCTTAATTGGCCAAAAGCGCCGGGGGTCTAATCCTGCAGCTTCAGGCTGCCGTTCCTCCTCCAGTGCTCTGCCTCTTGCGCCATTTCCCTGAATGCCGTAGACAGCCCTTGCAAGCTAATCAGGCGCTTGCCTCCCTTGTCAGAGGCTGAGTGCGCATGTGCAACAAAACAGCATGTACGTCTGTCGAAAATATGTGTGAGAGCTCAGAGGGTGTGAGACTGAGCGACTGGCTCAGTCAGAAGGATTCCTGTGGCTCAGCCGCAGCTGAAAAGGTACAATGTCATTCCATCAGAGCCCCAGAAAACATGTTTTATTTATTTTCTGTTGCACACCAAAAATGATGCATTTAGCATTTATTATTCTGTACTGTCATTTAGGCTCCAAATAAAAACATAAATGTGTCTAATAAAAGCAGCACATGGGTCTGTATCTTTAAGACAGTACTCAATTAAGGGAGCATCGCCTCTGTCTCATTGGATGTTGCTGAAACCACATGTTTTGTTGTCAGAGTGGGAAGCCAATGACTAAAAGGGAAGGGCAGACCCTGCTGCTGCCGATAGCAACCAAGGTTACAGCGGAGACATCAGCATCAGGACCAGTCCCCCACCCCATCCTGTCCTCCTCCACCCGCATCCACATCTCTCCTGTCTATCTGTCACCGTGCCCCCACAAACACAAATGCATGGATCCTTAAAAAGCCCAGCCTCATATGCAGGCGTGCAGATGCCATACCACATCCAGAGCTATGATTCTGCGAGGCTTGGTGCCACACAACAATTTCACCCATCCAGAGGCGACATTACGGTAAAATATTAATCATACATCAAAATTTAATTAACTCAAAGAAACACATGCCAAGACTGAAAATAAACTTAAATGGCTTTTTTTAAACTTCTGTGCTAGTAAGTCAGAGTAAAAGGCCTGCCTCACAGCAGATGGACATCTTTACAGTTTTATATGAACCTATTTTATGTTGTCGTCTGACACATACTAGGAAAACTAAAGAAATATTGTTCATCAACGCAATTCTGACCCTTGTGCAGGTGAACATGTCCATGTGGACGGCTGCAAACCTTGTTGGAGGCCATCTCACTGACTGAACGGTGTGTTTGAATGGTCTCCAGCTGGTCCAGACACCAGTCCAGCTCCTCCAAAGTTTCCCGAGCCATCTGCTGGTACGTCTCCTCTGACAGGCACAGAGCAGGTAGATGAGAAAAAGCACAAAAATACAGATTTAAGTGGCCTAACTTCTGCAAACAAATTTCATTGTCTAATTTAAAACCACCCATCTCAATCACAATTATGAATTAGATGATTTTAATATTTTAAAACAAAAAATATAAAAGAATCCAACTGGAATTTTGAAACAGCAAAAAAATAACAAAACACAAACTCAAACACTTTTTTACCCTTGGTTTGCTGTTTTTCTAAACCAAAACTGTATTATACTTAACCTAACCTGATTTTAAAAATGCATAACAACACAAGCATTCATTTTTTGGAGGGACTTAATAGACTGCAGACTGTATGCAGATATTTTTTTAAAGATATTTCTAATCTGATACATACCAAAACACTCCTATTAAAATGTGAGTCTTTAAAGTGTGCATTTTCCCTTCTCATTATCGATGATACATGTGGGAATGTGGGAGTTTTAGTTCGTCATTTGAGAAAACTACCGTTTTTAATTAGTTGACAGCCTACCAGAAAGTGTAGCTTGGGGAACAGTGGGTTGGCTTTGCACTGGTGACCTCCTGTGGACAAACATGGAATCACATCAGCTAAAGAACTGCACAATGCTACCCTCTAGAGGTAAACGGTAACATTACAGGTTTGATTACAGTCTGAGACAACAAAAGGCTTTAATTCCACCGGGATAACTCTTTTTCTTTTTATAATATTCATTTGAAAAACCAGAAAAAACGAATAAACCAAATTCGAACATAGCACAATGTCTTTTTAAGTACTGTTAAAGTCATCTGTTTTAGACACAAGAATACAAAAATTAGTCAAAAAGATTATGATGCACATTCATATTTTTCTTATATATCTTTTATAGTCCTGTTACTAGGAACTAGAGGGTGACATTCTCAGGGTATAGCACAGTGTAATTATAGATCATGATAATTCTGTCTTGCATTACTTTATCTATCATATTGACGTGTAGCTAAAAGCCTGCCAGCTTGAGCTGCGTCTGACTACTGCATTACAGGGGAGAATAATTTTAGCAATATTGACCGTCTCCAGCGTCTGGGCTCAGAGTCAGGGACATGCATCTGAGCCATGAAGCTCTGTGCTCTCAGTCCTCTGGAGCTAAATGGAAAGATGCCAAATGATAAAGATCATATTTTCCTTGATTGCTGTCTGTTACTCATCAGCCGGTTAATCATGATGGGTAAATGTTTCCCCGTTCGAGCGACGGGATGGAGACACTAACATACACACAACCACAAACCAAGCAGGCAGTCGTGACAAGCACAAGTGGGGGGGGGGGGGGGGGGGGGGGTGTCCGAGAGCATGATACTGACTT